>CM036762.1:63928952-64342731 GCA_020796225.1 Arion vulgaris | reverse complement strand
ATGACATATGTGTAGGATTATGTTCAAGATTATGACATATGTGTAGGATTATGTTCAAGATTATGACATATGTGTAGGATTATGTTCAAGATTATGACATATGTGTAGGATTATGTTCAAGATTATGACATATGTGTAGGATTATGTTCAAGATTATGACATATGTCTTGTTACATACAGAAAACTGATGTGTAGGATTATGTTCAAGATTATGACATATGTCTCGTTACATACAGAAAACTAATGTGTAGGATTATGTTTAAGATTATGACATGTGTCTTGTTACATACAGAAAACTGATGTGTAGGATTATGTTCAAGATTATGACATATGTGAGGATTATGTTTAAGATTATGACATATGTCTCGGTTACATACAGAAAACTGATGTGTAGGATTATGTTCAAGATTATGACATATGTCTCGTTACATACAGAAAACTGATGTGTAGGATTATGTTTAAGATTATGACATGTGTCTTGTTACATACAGAAAACTAATGTGTAGGATTATGTTCAAGATCATGACATATGTCTTGTTACATACAGAAAACTGATGTGTAGGATTATGTTTAAGATTATGACATATGTCTTGTTACATACAGAAAACTGATGTGTAGGATTATGTTCAAGATCATGACATGTCTTGTTACATACAGAAAACTGATGTGTAGGATTATGTTCAAGATCATGACATATGTCTTGTTACATACAGAAAACTGATGTGTAGGATTATGTTCAAGATCATGACATATGTCTTGTTACATACAGAAAACTGATGTGTAGGATTATGTTCAAGATCATGACATGTCTTGTTACATACAGAAAACTGATGTGTAGGATTATGTTCAAGATTATGACATATAACTTGTTACAAAGAGAAAATGAAACTTCCTGCACAGGTATTTGTTTTACAACCAACACGAAGCAGGCTAGGGTGGGGGTTTATGCGGTGAAATGGTTAAGCTGTTTTCTTTATATCCTGAAAGTCATGGGTTCAAATCTGAACTATGTCACTCAGTTCTTGAGTGTATTTCTTTAGATCCTTGGATTGTTGCTGGAGCTAGTGCAATACTCTCTGCATGTAACATTCTGTGACCCCTTTGAAGACAAAGCAGGGTGAATTTTGTGGTTGAAGAATGCTTCAATCAATCCAGTTAACACATCTAAAATTGAGTACCCATCTCAATTGTTATGGAAAGTACAGTGAAATAAGTTCTACACAACTGGAAATGTTCATGACTATGTTTCCAATAGAGATCGGTTATAATTTCAGTTTAAGTCAAAGAATGTTTACCTTTCCATTGTCTATACTTGTAGAGCATACAGAAGCAAAAACACTGCAGCTCACACCTGGAATAGGTCTCAGAGGTTGGCATACATTGATGTAAAATCTCTTCTTATGGGCTGGGTCCTGCAGATCTTCCACCTGCCAGTTCTGAGAATATCTGGAGAGGCTGGAATGACATGTCAGAAATATTGTTGTAGAAAAATGTTGCTCACATTTTCAGGAAGCATGTGCATAGTAAAATGTGCTTCTAGTCGTAGAAAGTGATGTCTAATGATTAAAAGAGTTAATAAGTCACAAACTTATGTAGACAACATAATGAATATACAGAGGAGAAAGATATCATCTCCACAATAATGCAGGTGTAGACAAAGTAAAGTAAGAAAAGTACAAAATAATGAAGATATAGACAAGGAGAAGTAAGATAGCTACACATTAATGAAGAAATTGAGAAATATATAACAAATACACTTTGTTGCCAGTGTCAAACTTGGTCCCCGACAGCAACAAGACACAGAAAGCTCATCACTTGCAAAACGAAATGCTTGAGGAAGGCGGTGGGGGTCAGTAGGAAAGATAAGACTACAAAACGAGGACATCAGAAGCAGAATTGGCATAACTTCATCCACCGAATACATTGAAAGGCAACAAATGCAGCAGTTCAGACACTTAATGAGAATGGAATGCAACAAACCACCAATAACAGCATACAATAAAAGAGATTGGGTACTAGAGCCAAATGAAGACCAAGAAAAAGATGGATAGACAATATCAAGGTCACGCTAAATAAACAGATATAACATAACAAGGGCAACTCATCTGGCACTGGAACGCAAATTAAAGCTTCGCCCTACAATTAACACTTTGCTGCCATCGCGACAAAAGACCAAGTCTCTTTGCTGCAGTCTGTCGACTTTGTCGATCTACATTTGTCGGCATATGTATTTTGAAACGGGAGTTTCACTGACCGTACACTGGTATTACATTACACACTACTTCCGTATTGTTATGAAAAGCTCTCCAAAATGGCGGATCTAATGTATGCATGGTAAACGTATCATAAGTCCAATTTTGAACGATTTTTCCGTGATTTTTCATAAGTAAACAAAGATTTTCAAAATGGCCGACGTAGCTGATGAATAGTCATGTCCAAAATGACTCTTTTTTCAGACTTTTTAGCCATGGATAGTGTATAAAAAGGACTCTGAATGTGATACACATTTGAACTTTCATTCACGTGACGATGTTTATAGATCGATAGCAGATATTCCCATGAGTACAGGAGTAGGTGATGGACACCCATCTCAAAATGCGGCATATCATACTGTGGATAGGTATGGAGCGCAACGCCAATATCAGTTACAGCAATAGCTTATGTATTATGAAGAATATACTCTACATATCGACAGGTTAGTAGCTCAATATATGAACATTATTCCATAGTTTAAAAGTCCTAACTTTACTAGTTTATTTTTTCCGATTTTTTAAAATTGTCACCCTGAAAACTGATCATGCCAAAAAATAGCGTGGCAGTGAGCCAGACCAGACTTGGTTGAAAAATGGATGGCAGCAAAAGTGTTAACGGCAAGAGGGGAAAAAATTAATTCCATCATCAACCTGAGGAAAGACAATAGAGGAGAAGTTAGAAGTCACATATTATTGAAGATATAGAGAAAGAAGAAGAGAATGTCAAACACAACAGTCAGAAGGAAGCTGAGAATATAAAACACAAGACATGAGGAAGATGTGCATGCCAAACCCAATAGTTATCTTAGAGGAAGTACTATCAGAGGTTGAGAATACAAGAATTCATATGTTAAGTTATACTATCTGGAATGTGAGAAACAAGACGAGAACTTAATGCTTATTATTAACTATTCAAGATTCCAAGGAAAGATATAAATAACTTAATTCTTGTCTAGATATCAACAAATATGGACACATGTTACCTGCTTAGATCGTACTGAGTGTGACTTGCTTCATCAGTGACCACACATTCCATGGGCGGTGTGGAACAAGCATAGCTGGAGCGCCACAGAAACGCATAGGTCAAATTTTTCTCTTCCAGATATTCAGGCCTGCCTTTTCCAGCACTCATGTCACACATGAATGAAATCTCTGCTGCTCTGGGTGTGTGGGCAGGATTGTTGTATGGTTCACCATTTGTATAGGTTAAGTTTAAGACTCCATTGTAATACTCCAGTTTTGAGGTAGGCTCAGCAACTTTCTTCTGATCACTGTCAAAGACAATAAATATTTTTCTGGAACTGAGAACAATGATCATGAAATTTCATGAGATTGTATTACTCTTCAAGTAGCATGTCATTTGCAGAACATTGCTATCACTACAGTTCATTAGAAAGGCTCTCGATCTCTAGCCAATTCTCCTGCAATGACCATATTTATATTCAAAGTTTAATGTCCTGTTGCCATCATCATCCTATTTGTCATTTACCTTGTCATCCAGAAACTATGTCCACATGCATTCTTCTCTTCCACCATTTACT
Source organism: Arion vulgaris (assembly GCA_020796225.1). Classification (NCBI taxonomy): domain Eukaryota; kingdom Metazoa; phylum Mollusca; class Gastropoda; order Stylommatophora; family Arionidae; genus Arion; species Arion vulgaris. The sequence continues at coordinate 64,338,938 of CM036762.1, read as the reverse complement.
TCTTTATAGAAGTGTTGGGGGGAAACATAGTGATCATTCTGTGCTTGTTTTAAAGCACTTTGTAAGCTGATATTCATTTTCATAAGGCTGTTCTTGATGCCGTCGCTCCATCTTTGCGTGGTCTTCCTCTTGCTTTTGTACTCATACTTTTTCTGTGTGGCTCTCAGTGGTAGGCAATTCTTTTAAAATCACTGTGACATTTAATGTGACAAAAATATAAACATTTTAAAGACATGATATTGTTTACGAGCCAAGGTTCCTCAATGTCCAGGTCTATATTTCTTCCCTTCTTTGTCAAGGGCACTCTTATGAACTTTTCTGTATGTTTCAAAATATTCAATTTTTTTTTCTCTTAAATGCTTGCGTTATGCATGACAGAGATAAGGTGTCTCAGAATGCTGAGAGTATCAAGAATAAACTGGTTTAAAATGAAGATAGGAATAAAGTGGGTACAACATCTGTACTTAACTTCATCAAGAAGCAATAAATTAAATAGTTCGGGCATATAAGCAGACTATCAAAAGACTCAAAGAGCAATGCTACTCAGCGAGTGGGATTTACAGCCCTGAAACTCCTCTATTCGGAAAGACTCTCTCAATGCGTGAAGAATGTCATTTCGATCCATGGCAGCTCCTCTGATATTGTAGCCAAGCCAGCCAATCTATCAGCTCGTTCATTACCGATAACTCCTGCGTGCCCAGGGACAAAATGAAGGTGATTTCTCTGATCATTGTCTGTACCAGTACCATATCAATATCTCACATCCATATGTTGCCACATTAACCTCTGAATTACCACTGGGTAGTTTCTTCTGTATAGTCTCCATTGCTGTTAATTACACAGTCATGACAACTACATGTATAATACTTGTAGATGTGTAACAAAAACACACAAAATGGAAATATCAGCTGTAAAAGATACATAAGAAAAAATGGATGATATTAAATAAAAATTAAACTATTTTAGTTTGGCAGCAGCTAATCTATTCTCATTTTATCCACATATATAACATATGAGAAGGGAGTATTTATCATAAGTAAATTTTCCCATTTATGATATTTAACTTTTTCATTACGCTGAAAAATGTATTAACAAGATTCAAATGAACTGTGGCAGTTTTTCATTATGTTATTTGTAACAAAGTCATATTTATAGATTTCGATTGTTAGCTCTAACAAAATTCCTAATAACCTTGGAGAATGGTGTCCACAAGAAAATCTTTTGTACAAAAGCAGAATTAGTTTAGTCGTCAGATCACCATCACTGCACATCAAACCAATTAGTCCATAAGTGCTCTAATCTCCTCCTCAGTATGCATCTCAGCATGTGGCAACTAATGACACTGGTTCTGTGTTGGTTTACTATTCTTCTTTGGCTACCAGCATAGTGCTCTTGTCTAGCTACACCACATTTAACTTGGAACTCTTGCAGTCTTGTTAGTGTTGTAGATTTACCACTATTACTTGAATCAAGAACACATCCCTCTCCTTAGGGAATTTCTAATATCAGACGAGTAAAATGTTTGCCCACATTTTACAGCAGCCATACCTGCAAGCCTATCTGCACATTCATCTCTCCTTACACCCACATGCCCTGGCACACAAAAATTGGGTCAGTCTAGACCTAATCAGCGACTTCAACCATTGTCTCCTAGTCCAGCCTGTTTCAATCTTCCTGAGCATACTCATCGAGTCACTGAAAAAACATGCATGAGCAAGAGGGTAAATGATAAGATAGTACCACATATACTGAACTGTACTGTAGTATGGTGTCAGATCTGATTTGTTATATACTGAGCTGTACTGTAGTATGGTGTCAGATCTGATTTGTTATAGGGAGGCCATCAAAATTAACTTATACTCATCATCTGTACCTGGGACTCATTATCTTGACCTGACAGATGGCTGCATTATCATGAGGTGAGCTGACACAGTAGTTGGGATCTTTAACGCTTGCACAGACGTTAATCAGGTAATTGTAGCCATCTCCTGAGGCGGTATAAGATCCGTTTGACAGGGTTAGTGGGCTGAGATCAAACACATAACCTGGAGAAACATACATGAACAAGTTCAGTTAAATTGAGTCTACAATAGTGAGTCCTACTAAACAATAAACATGATAACTAATGAGCCCCAGGTACTATCAGCATGCATGCTCTTCAATATCTGATAACATACTCAAAATCTATGGATCTGTCTAGTGTGGCGAAAGTGATCGTTATAAACTTAAAGGAAACAGGTTAAAAAGACGAAAATCTTGGATGGGACAGGCCAAGGACTGTATTCAACAGGTGTGTCCACTTAAAGACATTGAACCCGGTCAAGAATGGATGCAAATGCAAATGCCAACAGGAATCAATACATCATTTTCAGTATATCACACCCGAGTGGTAACGGGCCCAAATTTTGAGGTGTAAAGAATAGAACCACTGTTACCTGCCACGCCTGTCGTAAGAGGCGACTAAGGAAGTTTGGCTGAAATCAAATGCACATGTCCTAAACGTAGAAGTCTATGCATTTAGGGGCCTACCAAACCAATGTGCAACATATACACGTTCTTGGCAAAGATCAGACATATCACAAGAGTGATTAAAATTGGTCGTAAAGAATGAACGCAAAGAAGAAGAAGTATGTATCAGACTTGATAAAGAATGCAATGAAAGCCCAGTGGTTATGAAGGCAGAAGTTCAGGCATTAATTTCTGAGAACTCATCTGAGGATGATTTAATCATGTACACAGATGGGTCAGTAATTCAACATGTGAAGAGCTCATGGACCTTTACTGCTCAAGACAGAGGGGATGTTGTGAAGGAAGAAAGTGGTGGTTTTGCTGTGATTACAAGAAGTCTCACTAAGAAAATCATGGTAGTAACTAAAGCGATGGTCGGACTGCAGTTACATACTTTTCAATGAGTATGCTCAGGAAGATTGAAACAGACTGGGCATAGAGACAATGGGCGAAGTCGTTGCTGATGTCTAGGCTGACAAAAAATAAGTTTTATTTTTGTGCCAGGGTATGCAGGTGTAAGGGTAAATGAATGTGCAGATAGGCTTGCAGGTATTGCTGCTGTAAAAAGTGAGCGAATATGTATAAATGATTCAAGTAATAGTGGTGAATCTAGAACCTTAACTAGAATGCAAAAATACCAAGACAAATGTGTTGAAGATAGACAAGGACACTTTAATTGTAGCCAAAGAAGAACAGCAAACCAACAAAGAACTGAGGTTATTAGTTGCCACACGATGAGAGACACATTGAGAAGAGATTGGAGCACTTATTCGAATTGGTTCGAAGTGCAGTGATAATGATCTGATGATTATACTAAACTAAACTATGAAAAAGTTCAAATTTATAGCGTCACGATCTTCTAGAGCCTGAATGGCAGATATTGAATCCGTAAAGATAACTTTGTTTTGAGCAATTGCTGGAAAGAATTCACAAACTGTCTCCAGATGGTACAAACCTGCTTCTAACCTTTCTTTTAAAAAAACAATGAGTCATAGTTGACAGTACTTACTTACACAGTATCTCTGCAGCAAAGTTGTCAAAATGTTTGCCTTGTGCTCTGAAGGTTCTGAGTTTGAATCTGCACCATGCTTTTTCAGTTCACAGACCATTTTTTCCCAAAAGATCTCTAGAATTGTTGCTGAAGCTATGGAGTTTGTGCTATGTGCAATACACTGATGGGTTTCCCCTGACCTAGATAAAAGAGGGGCTGAAAAATATAGATTTTTGATAAAACACTGCAAGCTTTTTAGCAATTTTACTAATTTTTAGTTATTTTATTTTTTGGGGGAAAAATATTCAAAATATTATTTCCTTATTTTAAATTTAGCTTGTTGCATAATATAACTTTTATTTGACTTTTTGTGTTGTTTTTTAAAAAGAATTCGTCTATAAAACCCAATACGAAATGCGAGGTCACGGGGAGTAGTTGGGGTCTGATTTCCAAATTTTTCCCTGAGTCCAAAGGGCCCATAAGTTTATATTGGTCGTTTTTACAAACAAAACTAGGGTAATCAACAAGGAAAGGGAAAAACCAAAAATGAATAAAAAAATACAGGGAAATTACTACATCATAAAGCTTCTCATATCTCGTCAGATGATAACAGATGATAGCAGATGATAAAAAAATTTAAAAAAAGAGAATGGGAAGGGCCCAAAGGATAATTTCAATAGATGAAAAGTTACGCATAAACAAATCCCATTTAAAATTAGAATGATCTGCTATATTTTCCTATTTTTTGTATCTGAAAATGGACAATGACGCAGTTAGAAGCAGGTGCATTTGAGATGTGGATATATAGAAGAATAGGCAGGCATGGACAAAAAAACAGACAAATAAACAAGTTTTGGGAAAAACTAGGCATGAAGAAAAAATTTTGAAAAAAAAATTCAGACAAGTAAAGTTTTTTGGGGCACAAAAAAGGCATGACACCAGATAAAACATTTATAGGGGGGAAATTTGGGGGGAGAAGAGCAAGGGAAAAAGCCGAGAGAAAAGTGGGGGGAAACTTTAGGAAATGGACAGGTTAAGTCGGCAGGTAACCAAGGCGAAAGACAGAGGATGCTGGAGATTCATTGCAGCCAACCTTCGATGTGGAGAGGCACCTGATGATGATGATGATCTCCCAACTTTTGATGCTATAGATGACAAGTTGTCTGTTTTTTTTGCATATTTTGGTTGTTTTATTTAACAACAATATCATCTGCAAAATCCAAATTTTCTAGTTGACTATTTTCTCCCCAAACGATGCCAGTTTCACCCTGAAATTTTTTCTCATCACCCAGTCAATGGCCACTCAAACAATGGGGAAACAGAATCAGCCTTGCTTCACCCGGTTTCAACCATAAACCCAGCCCCGGCGCCCACCATCAGTGCCAACGCACCGGGCCATCAAAAGGGGCTTTTAATAATGTTTATTATTTTGTCTGGTTTTCCCATAGCATTCAGAATATTCCACAGAAAATTCTGGAGACATAAAAGGCTTTTTAAAATCGATGAAATTTAGTATGATTTTTGCTCAATATTTCCCCCAAAAAGTCGTAGGGTAATTATTTGGTCTAACAGATTCTCCCAGGTCAAAAAAGCTTGTTTTTCTCTGAGGGTGTCCTGCCCCTTTTGATTCTTTTAAGAATGATTTTGCAGAAAGTCTTTATTACTGATAAAGGACCCCTCTCCAGTTTTAAAACTTTGAGATCCCCTTTTTGGGGGGATTTTAAATTTTTCCCCTTCTTCCATTGATCGGGACTTTTCCCATCTCATACTTTTTAAATAGTTCTTTGGCTAATAGTTGTTTCATACTTTGAGCATTGCTGCAGTAATGTTGTCATCCCCCGCTGCCTTTTTTTTTTATAAAGGGGAATCCATTGTCCCTTGCCCCAGCTACATTTTCATTTCTTCGTTAATTGGTAGGGGCTGCTTGCCTCTTCGTCAAACAAAAGGTACTGGTGGATCAGGTCTATTTAATATTTCTTAAAATGTTCTGCCCATTTTTCCTTCTGCTCGGATCGATGTTAGAACTTTCCATCTTTACTTTGATTGGGCCACCCTTTGAAACAAAAGTTATAGTAAGTTGTTTTGTGTTTGTATAGCTTTTTACTGTTTCCAGTCTTGCTGCCTTTTCCCCCTTTTTGCCAGTCGATTGACATATGCTTTTTTATCTCTTCTACCCTTTTTTATTTCCCTTGTTTTAGTCTATTTTCCCTCTTTATTGGATTTCATCTGTTATCCTTAGTATTAAATATTGAGTTTCATCTTTTTTCTTTCTTAATACATTTCCAGGTGTCATATTTACCCAGGGTTTTCTGTCTTTCGTTTTTTAATCCTGCGCTACTTTTTCGCCCCAATAGTATGTCCTTTTCAGTCCTTTTTGTCTTCAATGTTCTGTTCATTTTCACCATTGGTAACTGCCTTTTTGTTGGGGCTGATTTTTTTTTTACCTGATTATTTTGTACCCTTTGACTGTCTTTTCGCAGTTGTTTTTTTTTAGTATGGTGAATTTTTAATTTTCGTTTAATTTACCTATGCATAAATTTGATCACTTCCACATCTCCCCCTCTGTACCGGACATCCAACAATGATGCTAAATTGTGTATGTATGCACATATGGAAATTGATTCCTGGTCATTCATCTGGTGAGTGCCAAGTAAGTTTATGAATTTCTTATGTAAAAAATTTCCAATTACTGTTTGACTCACTTTAATTTACAGTCTTTCTCCATTCTCATTTATTGTGTTTTTTCCCTTTGTTTTTTATAGCCTTTTCCCCCCTACATTATCCTTCAAACCTTGGCAAAAGCCCCCCATTATTACTAACAGGTCAGTTTTGGGGTCTTGTTAATTTGATTTTGTAGTTGCTCATAAAATGTGTCTTTCTTATCATCGCACCTGTTTGTTGGTGTAACACTGCAGTATTGTCATTTGACATCCTGGTACTGAAGCGGGCTCTGATTATCCGACGAGAGGGGTTTCCCTTTCTAACATGCTTTTTGCTACTCTAGGTGTCATCATTATACCCACTCCTTCAAAATGCTTACCATCTTTTTCCCCGAATAATGAAAGTTAATCCATAACTACTCTTCATCTGTTCCAGGCCATCTCACCCATAACCCCAGTATGCCAGCTCGATCTCTTCATTTCTTCTGCAATTTGGGCTGATTTTTTGCCGTGGTTGTTTTCCCTTCCAAAGTCCAATTTTGGTGTGTTATTGGCCAAATTTGTTATGATTAAAAAAACACTATTCCCCATCGAAGAAGCTATACACAAACATGGGACAAAGGGGAAAAACATAGAAAGTATCTAATGACTTTTCTTTTTCAAAGACAAAAGGGGAAAATAATAGATGCAAAACCATACCGAATATAGATATAGCCGATCCCTAAAGTATACTAAAAAAGTCAAGACAAAAGAAACTAAACAGAAAAAAACCAATTTTTGTCACCAATTGAAAAAAAATTAGAGAAAGAGGACATACAAAATGATATGAACAACATTGACAAAAATTTTTTCACCCACCATCAAATATCATCAATGTACATCAAAAATGGGGCATTTTTAAAAAAGCAATGATGAAAAATTAAAACACTATGTGGCAAAAAAAGTTAAGACATAAATTCAAAAAAATACGCATGGTGGAACAACGAAGTCAAAGAATCAATAAAAACAAAGAAGAAATGTTTCAAAACATGGATAAAATCCAAAAAAGATGATTACACAGTATACAGAACGTGAGAAGACATAGTAAACAAGTAATCAAAAAAACAAAGAAAGAATCTGGAAAAAAGGGAGAACAACTGTCATTACAGCAAAAAACAGCCACGAAATTTTTCCAAAAATTAATTCCATGGGATAAAGACGAAAATTTTTAACCCCACTGACATTTTAATAAAAACGGGACACCGATATTTAATACAAACGGAAGGAGGAAGAAAGATGGAAGAATACTTCCCAAAAACTACTTAACCAACCATCAACACAAACTGCGAATAGATTTGAAAAAGATTGAAGAATCAAATATACTCATCCAAAAAATAGAAGGTTGTGGAAAGTCCAGCAAAAGCAAGGCAAAACGGGATAACAATAACAATCAAACATGGGAGAAACAGGGAAAACAATGGATACATAGAATCTTCAAGTCAGCCTGGACAGAAGAGAATCCCCAAAAATTGGCGAAAGCCCTCAAATACCAATATGGAAAAAAAAGGGGAACAAAAAAAATCAATACATACAGAGGCATATCATTATTAAGCATTTTGAAATTATATCTAAAATTTTGGAATCTAGAATCAAACCTATAATGAACCCACAGCTGAAATCGCTCAATTTTGGGTTAAAAAAAAGAGTTGCCCCGATGCCCCGTTCACACAAGGCAACTCAGGAAAAAACCATAGAATATGACAAACAGCTCAACTTAGCATTCATAACCCAAAAAAAGGTCTTTGATAGAATAAAAGAAACAAACTATGGAAAACTATGAATATGGAATTAGGGGCCCAAATATTAGACAATATTTGAGCGCTATACCAAAAAACCCCCGGTAGTAGAACAAGCGACGGCCACAGAAAAATTTGAATTATCATCAGGGGTAAGGGGGGATGTGTGCTTTCGCCTATACTTTTTTAAATTTTTAGACAGGATAACGCAAGAAAACCCAAAGGGAGATAACAACCTCGATAACAACTAAATTTAATCAACGAACTATTTTTTAGATGATCAAATATAATTTACAACAACGAACACAACAAAAACCACCATGCACTGCAAGCGACATGGAAAATATGACATAAAATTCCTCCAAAAAAGAAGTCATGACAATAAGTAGGTCAACAGGGCAACAAATATACAAGTGAATAATGTAAAAACAACCCGACCCAGAATTCAAATATCTCTGGGGTATTTCACAACAGATGGGAAAAATGGACAGAGAAATCGAGACTAGATCCAGAAGGCAAACGAGTGACATCCCAAATGTCACCACTATTAAAACATCAAACATTAACATGTCAGTCAAAGACAACGATAAACTGCATATTTATTCCCAACCTGCTATCAGTGCCAAACTGGCTCTGACAAACACAAAAAAAAAGATTACAACATGTGAAATGAGAGTCTACGAAAAAACTGTCAACGTTACGGAGAATGAGTGAGAAACGAGAATATCAGAAGCACGTTGGCTATCCATGCTACAGTACATCGAGAAGCAAAAACTCAAGTGGTTCGGTCATCTAATGAGAATGGAACCACATTTACTACCCTCACGTGCCTATAATAATCGACATTCAGGGCGCAGAGCACGAGGCAGGCCAAGAACACGATGGATAGATAACATCTCAGAGTCCCTGGGAAGGCATGGACTAACAACGTCAAGCGCAACACACCTGGCACAAGATAGGAAACTAACTCTCCCACGACGCTTCACGCCAAATGTGGTTAAGATAAGATAAAACTAAGATATTGAGCCAAGTAATGTACGAGTCGGGTTGCTGACTTCCGCAAAGCGGCTTTATCAGCAACAGTCGTTGATGCACTAGATGCACCCACACCACCTGGCTGGTCGGTTTACCGGTATGGCGTCCTTTCTTACAAGTTTCTGTAGCTCTTTCAATTTCTTGTGATGAGGTAGCTGGCTTCACGCACAAGTCATCCTCCTTTTCATCCGGCTTGGAACCGGCATTGGTAGAGACTGAAAGCCAATACCGGGCAAAATTCATGAGAAAACATTAGAAATAAAATTCCTACTCAAAATCTTCACCATTTTCAAATTTACACCGAGATTGGTTATTGTTACTAAACTGACGTTATTGCACTCAGGGCAGATCCATAGGTGCTCAGTCTCTCCCAACAGATATCGAAGACTATGCACACTGATGGTTCCCATGGCTCGCTGATTAAACACAACTCTCACTATGCCTGTCAGGCATCCATTTCGACTTGTACAACGGGTAACCCCAAACTGCCTAAATCGCTTGATCGATTCAACATCGATTTTAGTGTCCTCATCCAACAGACAGCCGCGAAGAGACCGAAGAATATCACTCTTATCCATCTTCAACTCCCCAACAATCGATGCTGTTGATGCAAACCTGTCCGCTCTCATTACCGTAAACACCCGCATGCCCAGGACAGTATATCCACGTAAGCCTCTGGAGGTTAGAAACTTCTATAGACGACATTCACTCATACCGAAACCTGCCCTTCTGGATCTTGCGAAGCATCAGCTGAGAGTAGATACAGCAACGGCCCAGTAAATGAAGTCCCAGAGATTCAGTTGAGGGCAGCAGTAACGGTCTCAACCTCCATCCTCATACTAGAAGTAGTTGTCCTGTATGCCCCACTTCGCTCTGCAACAACCCTACCATGCGCATTAGCCAAGAAACCCCAGCGAACTCACCGATGGTATGTAGTTCCTGCACTGCAGCTTGAATCTTCCTATATAAGAAAGAGATCGGAACACACATGGTTACACACTGAAGTGTAATGATGATATCAATCAATTATTCAATCAATCAAGCATTATGTCAATCAAATAAAGTGTAAGAAGTGATGTGGTTACAGCAAGTATAACAAATTACAAAACATCATCATTCCCAATTTTGTGATGATAAATGATGTTTACAATAATATGGTGTTGTCTCATCTATTCTAATATAATTTGTTTGTTGAAACAATCGTTTGTTATCTAGCAAAGTAAATAGTTGGTGATTAGTTAGTTAGCTAGTTAATTTATTAGTAAGCGACGGAGAAGATAAGTAATGTCTTTGAATGCAAATGCTACAGAAGATTACTTAGAGTATCATGGACATAGAAAAAAAACCGATTCTATTCTACAACAGCTTGATATTAAAGAGAGTTGGTTATTAAAGAACATAAAATCAAGGAAAATTAAATATTTTTGACACATCAAACGACATCAGTGTTTGATATTTTGTTATGTAGCTCTATACTTGATAGTTTGTTATGTAGCTCTATAATTGATATTTTGTTATGTAGCACTATACTTGATATTTTGTTATGTAGCTCTATACTTGATATTTTGTTATGTAGCTCTATACTTGATATTTTGTTATGTAGCACTATACTTGATATTTTTGATTTTATGTAGCTCTATACTTGATATTTGTTATGTAACTCTATACTTGATATTTTGTTATGTAGCTCTGTACTTGATATTTTGTTATGTAACTCTATACTTGATATTTTGTTCTGTAGCTCTATACTTGATATTTTGTTCTGTAGCTCTATACTTGATATTTTGTTATGTAGCTTTATACTTGATATTTTGTTATGTAGCTCTATACTTGATATTTTCGTTATTAATCTATACTTGTATTTTGTTATGTAGCTCTATACTTTATATGTTGTCATTATCTCATACTTTATATTTTGTTATGTAGCTCTATACTTGATATTTTGTTATGTAGCTCTATATTTGATATGTTGTTATGTAGTTCTATACTTGCCAATTATGTACTGATATAACTATAAATATATTATCTAATAAACCCACTTCTAATACAATATGTTTGCAGGGCTATAGAGAGTTATGCTCAGTAAAGTTCTTGTTCATCGAAGGCTTCTTTGAACCTTCTGATGTCACATGTCGAAGTGTCTAGACGCACCCGAGACATACATTTCTGTGTAGATGATCCTACCACCCTGCACGGACGGTCCTATCTTCCCTAGCCTAGGCTATGTATTTATTAGTAAGAATGGACGTATAAACCAATAAAAAAATATTGAAGCATGCATTTTAACAGTTGTTAATCTTTGAATCTATTTCTGAACACACACGTAATCTATTTATGTCTACATAAGTAATCTATTTCTGTCCACACAAATAATCTATTTCTGTCTACACAAGCAATCTATTTCTGTCCACACAAGTAATCTATTTCTGTCTAGACAAGTAATCTATTTCTGTCCACACAAGTAATCTATTTCTGTCCACACAAGTTATATATTTCTGATCACACAAGTAATCTATTTCTGTCCACACAAGTAATCTATTTCGGATCACATAAGTTATATATTTCTGACCACACAAGTAATCTATTTCTGATCACACAAGTAATCTATTTCTGTCCACACAAGTAATCTATTTCTGATCACACAAGTTATCTATTTCTGACCACACTCGTAATCTATTTCTGACCACACACGTAATCTATTCTAACAGAGCTATAATACATACTTAAAGCATCATATACTTCTAACAGAGTACAATACACTAACATATGACATTCTAACTAGAGTACAATACACTAACATATACTTCTATATATATATATGGCCCTTTTCATCTTTACAGACGGTCAATAGCAAGTGTTTTACTGTGACAACTTCTGAGTTTTCGCTTTTCTCCATTGTCGTTCAGCTCGTACATAAGTCTCTTCTCAAAAGACTCTGAGCCTTTCTGTAATTTGGCTTTCCACACAACTCTGTTATCAGCTAGTCCCTCCCATGTGCTGGGATCTATAGAAAAGTTTTTCATTGAGGTTTTGCAGACATCTTTATATCTGAGCAGTGGCCTGCCCTGGTGCCTCTTCCCCCGAAAGTTCACAGAACAACATTTGTTTTGGTATGCGATAAGTTTCCATTCTTCTCACATACCCCAACCATCTTAGTCGTCTACTGCTGAGCATGCCCATGATGGAAGGCAGATTTGCAGTTGTAGTACTTCAGAGTTGGTTATCTTGTCGTACCACCTGATGTTCATAATCTTGCGGAGACATCGAAGGTGAAAGATGTTAAGTCTCTCTCGTGTCTTGAGTAGGTTGTCCATGTTTCTGAGCCATATAATAAAGAACTAATTACACAGGCTCGATATATTTGAGTCTTCGTCTGCAACGTCAATTTTTTGTTGTCACACGCTCGCTTTGATAGTATGCCGAATGTAGTAGCTGCACTCCCTATACGAGTGTTGATTTCTTCATCAAGAGAAAGGCTGGCAGTGACCGTGGACCCAAGATAGCAGAATTTTTGCACTGGTGTTAGATGGTTGCCATTTAAAGTGATATTTGATGTCTTACCTCCTGACATAATACAACTGTTTTGGAGACACTTATTGACAGAGAAAAGAGGTCGCATGCCTTTGACAAATTATTAATTAGACATTGCAGTGTAGTCTCACTGTGGGCGACTAAGACAGCATCGTCAGCGAAAAGGAGGTCCTTGAGAAGTATACCCGTCGTTTTTGTCTTGGCTCTTAAGCGAGCTAAGTTAAACAGTGAACCATCAGATCTAGTGCGGATGAAAACATCACCATCAGCGTTCCCTAAGGCGTGGTTCAAAAGGACTGCGAAGAAGATACCAAAGAGAGTGGGGCAAGGACACAGCCCTGCTTGACTCCACTCTTAACTTCAAAACTATCAGATGTGCTGCCATCGAACTGTATGCTGGCTTTCATGCCCTCATGGAAGTAAACAATCAATTGGAGCAACTTTGGGGGACAACCAATATACTTGCACTATACAATATTTTATAATGACTTGGCCTGCTGACTGTGTCAAATGCCTTAGTCAGATCAACGAAAGCAATACATAGAGGCTTGCTCTTGCTCTCTGCACTTCTCTTGTAGCTGTCGAAGGGTAAATATCATGTCAGTTGTTGACCGTCTAGCTCTGAATCCACATTGTGACTCTGGAAAAACACGCTCCGCCAGTTTCTGTAGTCGTTTTGAAAGGACTAGTGCAAAGCTTTGCCTGTTACGCTTAGAAGGGAGATGCCTCTGTAGTTACAATCCCCCTTATCCCCTTTGTTTTATAGAGTGTCACTATCTTTGCATCCCTCATGTCCTGAGGAAGTGTTCCCTCTCCAGCACTGAATAAGGAGATTGTAGAGGTCGGGCAGCAGGACATCCCTATTGTATTTGAGGATTTCTGCAGGAATGTTTTCTAGTCCTGATGCCATGCCATTTGAAAGTTTGTTGATTGCTTCGGAAAGTTCCGCTCCTGTGGGTTGGTATCCAGCTCGGTTAGGTCTGATGTTTCGGATGATCTGATCAGGACTGGGTGTGCTGGTTTCTCCACAGAGTAAAGATTGGAATATTGTTCCACCCATCTTTCCAGCTGTTTGGTCATATCTGTTATTGGCTCACCTGTTTCTGATCTTAGTGGTACAATTTTTGTTATGTTTGGTCCCAGAGCTACTCTGATATTTTCGTACATTGCCTTGTGCCCATATCTGCAGCATTTTGTATCGCAGAACATAGATTCGACCAGTATTCATTTGCACACCTCCTTGACTCTCGTTGCAATACTGATTTTGTGTGCCGAAGATGGTCCTTGAACTTTGCGAGGTTTATTTTTGTAATTTATTAGAGCTCTTTTCTTTTCCTCAAGTAGAGGGCTTAGGGTTATTTCATTTTGTTCTACCCAGTCTTTGTTGAGAATTTTTGGTGCCAAATAGTCAATGGCACAGTCATTATGTTAGATTTTAGAATGTTCCACTTTTCGTCTACGCTACATTCTCCCATTTCATTCTCACACAGAGCAGTAAACGCTTTCTGAAAGTCTCCTATTCTCTGCATCCCCATTTTGGTGACGCTGACTTTGGGTTTGGGTGGTCTTCTTGATGAATAGGTTTTCCTTGGAAGTATTTTGACTTTGTTGATAACTAGTGCATGATCTGTATCACAGTCCGCGATGTGGAAATTACGTGTGATTTTCACTGTGTTGAGGTGTTGTCTGCGTGTGAGTACAAAATCAAGCTGGTGCCAGTGACCTGATCTTGGTGGCACCATGACACCCTGTGTCTGTGTTTGACAGAAAAAACGTATTTGTCACACACATGTTGTTTTGGGAGCAGAATTCAAGCAGTCTTTGACCATTATCGTTGATATTTCCAATGCCATGATGACCCAGGCATACTGGCCATGACTGGTGATCAGATCCTATGCGTGCATTTAAGTCACCCAATATAAACAGTTGCTCATCTACTGGAAATGAATTAACGATATTCTGTAATGAGTCATACAACTTGTCTTTATCTTCTGCAGACGCTGCTAGGGTTGTGCGTAGACACATATGATGTTTAGGATACACTATACTAACATATACTTCTAACAGAGTACAATATACTAACATATACTTCTAACAGAGTACAATACAAACATATATACTTCTAACAGAGTACAATATACTAACATATACTTCTAACAGAGTACAATATACTAACATATACTTCTAACAGAGTACAATATACTAACATATACTTCTAACAGAGTACAACCTATTACATAACATATACTTAACAGATTACATATATCATATAACATATACTTCAACAGAGTACAATATACTAACTATATACTATCTAAATTACAATACATTAACATATACTTCTAACAGAGTACTAACTACTACTAATATACATTCTAAGAGTACCCAATACTCTATGGTATAAATATACTTTACAGAGTACAATACATTAATATACTTCAACAGTACAATTTATACTAACACTATTTCTTGCAATCAAAGTCCAATAATAACATATATTCTAACAGAGTATTCAATATCTTTCATGATACTTCAACAGCTGTACAATATCATCTAAATATAGTTTCTATCTAAGTCAATATACTAATCATATACTTTGAAAAGATTTTGAAACACTATATATACATGTCAATTAAGAGATGGAAACGGGAAGACAGAGGAAGATGTGGATGGTACTATACATAGTTGACTCAAGATCACTCAGAACTATGCACTCACCAAGCAGAGTAATTGGAAACATGATGCCTAACAGAGTACAATAACTAAATATGATTAATCACGTCACAGTATCGTACATATAAATCTGAATACGAACGAGTTTGTGACCAATCAATGCTATTTCTTCTACATAGTACAACTAATATATTCAAGTAAATAACATTGTATTATGGACAATAAATTATATCTTAATAGAGTAATAATCTATCTCTACATTCAGAGTACAAGATTCACTAACAAATAAAATATTAAATAATATACACTAACATATACTTTCTAAAGATTATTACTTATCTAACTTCTAAAGTAAATCATAACATATACTTAACAGAGTACATATAACTAATATATACTTCTATCAGTGTACAACATCATATCATATACTTGTAATCAGAGTAAATATTCTAACATAACTTTAACAGAGTACTATATTCACTAACTATACTTCTAAGTAAATATATCTATATATACTTCTGACAGTACAATACACTTACATATACTTTAATAGAGGGTACATATCATATACTTGTGATCAAAGTACAATATCTACATATATTCTAATTTTTAGAGTACAATATCTAATAATAGTTTCTAGTCTTATGAGACAGACATAAATAGTCCTCTAAATATACAAAATAACCATATAAAACAGAAAATCATCTAAATATCTTCACGGTCAAACATATACTTCAACAAGAAAATACAAATTCTACAAAAATACTTACCATTTTCAAAACAGTCATAAGAGTACTACTACATCTTCTAACGGACAATATACACTAACATATACTTTTAAACAGAGTACAATAACTAACATATACTTCTAACAGAGTACAATACACTAACATATACTTTAACAGAGTACAATACACTAACATATACTTCTAAAGAGTACAATACACTAACATATACTTTAACAGAGTACAATTCATTATCATTGGAAGATACACCCAGGGCAGGGCGGTATTTTTTTCTCAGTATGATGCAAGTCTTGAAATGCGCTCCTTAAATCTTTTTTTTTTAAATAACTTTTAATTGTAATTTTAATTTTGCTACTTATGCCGGCCTCTATTAGGACCCCCACCTCTCTCTGTGTATCATAGCACAGCACGGCCTGGATACACATACTTTTGTCAAACCACTTTACAAAGTTGATATCAAATGAACAAACATGAAACTATTGTAACTCAAAGTTGGACACCTAATGGAACAAACATGAAGCTATTGTAACTACAAAGTTGGATATCAAATGGAACAAACATGGAGCTATTGTAACTACAAAGTTGGATATCAAATGGAACAAACATGAAACTATTGTAACTACAAAGTTGGATACCAAATGGAACAAACATGAAGCTATTGTAACTACAAAGTTGGATACCAAATGGAACAAACATGAAACAACATTTTTGCAACACACAAAAACAGAACGCTACATTATGCAAAATGTATCTATATGCAAAATGTATCTATATTATGGTATTTTTGATATGGAATCTAGTCTGCATAAAGTTCAATATTTTCAACTAAACTAAGTCTATATAGACTGCATTATGTGCTGAGTCGAGTAATACCTGAAATAATAACAATTCTTCTTCTTCTTCCAAGCTTAATATCGACCACTTGTTAACCATTCTTTGTGATTTGTATGTGATCGGAACCTAAGAACAATTGTACGTTGTGCCAGTTATGCGCCTACAAGTAGGCCAACACATCCGATTTCTGCCACGCTTTTTTACTAGGTAGCTTTCCTAGTTCCCTACCTCAGTCGCCTGTTACGACATGCCTTGTAGGTCGCATCGTTACTATTCATTGCTCCCCTCGAGAGCCCCGGCAACACACGGGCGATACAAATAATTGATAATCGCAGTAATCCCCAAGATTACAAAGTTTCCTTTTACGATTGTTAAAGACATTGGCACCCGCTGAAGACTTATTTGTCGTCATATATATGTAAGTTCTTTGCCGCTGCTACTTTAAACTTACTAAAAGTAACCGATCACATTTGTGAACATTCTTAGTGTAAAAAATGCATATTCAGTTAACTAAGAGAATCAACTAAATACACAATGAAACAAATATGCTTGTTTATATTGAGATCAACTAAATACACAATGAAACAAATATGTTTGTTTATATTGAGATCAACTAAATACACAATGAAACAAATATGCTTGTTTATATTGAGATCAACTAAATACACAATGAAACAAATATGCTTGTTTATATTGAGATCAACTAAATACACAATGAAACAAATATGTTTGTTTATATTGAGATCAACTAAATACACAATGAAACAAATATGCTTGTTTATATTGAGATCAACTAAATACACAATGAAACAAATATGCTTGTTTATATTGAGATCAACTAAATACACAATGAAACAAATATGTTTGTTTATATTGAGATCAACTAAATACACAATGAAACAAATATGCTTGTTTATATTGAGATCAACTAAATACACAATGAAACAAATATGCTTGTTTATATTGAGATCAACTAAATACACAATGAAACAAATATGCTTGTTTATATTGAGATCAACTAAATACACAATGAAACAAATATGTTTGTTTATATTGAGATCAACTAAATACACAATGAAACAAATATGCTTGTTTATATTGAGCTCAACTAAATACACAATGAAACAAATATGCTTGTTTATATTGAGATCAACTAAATACACAATGAAACAAATATGTTTGTTTATATTGAGATCAACTAAATACACAATGAAACAAATATGCTTGTTTATATTGAGATCAACTAAATACACAATAAAACAAATATGTTTGTTTATATTGAGATCAGCTAAATACACAATGAAACAAATATGTTTGTTTATATTGAGATCAGCTAAATACACAATGAAACAAATATGTTTGTTCATATTGAGATCAACTAAATACACAATGAAACAAATATGTTTGTTTATATTGAGATCAACTAAATACACAATGAAACAAATATGTTTGTTTATATTGAGATCAACTAAATACACAATGAAACAAATATGCTTGTTTATATTGAGATCAGCTAAATACACAATGAAACAAATATGCTTGTTTATATTGAGATCAACTAAATACACAATGAAACAAATATGCTTGTTAATACTGAGATCAGCTAAATACACAATGAAACAAATATGCTTGTTTATATTTAGATTAGCTAAATACACAATGAAACAAATATGTTTGTTTATATTGAGATCAGCTAAATACACATTGAAACAAATATGTTTGTTTATATTGAGATCAATTAAATACACAATGAAACAAATATGTTTGTTTATATTGAGATCAACTAAATACACAATGAAACAAATATGTTTGTTTATATTGAGATCAACTAAATACACAATGAAACAAATATGCTTGTTTATATTGAGATCAACTAAATACACAATGAAACAAATATGTTTGTTTATATTTAGATCAGCTAAATACACAATGAAACAAATATGTTTGTTTTTAATGAGATCAACTAAATACACAATGAAACAAATATGTTTGTTGATATTGAGATCAACTAAAATACACAATGAAACAAATATGCTTGTTTATATTAAGATCAACTAAATACACAATGAAACAAATATGTTTGTTTATATTGAGATCAGCTAAATACACAATGAAACAAATATGTTTGTTTATATTGAGATCAACTAAATACACAATGAAACAAATATGCTTGTTTATATTGAGATCAACTAAATACACAATGAAACAAATATGCTTGTTTATATTGAGATCAACTAAATACACAATGAAACAAATATGTTTGTTTATATTGAGATCAACTAAATACACAATGAAACAAATATGCTTGTTTATATTGAGATCAACTAAATACACAATGAAACAAATATGTTTGTTTATATTGAGATCAACTAAATACACAATGAAACAAATATGCTTGTTTATATTGAGATCAACTAAATACACAATGAAACAAATATGCTTGTTTATATTGAGATCAACTAAATACACAATGAAACAAATATGTTTGTTTATATTGAGATCAACTAAATACACAATGAAACAAATATGCGTGTTTATATTGAGATCAACTAAATACACAATGAAACAAATATGTTTGTTTATATTGAGATCAACTAAATACACAATGAAACAAATATGTTTGTTTATATTGAGATCAACTAAATACACAATGAAACAAATATGTTTGTTTATATTGAGATCAACTAAATACACAATGAAACAAATATGTTTGTTTATATTGAGATCAGCTAAATACACATTGAAACAAATATGTTTGTTTATATTGAGATCAACTAAATACACAATGAAACAAATATGTTTGTTTATATTGAGATCAACTAAATACACAATGAAACAAATATGTTTGTTTATATTGAGATCAACTAAATACACAATGAAACAAATATGCTTGTTTATATTGAGATCAACTAAATACACAATGAAACAAATATGTTTGTTTATATTTAGATCAGCTAAATACACAATGAAACAAATATGTTTGTTTTTAATGAGATCAACTAAATACACAATGAAACAAATATGTTTGTTTATATTGAGATCAACTAAAATACACAATGAAACAAATATGCTTGTTTATATTAAGATCAACTAAATACACAATGAAACAAATATGTTTGTTTATATTGAGATCAGCTAAATACACAATGAAACAAATATGTTTGTTTATATTGAGATCAACTAAATACACAATGAAACAAATATGCTTGTTTATATTGAGATCAACTAAATACACAATGAAACAAATATGCTTGTTTATATTGAGATCAACTAAATACACAATGAAACAAATATGTTTGTTTATATTGAGATCAACTAAATACACAATGAAACAAATATGCTTGTTTATATTGAGATCAACTAAATACACAATGAAACAAATATGTTTGTTTATATTGAGATCAACTAAATACACAATGAAACAAATATGCGTGTTTATATTGAGATCAACTAAATACACAATGAAACAAATATGTTTGTTTATATTGAGATCAACTAAATACACAATGAAACAAATATGCTTGTTTATATTGAGATCAACTAAATACACAATGAAACAAATATGTTTGTTTATATTGAGATCAACTAAATACACAATGAAACAAATATGCTTGTTTATTTTGAGATCAACTAAATACACAATGAAACAAATATGCTTGTTTATATTGAGATCAACTAAATACACAATGAAACAAATATGTTTGTTTATATTGAGATCAACTAAATACACAATGAAACAAATATGCGTGTTTATATTGAGATCAACTAAATACACAATGAAACAAATATGTTTGTTTATATTGAGATCAACTAAATACACAATGAAACAAATATGTTTGTTTATATTGAGATCAGCTAAATACACAATGAAACAAATATGTTTGTTTATATTGAGATCAACTAAATACACAATGAAACAAATATGTTTGTTTATATTGAGATCAGCTAAATACACATTGAAACAAATATGTTTGTTTATATTGAGATCAACTAAATACACAATGAAACAAATATGTTTGTTTATATTGAGATCAACTAAATACACAATGAAACAAATATGTTTGTTTATATTGAGATCAACTAAATACACAATGAAACAAATATGCTTGTTTATATTGAGATCAACTAAATACACAATGAAACAAATATGTTTGTTTATATTTAGATCAGCTAAATACACAATGAAACAAATATGTTTGTTTTTAATGAGATCAACTAAATACACAATGAATCAAATATGTTTGTTGATATTGAGATCAACTAAATACACAATGAAACAAATATGTTTGTTTATATTGAGATCAACTAAATACACAATGAAACAAATATGCTTGTTTATATTGAGATCAACTAAATACACAATGAAACAAATATGTTTGTTTATATTGAGATCAACTAAATACACAATGAAACAAATATGCTTGTTTATTTTGAGATCAACTAAATACACAATGAAACAAATATGCTTGTTTATATTGAGATCAACTAAATACACAATGAAACAAATATGTTTGTTTATATTGAGATCAACTAAATACACAATGAAACAAATATGCGTGTTTATATTGAGATCAACTAAATACACAATGAAACAAATATGTTTGTTTATATTGAGATCAACTAATACACAATGAAACAAATATGTTTGTTTATATTGAGATCAGCTAAATACACAATGAAACAAATATGTTTGTTTATATTGAGATCAACTAAATACACAATGAAACAAATATGTTTGTTTATATTGAGATCAGCTAAATACACATTGAAACAAATATGTTTGTTTATATTGAGATCAACTAAATACACAATGAAACAAATATGTTTGTTTATATTGAGATCAACTAAATACACAATGAAACAAATATGTTTGTTTATATTGAGATCAACTAAATACACAATGAAACAAATATGCTTGTTTATATTGAGATCAACTAAATACACAATGAAACAAATATGTTTGTTTATATTTAGATCAGCTAAATACACAATGAAACAAATATGTTTGTTTTTAATGAGATCAACTAAATACACAATGAAACAAATATGTTTGTTGATATTGAGATCAACTAAAATACACAATGAAACAAATATGCTTGTTTATATTAAGATCAACTAAATACACAATGAAACAAATATGTTTGTTTATATTGAGATCAGCTAAATACACAATGAAACAAATATGTTTGTTTATATTGAGATCAACTAAATACACAATGAAACAAATATGCTTGTTTATATTGAGATCAACTAAATACACAATGAAACAAATATGCTTGTTTATATTGAGATCAACTAAATACACAATGAAACAAATATGTTTGTTTATATTGAGATCAACTAAATACACAATGAAACAAATATGCTTGTTTATATTGAGATCAACTAAATACACAATGAAACAAATATGTTTGTTTATATTGAGATCAACTAAATACACAATGAAACAAATATGCGTGTTTATATTGAGATCAACTAAATACACAATGAAACAAATATGTTTGTTTATATTGAGATCAACTAAATACACAATGAAACAAATATGCTTGTTTATATTGAGATCAACTAAATACACAATGAAACAAATATGTTTGTTTATATTGAGATCAACTAAATACACAATGAAACAAATATGCTTGTTTATTTTGAGATCAACTAAATACACAATGAAACAAATATGCTTGTTTATATTGAGATCAACTAAATACACAATGAAACAAATATGTTTGTTTATATTGAGATCAACTAAATACACAATGAAACAAATATGCGTGTTTATATTGAGATCAACTAAATACACAATGAAACAAATATGTTTGTTTATATTGAGATCAACTAAATACACAATGAAACAAATATGTTTGTTTATATTGAGATCAGCTAAATACACAATGAAACAAATATGTTTGTTTATATTGAGATCAACTAAATACACAATGAAACAAATATGTTTGTTTATATTGAGATCAGCTAAATACACATTGAAACAAATATGTTTGTTTATATTGAGATCAACTAAATACACAATGAAACAAATATGTTTGTTTATATTGAGATCAACTAAATACACAATGAAACAAATATGTTTGTTTATATTGAGATCAACTAAATACACAATGAAACAAATATGCTTGTTATATTGAGATCAACTAAATACACAATGAAACAAATATGTTTGTTTATATTTAGATCAGCTAAATACACAATGAAACAAATATGTTTGTTTTTAATGAGATCAACTAAATACACAATGAAACAAATATGTTTGTTGATATTGAGATCAACTAAAATACACAATGAAACAAATATGCTTGTTTATATTAAGATCAACTAAATACACAATGAAACAAATATGTTTGTTTATATTGAGATCAGCTAAATACACAATGAAACAAATATGTTTGTTTATATTGAGATCAACTAAATACACAATGAAACAAATATGCTTGTTTATATTGAGATCAACTAAATACACAATGAAACAAATATGCTTGTTTATATTGAGATCAACTAAATACACAATGAAACAAATATGTTTGTTTATATTGAGATCAACTAAATACACAATGAAACAAATATGCTTGTTTATATTGAGATCAACTAAATACACAATGAAACAAATATGTTTGTTTATATTGAGATCAACTAAATACACAATGAAACAAATATGCGTGTTTATATTGAGATCAACTAAATACACAATGAAACAAATATGTTTGTTTATATTGAGATCAACTAAATACACAATGAAACAAATATGTTTGTTTATATTGAGATCAGCTAAATACACAATGAAACAAATATGTTTGTTTATATTGAGATCAACTAAATACACAATGAAACAAATATGTTTGTTTATATTGAGATCAACTAAATACACAATGAAACAAATATGCTTGTTTATATTGAGATCAACTAAATACACAATGAAACAAATATGCTTGTTTATATTGAGATCAACTAAATACACAATGAAACAAATATGCTTGTTTATATTGAGATCAACTAAATACACAATGAAACAAATATGTTTGTTTATATTGAGATCAACTAAATACACAATGAAACAAATATGCTTGTTTATATTGAGATCAACTAAATACACAATGAAACAAATATGCGTGTTTATATTGAGATTAACTAAATACACAATGAAACAAATATGCTTGTTTATATTGAGTTAAAATAGCATATTTCCATCTGTAGACAATATTGTGTTGGAATCATCTCTCATGTCCAACTATTAGTTATATAACACATTAGCAAGGCACTTTGTCGCCGTGACCTCTAGCAATATAAGACTGACGAGCTCAGACGGAAACCAAAATTCCTGTTTAATGGGGGAGGGCTGGTTTTGGTATATGTTTTAATAGAACGGTGTCAGCTTTTTTGTAATTATTTGTTTTGGTATATGTTTTAATAGAACGGTGTCAGCTTTTTTGTAATTATTTGTTTTGGTATATGTTTTAATAGAACGTTGTCAGCTTTTTGTCATTTTACTCAATTCTTCGAGTCCATGGTTATTTATTGGTGAAAAATATTCATAATACTGATATTCCTTAGTGTTAAACTTGTTACATAATACTGATATTCCACAGTGTTAAACTGAACTTGTTACATAATACTGATATTCCTTAGTGTTAAACTTGTTACATAATATTAATAATACTGATATTCCTTAGTGTTAAACTTGTTACATAATATTAATAATACTGATATTCCTTAGTGTTAAACTTGTTACATAATACTGATATTCCTTAGTGTTAAACTTAACTTGTTACATAATATTAATAATACTGATATTCCTTAGTGTTAAACTTAAATTATTTTCTATAATTTTACCTGAGCCGCCAGCCGTATGTTATTAGAGGCCACGTTTGTCGCAATGCCTGAATAGGTGTTCCAACATCAATAAAGAAACATAGATATTTTTTTATACTTGTCTCTTAAACCGAACATAAATATGTGTAATTTGGTCATCTCACAGAACAGAACCCGCTTCTTCAATGCACTTTCTCTATGATGATTTGCCTGTTGCTCTTTCAACATAGACTACACAGAGTGAGCTAGTTAATCTTATACAGGAAATGAGCCCGTCTGCCCAGCGTGTTCGTAGCGCGTTGGACTACAGGTGACTATCGCTCTGTGTGTGCGGGTTCAATTCCGCGGGATGGCAGAAAAAGTCACAGATTCCCCAGATTTACGGTGTTCGTGGCACCGAACCGAATGGTTACGATGTCCATGGCACCGAGCCGAAGAACTGAAATGCTCAAGTGCTTCTGGATAAAAAAAAAAATAATACAGCAAATGAAGACAATAGAAGTCTATGAAAGAGACAATCTCTCATGGGAAAGTGAAAAACTAGGTCAAACATCTTCAATCAAATTTCTATTCATTTTATTTTGTACACATTTTTGTGCAGACCATTAAGAAAATATTGGAAAGTTCATTATTTATGTGTCGACAATTGAGATTAGTCTGATGTAATTTGTAGAGCTATTGTTACTGTTTATTGGTTACAGAACCGTCTTCACAGACATCCGGTAAGATCCATAGGTGCTCAATTTCTTTCATGAGATGTGCATAGGTATGCATACTGACAGTTTTCCTTACCTGATGGTTAATAACACTGCTTCACGTGTCTCACAATCACCGAGTCCTACCCTCACAGCGTTTGTTTTCTTTTTTTTCGATCCAGAAGGACTTGAGCTTTCAGCTCTTCGGCTCGGTGCAATGGATATCGTAACCCTTCGATTCGGTGCAACGAACACCGTTAATCTGAAAAACCTGTGATTGTTCTGCCAGCCCGCGGAATTGAACCGCACTCACATGAGGCCTGTCTGCCGTCGTTCAACGCACTACGAACACACTGGGCGGGCGGGCCACATCGTGTGATGAAGACTTCGTAAAAACTTTATACAATCAACATCATTATCATTGTTGCTGATATTGATATACTCGTACATATTTGTTTACGTTTATGTTGATTTGTTTATTTAGTTACTATTCAATGTTACAATCACCTATCTCTTTATGTAGTATGTCTTCTTTGGAAAGTCATCATCAACATAGCCCGTCTGAAAGTTTATCGATCTATAGACATCTGTCCAACGCCCTCAACAGTCTTGTTCATAGTGCCCTTAATATCATGTTGCCATCGTCATCTTGATTGTCCCCGCCTCGTCTTTCAGGAATAATGTCCTTCAGTATTGATTTACTAATAAATACTAGAGTATTAGAATTCACCCTATGAAATTGTAATTATTTACCTTTAAAAGCTTTCACATTCACAAATCTAACTACTGCCCCTTTCTCTTCCCTTCTCCCTTATTTTGTCTTTCTTATTTCTTCATATTTTAGTTAGGTAAACACTGCAGGACCTCTGCGTTTTGTCAATTGTCAACAACAAATCTGGATTGCCACTGAATTAACAATTTGGAAATTTAAAGCTTTTCCGGTAACAATATACTGTTGACATCTCTTGATTATTGAACCGACATCAAAGTCATTTGTCCAGACATATGTGCTTATGTTCTCCAAGCAGATGAGAAGCACAGTTCGATTCTTGTTTTCATGTGTTCATTCATATAACGCAACTTTAGATTAAACATTTCTTCAATAACATTTATATGCATTAATAATTGTCATGTCTTCCAACAGGCTGTCACTGAGTAGCTGCAGTAAGTTTCGTTCCCTATCTCAAACACCACTCTACTATATGTGATATTCACGCAAGCATAACGTCCATTTAACTACTGAAAGCACTTGCATATTCAGGACAGCGGATCCAAGTCAAACTGTGGTGATTGAACGCATACATAGATACAGTTCACTATTACAAACACTTGCCATTTTAGATCTTCCACGCCCGAATGGTTACCGGGGCCCAAATTGGGGTGTAAAGAATAGAACCACTGCACGTAAGAGGCGACTAAGGAGGTTGGACGTTGGGCTTGCTACTCCACACCGTAAAAACACTAGATGACTACAGAACGGAGAGCGAACCGAGTAAACGCTGGCTGAAACTGGACACATCGCCGAAGAATTTTTTTTTTTTTTTTTTTTTTCTGATCAAGAAGCACTTGAGCTGAAAGCTCTTCGGCTCGGTGTCATGGACATCGTAACCATTCGGCTCGGTGCCACGAACACCATAAATCTGGGGAACCTGTAGCTTTTCTGCCAGTCCGCGGAGTTGAACCCGCACTTACAGAGGACTAGTCACCCGTAGTCCAACGCGCTACGAACACGCTGGGCACGCGCCGAAGGATAAGCACCAGAGCTCCAAATGATGCTGAAGATGTGACGTAAAACACACCAATAATAAGGATTGATGAATCAGATTTTCACATGAATAGAACTTATGGGGAGGTCTGGTACATCGGTCTGGGTGGTGATCACGAGAGAGAGAGAGAGAGAGAGAGAGACCCCATCTGTGTGTACATCTAAAGTATAATTAAATTGTACTCAGGCGAAAATCAAGAAGATATTCACATACTATTTGTACAGAATATAATGTTTCCAACAGTTACAACAACACTGTATGGCGTAGTGGTTTCCTCAACTTTTCAAGTATATTGTATTTCAAAGAAACTGTTGGTGTCTCACGTTTAAGTGAAATATAAAATATCCTGTTGAGAACAGATGGCTTAAAACAAGAAAGAAATCAACAGTAAAACTTATGAAAACATACAACTTTGCTGTGGTAACATATGGATCATTACAACCCGTTGAAACAAAGTGCTGGAGAAATTTGTTTAGAACGTACTGAACAAAAATACAGAAAATAAATCAATTCTACAGGACCTGAACACGGAGAAGGATTAGTTCATAAAGAATATCCCGTCTCAGAAATGGAATATTTTGATCACACTAAACGTCCAAGTGGTTTGAAGAGAATAATAAATGAAGACATTATTCCTGGAAGACATTAAGGGGTTATACTACTGACAGTTGGGTCATTATAGCTTATAGATATCGATTTTTCAAATTCAACATATTATGTTAGTATTGCATCTCTACAATCAAATTACGTAAAGAGTTTTTATTTATGATCCCGAAAAATGCTTCAAAATTATTTTTCAACAGCCCTACCCTCTAAAAATTCGCTATAGAAAATGTCTTCAATTATCTTTCTTTTGTCCCTAGATACAGTGTATGGCATTCCTTCCTTTGCGTTCCCTGACCTAGACTGGTGAACCAATTTTTATCATGAATTTTACTGTTGTTTTTGGGACTCCGTTTCTCCGTACAGCTTTTCGCGAAGCTCTGTGTGTTGTGGCCAGTACTCTTTCCTTATACCTGCTAAACGTTGACAGTCTTGCAAGACGTGTTCTGCCGTCATGTCTGCCATATTGCAGTGGCACAGGCTAGTTGTGCCTATTTTAAATTTATGGAACATGTGGGCTCGGAGCATGTTGTGGCCGGTACGGAGGCGAAGTATGGCAACTTGTTCACATCGAGAGAGACCATAGTATCCGTCACTGGCTGTGTGCTGAGGGTGGTCTTTTGCCCATTTGCTACTATAGTCCGAACCGATGGTTGTTTTAACTTCCTCATAACCGATCTCGAGATCAGTCTGAGGTAGTCGCCCGCTCTCTTTGGCTAGCTTGTCGGCTGCTTCGTTTCCCCTAACGTTGCAGTGTGACGGTATCCACTGGATGACGGTGCGTTTGAGTGAATTCGTTAGTTCAGCGAGGGACGTTTTGAGCTCATTCATCTCAGTTTTGCCGACGCATTTGAGTGCCGTGATGACCGATAGAGCATCGGTGAATATCACGACCTTGTTGCGTGTAGTGCTTCTTCTCTCCAAGATCATTTCGTCCGCCGCTTTGATTGCCTCTGCCTCTGCTCGGTAGTTATTCGAGTATTTGCCAGTGGCAATCGCTTTCGTGACTGTTACTTTCTTTGTGATTTAAGCACTATTCCTCCTCCGCCATCGCTTATTGTGTTATTGGCCGATCCGTCCGTGTATACGTGCGTCCACTCATTTTCAGGGTACTCTGATTCTATGTGTTCTTCTGTTGCAATTTTTCTCTCGAGGTTTTTGGTCTCTTTTGCTCAGTATGCCTGGGATTGATTCCCTTAGTTCTGGCATTTTGGTCTTCCATGGCGGGCACTTGTCGATTGCCGGGATTGGTTTGGTTGTGCATTTGGAAAGGACTGGATGGTCTGTGGTCAGTGCGTTAGAGATTCTAACGAAGTTAGATCTCTGTATTCTCCACTTTCCGGATTCATACATTCTTTCATGCATTGGATGAGATTCGAGCCGTTTGAGTTTTCTGCAAGTACTACTACTTTTTGTCCCTTCGGTCAGTCATTGGTTGGATGCCGGAGATTGTCTCCATCGCCTTGATGGGCGTGGACTTCATAGCTCCAGTGATGATGCGTACGGCCCGGTTTTGACTGCTGCTCATTTTTGCAAATTGTTTGTTAGATGCATTGCTCCACGCTGCCATACCGTACTCTAGGATCGGTCGCACTCTACCAGAGTAAAGTGTCTTGAGAATTCTGGTGTTTGCTCCCCATGTGGAACCTGCGAGTTTACACATCATTGTTAGCCTATGCCTCGCTTTTGCCTGTTTTACAAGGACATGATGAGTGCACCTGTTTTACAAGGACATGATGAGTACACTGTTTTACAAGGACATGATAAGTGCACTGTTTTACAAGGATATGATAAGTGCACTGTTTTACAAGGATATGATAAGTGCACTGTTTTACAAGAACATGATAAGTGCACTGTTTTACAAGGACATGATAAGTGCACTGTTTTACAAGGATATGATGAGTACACTGTTTTACAAGGATATGATAAGTGCACTGTTTTACAAGGACATGATAAGTGCACTGTTTTACAAGGACATGATAAGTGCACTGTTTTACAAGGATATGATGAGTACACTGTTTTACAAGGACATGATAAGTGCACTGTTTTACAAGGATATGATGATTGAGAAGATAAAGTCACTGCTGTTAAACACGACATACATTAATATGAGCCAGTCTCCACTTTGTCTGCATTTTCAACATATTTTATGAAAATATAATGCAAGAGACGCTCAATGATTATAAATCATCAATATCGACTGGAGGTAGATGTCTGTACAATCTAATGCTTTACTGATGGCATCAATCTACTAGCTAGTTCACATTCTTCATAAATTCTGCTGTTGTATTTAGGGACTAAGTACTAAGGTTTTACAAAATACAGAAACAGTGACGATAAACAGCAACGTTTCGACCAAAAGGCCTTTATCAAGCAAACAATACAACAAGAATGTCATTACCTTACCTTTATGAGATTTTTGTTGTCTGTGTCTATCCTGAAATTCTGAATTTATCTTGAAAAGATTCTGATTTCTATTACAGTGCACATAAAATATGACGTGGCACACACACCCACTTCTATTATGAGTATGCGATATACGAAGTCTATTATATTGTGTTTATATATGATCTGTAATGAATTATATGGAAACTATTTATTTCGAATAACATAACTATCTTGTCGTCGCTACAGGAAAAGGCAATGCTACACGACATACGTTTGCTCAAATTTAAGAGGTTCTAACTAGAGAACATTTCGCCATCGTCTTATTTATTACTACCAGTTCTGGCAGTTATCCGTGAAGACATTGGCCTTTCTGTGGTTTAGTAGCGTCCTGTCACGGTTTGGTTGCTATTGACCAGCGCCTGAATGAACTAATAGCCCCACTTCTCATTAAGAAACGGACACCTCTTCAATAGGATGAAGGCGTGACTAGGGCCGTGTTCCGGGTATCCCCGCCCACACGTACAAGCACCTGATCTGAATTTAGTACACATGACAGGATGTGACTCCCACGAGCAGCGGCCATGACGACATCATCATGTGTCATGCTGGCTGACTTATGCGATCATGTATCTCATCTAACGTCTGTCCCCAGTACTGACTATCTGTTCATATATTGCTTCCGTGACAGGAAGCTAAACTGTCAAGGATTTATTTATCTCTGCCGTTCTCTGTCTTGTCTCTCATTGATACTGTCGCCGTGCTCTATGTGTTTTAAAAACAGTTGATGTATGGCGAGCTTGAAGAGGGCAGACGTTCAGCTTTTAAAGACACTATATGTTTCTGAAATGCTACGAAATAGACACCCCGTCCTGGGAATCCCTGGCGCAAGATCGCCAAATGTGGCGCTGTAACAACTCAAGAGGAACTCGCATAGCTGTGAATTATCATACCGCTGAGACACAGAGAAAACGAGCTGTAGGAAAAGACAGAACACGAACACCCACATGTCTAACCTTGATCATGTATGCCCCACATGTGGTAGGGGATTGTGTTCTAGAATTAGACTCTACAGTCACCTCCGCACACACCAGAGAGGTACAACAGCACACGTCTGAGGCTGTTGTCCTCATCGCTTGAGATGGATGGTTATTATTATGTGCTTTAAATAAATGAGATGACAATCGTGGCACATCCCTTACAGGACGTCACTATCAACCACAGTAAGCGAGTCGTTGATTTTCTAGGCACCACTGATACGTTCAGTAGTTTGTCGTTGATTTTCTAGGCACCACTGATACGTTCACCTCTTTATCTAACATGGTGTATTTTTGTTTCTTGGTATCGTATGAAAGCTTGTCTTTAGTGGATAGAAGAGTTAGTTTTGCTTTTTGTTTGGTAGCGCGCTGATATAATTCTGTCATTGACTGGTTCCCAGCTAACTAGTGCTTTCTTCGAGTTGGGTGACATTATAATAGCAACTCCGTTTGAATGATGATCGTCAAGTCTCACTGAATAAATTACGTGCTTTTGTTCGTTGTTAAGAAACGTCTTACCTGAGCCAGTCCACCTACATTCACTGACCCCGAGTATATCCAGTTTGAAACATTAAAGACCTAAAACAGATAGCAACGAACCGCGAGGCATGGAGAACTATGACCTCTGCCTATGCGCCGCCCACAGGCCCAAGAGGAAAGACTAACTAACTGATACGTTCAGTAGTTTGTCGTTGTTTTCTTCATTGTGGGGTCTATTTTTACCGTTCGTAAAAATTCAAGGGAACAAATTTGCTTCCAAATTGCCTGACACAAAGTTTTAACCAGGTACTCTTGAGTTGTGATCGAGCTTACTACGGCTAAGACACAGACTCCCACTATGTTTCGTTATAAAATAACAATCGGGGCATATCTTAAAGGACGTAGCCATCAACAACAGTAAATGAGTCGTTGATTTTCTAGGCACCACTTATACGTTCAGTAGTTTACCATTGCTTTCTGAACGGTGAGGTCTATTTTTACCTTTTTGTAAAAATCACAGGGAAACTAATTTGCTTTCAAACTTGCTCACCGTGTGGCTTCAACCAGGTACGCTTGGGTTTGTGATAGAGCTCACTACCAAAAATGATGATTGTCTCTTTCTTGTGTTGATAATTAATTTATTATGTGCCTTGATTAAAGGGTTTAAAGCTGAAGGATTGACTTAATTGCACTAGGTTTTACCCCATATGGCTCGGTCCCTCTCCGCAGAAATGGCACGCCACATGCCGCGAGTATTGCACAAAGCACGAACTCCGTAGCTCCGGCAACAATTCTAGGGTCTCTGGAAAAACTGCACTCGTGAACAGAAGGCTGCGGTCCGGATTCGAACCCACGACCTTCGACTCGCAAGGCAATGGGCTTAACCACTCAGCCACATAGACCCCCATGTGCCTTGATGTCTTTATAGAGCAGTGATAAAGCAGGCGGTCCGGGTTCAATACCTGAATAAAAGTGAAACTTTTTTCCGACTGTAGCGGCTCTCAAATGTTGTTATGTTTATAATTTAATTATTAATTTCTTACCTAATAATAATAATTCATCTGGTACCGTTATACGTTACATAGGGCCAGCGAGGAATTTCTCCATACAGTTCTATACTGGGCAACTCGCTCAATCTCCTCCATGGATCTGAGACCGATATTTCTTGCCTCTCTCAGCAAAGTTCGTTTCAGGGTCTCCTTATGTCGTCCTCTTTCTCTTAAACCATTTGCATCCCACTTCAATGCCTGCTTTGATATTATTTGATAATTTCTCCTCAAGGTGTGCTCAACGTATCTCCATCTAATTTCTTGTTTGTTTTTCTTATATTATATATACGTGTCTTTGTCAAAACTCCCATTTACTTAGTATTACCGCAGCATCCCACGGTTTTCTCAGAGCTGATCTGATCCAGTTTGACCGCCTCAGATTTGAGGTTTCCTACACGAGCAATGTGTACCAGAGAGACACTGGGAAGTAAGGACGTGATGTTGACTATTCCACAGCCAGGCTATATAGTATAGTAGTTTATAGTTGGCTCTGACTATTCCCACCTCCTCCCCATTCGCGTGCCGATGGTCAAAGAAAAAATGCAGGCCTAATAATTCCTCAACAGACTCTATGGTATGAAAATATGTTAATTTTCCTTTGATCTCTTTCAACACGTTAAACAGAGTCATTTAAACAGTTTTTGTGTGGATTTTCAGCATTCGTTTGCAAAACTACATCTCTAAGAGATTTTTCTGCCTGTTTATTTATTGTCCATGAGTGGCGTCCATTTGTTAGGGCCGTCTCTATGTACCAATTAAAAAAAAGCTCTCTTTCTGACGTGCTGCTTGTAATGTTCTTAATTTTTTTGAATGATGTTTTTACCCGGCCTATTCTGTTCTTTTGAAGAACAAACATGGCTTTACACAAAAATTAAATAACTAAAAACA
Organism: Arion vulgaris; assembly: GCA_020796225.1. Taxonomy (NCBI): domain Eukaryota; kingdom Metazoa; phylum Mollusca; class Gastropoda; order Stylommatophora; family Arionidae; genus Arion; species Arion vulgaris. The sequence goes on along the minus strand of CM036762.1, from coordinate 64,305,461 downwards.
GTATGGGATGGAACTGATGGGAAAACAAAGATCAGAATACTAAGAGCATGCATATTCCCAGTGGGTTCAACCTCACACTTGACTTTCCACACGCGAGAAAAGTAGTTGGCCCTCCTAACTCCTGCACAATAGGAACTAGAAATGTGAAGTGACAGGCACTTCATACACTAAGGTCTAAAAATGTTACCGGGAGTGTTATAGTCCCTTCAATATGAATAGCACACCTGGTAATGACAAAATACTAGTAAATCTTTTAAGAAAAACAAACACAACAGCGGCAGAAAATGTAATTTAACTTTGCTTCAAGGACATGATAAAAGAATAATTTTCCACCAACTGAAATCAAGTAATAATAGTTGAGATTCTAAAGATAATTGATATACAAGTTACTTGCATATCCTTTACAGAACTTTGCGAATCAACCCCAGCTTTGTAACGCTGTTTGTGATTTTTCTAGGCATTATTACGTTCAGTAGTTTGCCATTGCTTTCTGAACGGGTGGTGCCATCGTCCTTTGTTAAAATCCACACGAAACAATTTGCAACCAAACTGTCCGCAGCGTGATTCGAACTCAGAACATCGAGGTTACTAACCCCTAGAAAGACCGAGGCACTAACCCCTAGGCTACAGACGCTACCATTTTATATACAAGATTAAAATAATTGAAAAGGAATCACTTGGTTCTCAGGCTCAGGTTAAGTTTTCTGTGAAATTACGAGGACAGAACAGCATATGAACGTCTTACTTGGTCTTGTTACAGACATTCTGATCTATATAGTTGAACTAGAATTATAGTTGTCAGTTAGAAACTTTATGAGGACTATCTTCATAGCATTCCGGTGTAATGGAAGGTGGATAGGTTTAAATCCCAAAGATTGATTACCCGAAACCTTGGCAAAAAGTCTACATATGGAGAAAGTTTGTTTTTGGACCAAAAGTAGGAACATATGAATAATGTACTGTGTGACATGGACTGCTAAAATGACTAATGTTGAGGTATTGAATGAGATCAAGACACAGAGAAGGCTTATCACCAATATAAGAAAGAGGCAGTCATCATTTTTCGGTCATGTGATGAGGAGGGGAGGTTTAAAACACATTTTGACAACCGGTAAAATCGAGGGTAGACGAGACAGAGGAAGACAGAGAGATAAAATTTTAGATAGCCTGACTTTATGGTACGGTAGAGCGTCAACATCTGAGTTGATAGCAAACACCAACGACAGAGATTTGTGGAGATCCATGATGGTCTACGCCAGCCGGCACGGCACCTGATGATGACTGTGTGACATGGGAACCCATAAATTAAATTTGTGAACTTGGAGACCACTTATGACACAGCCAACTCTATTATTTCTTGAGCTGGCTGTGACTTTTGACAACATTTACAGAAAAAGCCTCTGGAGGATGTTAATGATCACCAAATAAACAGTGTACAGGTATTAAGAGCTTCCGAAAAAGACAAATAGACAAACACTGGATTCGAACCACTTACCCTCATTTCTTACAACACCCATCGCCTAGTCTAGCAATACGAGCGTCCCTACGAACACAACCAGCGAGCCATTCTAAAAAAATGACTCACTGAGGAGTGTCTTTCTCAAACGCTTCGTTACAACTAGACACATAATAATCAGGTAAGGTTCGATCGAACAGTGTTTGCACAAACACATGCCATAAGCTTAATGTGCTTGTATATATTTGAGACGAGACAATATTATACACACACACATGTATACACATATAACAAACATGCATACATCATTCAAAGCAGCTTCAAATTTATTATAAGATGAGAAAAGGAGTTTTTGCAAGAACCCCAGAGGAAGCAACGGAAGTAACGAATATTATTCGTTACTTCCGTTGCTTCCTCTGGGGTTCTTGAAAAAAACTCCTTGTTCTCATCGGAGGATGTTAAGAAACTTCAACATGTCACAGAAGAGGGTGGACACCATATCATTCTTCTACCGTGACGTCTCATGTAGCATACAGAACTCAAGTCAGACAATCCAGGTGAGATTTGGTGTAATACAGGGATGTGAGATATCTTTCAGGAATAATCTGACAATTGAATGAACATTGAAGGACGTCCTTAAACATTAAAAATGCTCTCCTGCCCAGCGTGTTCGTAGCGTGTTTGACTGCGGGGGACAAGCCCTCTGTGAGTACGGGCTCAATTCCGTGGGCTGGCAGAAAAGCCACAGGTTCTCCAGATTTACGGTGTTCGTGGCACCGAAGGTTACGATGTCCATGGCACCGAGCAGAAGAGCTGAAAAGCTCAAGTGCTTCTGGATCAGAAAAACCCCAAAACCACAGTAAAAATGGCATTAAATGGAAACTGTATCACACTGGTGGAAGGCATGAACTTTACAGATGATATTATCCTTCTGTCACAAATATACGAACACATTGTGTGAGGGTGGGGGAGAGTCCCTGGGGCTATGTGATTATGCCCTTTCCTTGTGTTCCAAAGGTCGTGAGTTCGAATCCAGACCACGCCGTTCTGTTCACGAGCACATTTTTTCCAGGAGATCCTAGGATTATTGCCGGAGCTACGGAATTCGTGCTTTGTAGAATACTCTCGCCAGATGGCGCGCTATTTCTGCGGAGAGAGACCGAGCCATATGGGGTAAACCCTGCGCGGTGCAATGAAGACAATCCTTGGGATTTAAACCTATCCACCTTCCATTACACCGGAGTGCTATGAGGATAGTCCTCATAAAGTTTCTAACTGACAACTACACGTAATACAGTACTGAGTTTTACAATTACAAAACAATGACAAAATACAGCAACGTTCGACCAACAAGGCCTTTATCAAGCAAACGAACAAACAGGGTGACAATTAAAATGAAACACAAATGGCGACCAAATACAAACGTATCTAAGGAAAATCTGATATTGAGATTTTCCTTAGATACGTTTGTATTTGGTCGTCCATTTGTGTTTCATTTAATTTGTCACTCCTGTTTGTTCGTTTGCTGATAAAGCCTTGTGTCGAAAGTTGCTTATTTTGTCATTGTTTTGTAATTTGTAAAACTACAGTACTTTGTAATTACGTGTTTTGCAATCAAATAGTTTTACTGCAGTTCCATATATATATACTGAATAACTGACAACTATAATTCTAGTTCAACTATATAGATCAGAATGTCTGTAACAAGACCAAGTAAGACGTTCATATGCTGTTCTGTCCTTTCCCTACCTTCTTCTTCTTCTTCTTCTTTGCGTTCGTTCTTTACGACCAATTTTAATAACTCTTTGTGATATGTTTGATCTTTGCCAAGAACGTGTATACGTTGCACATTAGTTTGGTAGGCCCCTAAACGCATAGACTTCTACACGCTTAGTACACATGCATCCGATTTAAGCCAAACCTCTTTAGTCGCCTCTTACGACATGCGTGGCAGGTAACAGTGGTTCTATTCTTTACACCCCAAATTTGGACCCGGTAACCACTCGGGCGGTTCCTTACCTTACTCACGACTGCATAAAATACAAAAAATGTATCTGGCAGAACAAATTATTGAATCCATATAGTGTTCCCTTAGACACCAGTAAAGCATCTCTTTCTCTTTCTCTCTCTCTCTCTCACGTGATCGTTCTTTTACGGCCGTTTTTATCATTCTAATTGGGGACTGCCTAGAGTAGTTGATAGTAGCTCGGCCTGCTAGCTGTGAGACGCCTCATAGCTCGGATTCGAATCTACTGTCCGGCATTTGTTCGAGTCCCTGGTCTTACTCAGGACGATAACGTGAGTACCTCTGAAGTCGGAGAAAATCTGCCTTTATGGCGAGGGAATACTAATTACGAGTACATTGAGCACACGGCTGCCAGTGTAAAGTAATTTACAATGTGTACGCTGATGCCATTGTAAGAAATTGGAAAAACGGATTTTCACGCAAAAATCAGTTTCAGAGATGAAACTTCGTCTGAGTTGAAAGCGGACGAAAAAAAAAAAAAAAAATCATTCTAATTGTGATATATAAACAGTCTAACACCAAGAACGGGTGTACGTTCACAATCTTCAGTAACATTTGGAGCTCTAGTGCTTATCCTTCTGTGCTGTGTTCGGTTTCAACCAGCGTTTACTGGGTTCACTCTCCGTCAGCCTTTGACTACCCCCAGCCAAACCTGCAAGGTAGTAGGTTCCTATTTTCTTTTAGGGTAGCGACCCTTAGACGACCTACCCTCTCAGGATGTTGAGCGTCATCTGCCCAGAAAATCTGTCTTTTTTTTTGACTACTTGGTTTTCTTGCAGTCTAGTTTTGTGTACGGTTTACTCCGCTAGCCTTTGATTTTCCCCAACCAAACTGCAAGGCAGCGGTAGGTTAAGTATATATGAAAAATATCCTTTAAAAAAGACGATAGATATTTCCAGAATATGTTATGAGATTGATTCATTGATAGGACTATAATCATTGCATTTAGGTCAGTAACCATATGTACTCCGATCTCTTTATTACATATGAAGATCTCAGCGACAGTACATGAACTTTATAGCACCGGCGAGGGTCCCAGATGTAATTTTTAAAATTGTTAAACTATTTTGTATAAATTTTGTTTGTTAACATTTCTTATGAATTCTGCCCGATTTGTGGCTTACCAGCCTACTTTTCTCAATTTTGAGCTGTCATGGGTTCTTTTACATGCTCAACTTGAACACATGACATACGTTTTATCGTCTGTTTCTGATAGGACTATGAACTCGATCTCACCTACACTGAGATCAGAGATCTCTGGAAAAATATCCCAATAGCTCCACCAGCGAGCGAACCGAGTATCTTCGTAACGAGAGGCAAGCACCTAACTTCTACGCTACAGAAAACCCCGCTATGAGAACATCCCACACTTGGACACCAGAGGGTTTAAGGGTTTTAAAGCCGAAGGATTGACTTCATTGCACCGGGTTTTACCCCATATGGCTGCCCGTCTGCCCAGCGTGTTCGTAGCACGTTGACTACGGGTGACTATCCTCTGTGTGTGCGAGTTTAATTCCGCGGGATGGCAGAAAAAAACCACAGATTCCCAGATTTACGGTGTTCGTGGCACCGAACCGAAGGGTTACGATGTCCATGGCACCGAGCCGAAGAGCTGAAAAACTCAAGTGCTTCTGGATCGGAAAACAAAAAAACACCCCATATGGCTCGGTACCTCTCCGCAGAAATGACACGCCACCTGCAGAGAGTATTGCACAAAGCACGAACTCCGTAGCTCCGGCAACAATCCTAGGGGTCTCTGGAAAACTGCACTCGTGAACAGAAAGCCGCGGTCCGGATTCGAACCCACGACCTTCGACTCGCAAGGCAAAGGGCTTAACCACTCAGCCACAGAGACCCCCTCACCAGAGAGAACAAGGAAAAGAAGCTGAGAAAGAACTCGGAGATACAGGATGGAAGAAGTAATTCACGCAGTATCGTCGATATAGACTCATGTCCTGCAGATCGTAAAGGGCAGGGAGACATGTAGAGAGTCTTTGTAGAAGCCTCATGTGCCCTATACAGAACATGGCAAGAAGTTAGTACTAAAAGGGAAAAGAGCAACTATAAGTCTAAAAAATAAACATATTTATAAACAAGAACTTTGTGAAACACTCTCCAATACTTTTGGAAAAGTTTGTACCAGTCTGGGACTTCGTATGTCCCAGCAATTAGCTTCTGAGATGCATCACGTACAACAAGGGAAGTAATCAGGCGAGTAATTGCGTTTGCAACAGGGGCGGATAATTCGAAAATGGAAGGCGTTCTGACCTTAGAAAGCCAACATAAGGTTCAGTCTGGTGTGAAATCCGCCACGTTGTTAAGAATTGTTATCGGTATTTCTCTCAAGCAGTGGTGTGTGTAGTGGTGCTTCTATCTGGAGAGGAAGACTCAGTGTGACTTTTGCTCTAGGCAACTACTCCAGAGAAAAATGGTTCAAATTTTGACACCAGTGTTTAAAGCAGAGATCCCAAAGTGGTGGATATGATCATCCAAAGCCGTGCTATCCAAAGTTTTTATATATTGGGGCTAATATGACTAATGACCGTAGAGACACGGGCACCGTGTGGTAATTGCAATGATAAAACTATCAATAATAATAATAATACTATAAATAATAATGTAATTTTAATATGAACATAATAACACATAAAAACGTAATTCCAATTAAATTTTAAATAAAAAAAAAAATTATTGTGCTTACGAAAAGCTGAAACAAATTGCAATAAAAAATTCTTTTTGTTGACATTCTCCGGAGATGGGGTGCCATTTCTGTCGATAGGGACGAAGTCCCATAAGGAAAATTCGATGCAATGAAGTCAAACCTTTGCTGCCTTTTCACCATTTATTATTGTTATTGTTTTTATAGAAATAAAAGTTGATTCTCGTTTTGATATTGCGCTTTATAATTATTACAGATTGTTCCCCTATAAATAATATAACTTCTTCATTTGCCCTCAGACGTCAACTGGAATGTCGTAAAGAAAGTAGTTATCAGTAACTAACAATGAAAGGCTTTAAGGTGACAACAAACATTGTGAAGCTTTGGAAGTTCGGGTTAAATGAGATAAAATTGGCGGAGGGACTAAAATACAGTTCGTGATTCGTGGTACACAGAAATTCGTGTTATTTACTGATAAGAGATAGACATTTATGACGGGACCACATTTTTGTTCTTGTTAACCGGGTGTTCGTGTTAAGCGAGTTCGTGTTAACGAGGGTTTACTGTATCTTAAATTTTCTGTAGCCTTTTCAGATCTTATGGTATGAAGTGCCTGTCACTTTTCATTTCTAGACCCTAGTGTGCAGGAGGTAGGAGGGTAAATTCCTTTCCTCGTGTAGAACAATGAACCCACAACCCTCTCATGTCCGTGTCGATGAGCAAACGCTTTTTCATTGCGCTAATCCATTCCTACAGTAGTATACCATTGGTAATCCTGGTGTTTATTCCTCCAGGAGGGCCTGCTGTGTTAAGGATCAGTACAATGTGCCTGTGGCATCTCATTACACTGTTCTGTCCATACTTGAGTAACTTTTTACATTACAGAAATAGTACACACAAACTACATTGAAAGCAATAATTCTCCAGTTGATCTATGTGGCACAATACTGGTTTCTCTAACATATGCTTATCAAGAGTGTTATCAATTTTGTTAACAAACTACTAACAACAATGAGACAAAGCAGAGTGTTATCAATTTTGTTAACAAGCTACTAACAGTAAAGCAGAGTGGAGTATAGTCAGTTCTGCTAGCAACTAATAAATTAGCAAAAGCTAAATGAGTCATCTATATCACTTACTTACTTATTCCTCTCCGTTCCTCCTGGAGCATAGGGCCTCAACAGTTCGCCACTTCTCCCGGTCTCTGGCTGTTTACTTTATGGCTTCCCAGGACAGTCAAGCACCCTTCAGTTCCTCAAGACCTTGTCTCCAGTTCTGTTTAGGACCTTCCATTTTCCTTGTGGGTTTCACTCAAGTGCTTGTCAAGTGACACTCGATTGTGTCTTCCATTGTGTATGCCCGACCCACCACCATTTTCTCCTCTTAACCTGGGTCATCATGGGTTCTTACCCGGTTCTTAGCCTACATTATTACTTCTAAGTTTCCAATTTTATAACAAATATTGAATCTATTCACCCTTCTGAGCTGATGTACAAGGCTAATTGACTATACATTGCAAAAATAGCGAGTCCATGAGTACAAGGCTAATTGACTATACATTGCAAAAATAGCGAGTCCATGGTACAAGGCTAATTGACTATAATAATAATAATAATTTTCTCGTCCGTTATACATTACATAGGGCCTGTAAGTAATTTCTCCATACTGCTCTATCCTGGGCAACTCGCTCAATCTCCTCCATGGAACGGGGGCCGATTTTCCTGCCTCTCTCCAAAGTTGTTTCAGGGTCTCTTTGGGGCTCTAATGACTATATTTTAAAATTGGGTCAGCATTTTAAAACAAAGACTTCTTAAAATTGGTCCAGGTCAACTAATTCTATCCCAAAAAATTGGTCGTATTGAATTTTGATACATTAAAATTCGTCAGTAGGTCAAGGCTAATTGCTTTACATTAAAATTTGCAATCAGGGGTAACTTCACTTCTTTTTAAAAAATTTGAATCACAAACTAATTACTTACTTCAATGGAGCCCACTTTAAAAACAAATTGACTTACCTCTTGGGGTCCGGGGTTAAAGGGCTAATTGACTAAAATTAAAAATAATTTTTTTTTAAAATTTTAGGGCCTGAAAGAAATTTTCCCCCTTTTTCCCTGGGCAACTCAATCTCCTCCATGGACAGACTGATATTTCCTGCCTCTTAAAAAGTTCTTTCAGGGTCTCTTTGGGGGTTTTATATACCTTGAAAAATTAGCGAGTCAGCAGGTGCGGGGCTAATTGACTATACATTACAAAATTGCGGTCTGCAGGTAAAATTATGGATTTAAAGTGTTAAGTCAGGGTCTGACTTCAGAGCAAATTTCCCCCCTTTTTTTTTTTGCCAAATGAGGCCATGACCCTTTTTCTACAAGAATACGCACACCTTTCCCCCTTGTTCTTCTTAAATAAAAAATTCCTGCCATCCCCAGCCACGTTCCCTCAGGAACAAAAAAAAAAATAAGATTAAATGATGTACTTTTTCAAGTCAGATTATTTACACTATATTTCTTCTTCTTCTTTGGACCAGTTTATCTTGGTTATTGATTACTAACCGACACCACAACATTCCTGGCAGCCCCTAGGTGCTCAGTCTCCCCCCAAAAGATGTGAAATGTATGCATACTGATGGTTCCTGTGGCTTGCTTTTTAAACACATACATTACAAAAATAGTAGATGCATTATATATTTGGTTATAACTAAAAGTCCTATTTCTTGGGGTTCTGTTACATCTTATATTTAACAGCACTTTACAAGATCAAATATTTGTTAATCTGCATCCAAATGTCTCTGCTCAACTTCTTCAAGGCAATATATATAACACACACAGTATCTCAAATACAAATGACTCTAATTCGAGTTATAAAACATCATTAGCTTTTGTCATCTCAATATTGGATGTAGACTGCAATGGATTTCCAACAAATGTTGTTCCATGCCCTGATGGTACATTCTGACTTTTTGTTTTGCTGCCTGTCCATCTCTTTGTATTCCTCTCTCAATTATATATCTAGATTTGCGTTATGCACCTTTGTAATAAATTTAGTAAATGGACTAGAAGAACACCACTGGAAAAGTTAATGTGACACACTTTTTCAAGACATGATTGCTTATGTTATTATTCAATCTGATATTTGAAGAAGAAATCTAATACACTGTATTTTTGTTGTGAAATTTAATTTACAGTTCATTTATATTGTAACCCTCAACATCATACACAAGTTGGAGACATTTCAAAACAAATGTTTAAAAGGAATCCTGCAAATTTTCTGACCAAATAAAAAGCTTTTAAAACAACCTATGCATTATTGGAGACTATCATTAACCCTTTAACTGGGGACTGCCTAGAGTAGTTGATAGTAGCTCGGCCTGCTAGCTGTGAGACGCCTCATAGCTCGGGTTCGAACCTACTGTCCGGCATTTGTTCGAGCCCCTGGTCTTACTCAGACGATAACGTGAGTACCTCTGAAGTCGGAGAAAATCTGCCTGTATGGCAAGGGAATACTAATTACCAGTACATTGAGCACACGGCTGCCAGTGTAAAGTAATTTACAATGTCTACCTGCTGCCATTGTAAGAAATTGGAAAAACGGATTTTCACGCAAAAATCAGCTTCAGAGATGGAACTTCGTCTGAGTTGAAAGCGGACGAAAGAAAAAGAAAAAAAAGGAAAAAAACAAAAAAACCCTTTAACTGCTAAGGACGTATATAACGTTTTCCCATTTACTTCTAAAGACGCATACCGTCTGTTTTATCTCTCCTCTGTGGACTAAAGGCAGCGTTAACACGTTATACATTGCTACTGTCACTGCTACAGGCGTACATTCACGTTTGTGACCTAGAAACAAAAGTAACTATTTTTAGCTCAGCCTTCAGAAAGTATGTATTCAGTATATATATATATGGAACTGCAGTAAAACTATTTGATTGGCAAAACATGTAATTACAAAGTACTGTAGTTTTACAAATTACAAAAACAATGACAAAATACCATAGCGTTTGACCAACAAGGCCTTTATCAAGCAAGCGAACAAACAGGAGTGACAAATTAAAATGAAACACAAATGGACGACCAAATACAAACGTATCTAAGGAAAATCTGGAATAAAAGCGAATAGAAATAAATGTAAACAAAAACACACATAAAAACTAGAAATAGAAAGGAAAAGAAACAATGAAACATCTAGTAAATATATAACTTGAATACATTTCAACATATACCCATATAGATTACAAAGCATGGGAAGAGAAAGTACTAAAAGCATAAGAATGGAGATATAACATGAATACACATAACATATACCCATATAGATTACAAAGCATGGGAAGAAGAAAGTACTAAGAAGCATAAGAATGTAATACGTTGAGCCAGCGTGGTCGCAAGGTACCATACAAAGAAATCACCGATTCTCCAGAGCAAATCGACTGCGATCATCCGAGAACATGATCGGATGGCTGTGACCTGGACATCGTGAGCACCTAAATGGCCAGTATCATTGAAATGGGTGGCTACCGGGGTCACAGAGCATTGGCGTATGTCGCGTAAGTGTTGGGCGAATCGGTCACTGAGAAAGTATGTAGCAGTGAAAGGGTTAAAAGACAGAGATGGATTGTGCATAAATATTGTAGGGTCATCAGCTAGGACAGCTTTTCAATGGACAACAGATGGGAAAAGAAAACTTGGAGAAGAAATGTGAAAGAGAATTGAAGATTGTAGTCTGACATAGGAAATTGTAGAAAGATGATAAAACTACAACAATGAAAATCTCTGGAGAAAGACTTCTATGTCAAATGGATATAAATTGATATCTTAACTTAAGTACATGTCAACTAAGATGACCTTTGCTCCATTCAGTACATAATCTTTGCCATCTTTCTTTGCGCTTGTGGTAAGTGAGGCTGCATCACTCCCAGAACCTGGAATGGACAAGTACTAATTTACATGCACACATAAAGAGTGAAAAATCTTTGTAGACTATATATAACACATTATATGTTGGTTAAACACTTCTCAACGTATTCTACTTCTTAGAGTATTATGAAAATGAATACAATCTGATTCATCATGCCTGTGTGTTGCCTGGGCCAACAAGGAGAGCAACAAAGAATAGTAACACTGCAACCTACAAGACATGTTGTAAAAGGCGACTAAAGTATGGGCCTATGGAAGCTACCCTAGTGAATAAAAAGTGTTGCAGAAATTGGATGTGCTGGCCTACATGTAGGCGCATAAGCACAACTGTACAATCACTCTTTGGCTTAGATCACATACAAATCACAAAGAGTGGTTTAACAAGTGGTCAATATGGAGCGTTTGAAGAATTTCTCATACTGTAATCATTACAAAATATGTATGCAATCAATCAATGAATCATATATGCTGCAGCTGGAACACTGTTCAGAATCAATGTCTCTGTTCTCGGGACATCTCCATAGGTACTCAGTCCCGTTCAGATATTCAAAGAGTGAGAACTTTCACGAAAGTTCTGGAAACAATTTGACATGTTCAACGAGATCAGAAAGTAAATCTATCTGTTTTTAGCCTGGTAGACTAGGGAATCGACCATAACAAGTGAACACACGTGTTGGGAGAAGCGAAGAGTAATGGTTACTAAAGGTCTCATTCGAATAATGTCTGCAACTAAGTCATGTGTTTTTCTGTGGTGTTTTCCAATTAACAGATACATCTCTGATAAATTACGAACAACCAGCTTAAAGTTTAGTTTTTCGATCCAGCAGAGTGATTGCTCTTCACTTGAGGCCATGCTTGAGTTAGGGTGCATTTGTGTAGAGAGCGTTCTCAACTTCTAAGTAGGGTGGGGGTAGTTACTTGTGGCTGTCACTGAGTGCAGGACACAGGAATAGATGATGTCTGACTGTTTCCTGTGAGCATTCATACAAATGGCATTGCAGGGCACTTTTTAGTTGAATGCGATGTCGGTGAGCATTCAGGTCAGGGGTAAATGCTGAGTCTTAAGGTGGAAAATAATGATTTGTTCTGGTCTTTGTACAGCAATTTCTAACTTCTTTTAGATTTTGGATGGTCATATGTTTAAAAAAACTTTCGATATGCTCAAACAAAATCTTAAAAACAAAGGATTAAATCTTTTAATAAAACTTAAAATATATAGAAGCAGTGTCCTAGGAGTGTTATTATACAGTAGTGAGTGCTGGATAATGACCCACAACATGAAAAACAAGCTGGAGACATTCCAAAATAAATGTTTAAGAAGAATCCAGAAAATATTTTCTGGCCAGATACAATTAAAATGAAGAGCTTTTAAAAGCGAACAAACTGTGCATCACCGGAGACCATCGGTAAAAATCAAAAATTGAGGTGAATTGGGCATGTATGCCAGTAGGGGCAGGCATTGGCTAGAACAATTTCTGGGGAAAAAAAAGAAACTCCTTTAAAAAAAATTTTAATTTCTAGCCTGTTTGTGATTTGTTTGGATGTCAGTAATCTTTCATACTATTGAATTATCCTTGGCCATTCCTATCTCTCTTCTTTAATCTGTTATACATCTGCTATCATCTGTTATCATCTGACCGAGATAGAGTAGCTTACTTTGATGTAATTCTCCAGCGTATTTTTATATTCATTTAGGTTTTTCCATTTCCTTGTTGGATGATTCATATATGCAAAAATTGTCCTTAGGTGACATGTTAAATTACCGTTAAAATGGCAAACGAAAATTTACTGTAATCTGATCTGTCTTTTGTACTAGTGAAATAGTGACCAAAACAAATTTGTACTGTATCAAAAGACGATGAAAAAATACGATTTTCCTGATTTAACGTTAAAATTATTATGCAATACCATAATAGAATGACAAAGCCTGTTTAATGCATATGTTTTTAAGAGTTCTTTATATAAACAATATTTTCTTCATCTACGTTGTTGAAAATATAATTATTTTGAAATAATTCATATTTAATTTTAATGTAATGTTGAAATATTAATCAATGCATCTGTAAGAAACTTCGAAATTCACGGTGCTGATATGACAGTACTGGTTATAAGTTCAGGTTGATATTGGTTTAAATCTTTAATGTGCATATTTTCTGAAATTTGTGTGAAAGGAATGAAAACAAGCAAAACCGTACTTCTCTATCATTTATTTCATCGATTACAGTTTCAGTAATGATATCATATTTTCGATTACATATATGTACAATATTCTTTGTATGTTTTAGGAATTAAATCTTATATCTATAATCGTCACACATTTCATATTTTCCGATTTTGTAGTTACTGATCGCAAGTTTACCGACAAAATGATATCATGAATTGTGTATGAATCCGTGTGTTTTAAGTATTCATTTCTTTGTACGATTTCGTCTAAAATCAATACCGTCATGCACATGATATTTTTCAAGTTGTTTACACTAAGAAAGTACACTGTAAAACACCACCATATTTAATACCAGAAAAAGAAACTTTTATTGAGTAACTTTGAATCTCAGAAAAATATAGAATCTTTTCTTATTTTTCATGTTTGATGACCTACACGCTGTTATATTACCAAAACAAGATTCGTCCTTAGGGCTGAAAACGACGTATCGACTTGAAAGAGCTTATCCCAAGCATAAAGATATTAACAAAACAAAAGAAACCGCATGTCTAAGTGCACAATTTAAAAAAGCAGAAGAATGAATCAGTTGAAAGCTGATATTCATGCAGCCAACAAATACCAGCACAGATGATGCATTATTCTGATATTATTTTATAATGCAAAACGTGTTACTTAATGAATAGTGATGAAATAATTATATTTTATCAATGTTAACTTGTTAAGAAACATGTTGCAAAAAGAGCTGATATTAACTCTCTAGACGATTACTAGTCTGAAATTTTATAAACAAGACATGTTTTCAAAAAAGAAAAACATGAACAACAGTCTACTTATATGCACATGAGGGACAGAACATTGTGAGCGATCAAAGCAAGTATTACGTGGTAGTTGTTTTATCGTGACTAGTTTCCGTGCGTGTTCCATTTACATAATCACGCAACGTTACTAATATGGCTGTACTTGAAGCTAGAATCAAAGACAGGCTACAGTCCAGTCTTTCTTGGTCTTATTACAAACTTTATATTCCGCATCTTCAGTCTGATGGCATCTTGGAGTATTTGATGTCGATTTAAAGCACATCTGTATCTACATTGTTCTTGATGCATATTCATTGTTTGTCTTCGTCGCTAGCTGAAGGAGCAGTGTATTTTATCAATAATTATGCACCATTTTTCTATCATTGGAAAGATGTTTTTGTGTTATATTTCCTATCAAAGTCAAAAATAATGTTCACAAAGAATTTTCCTATTACGTCTATCCTCAGTGTCGCTTTATATTTGCGCTGATCTAATCCTAGATTATCTAACCACGAGATTCACATGGAAATATGTGACTGAGATTTAATTCCACACGACTTCAGTCAAACCGCAATACTTCCAGAGTTGGTATTCAATCTCGCTAGAACATTTTATTTTCTTGCTGCTTTTTACATCTTTTGCAAGTGTAACTAATACCAATCTAGCAGCAATCACTAATAACAAGGATTAAAGAATCTGTGACACTAGACATTTAAATTACCCATCTGCCACTCTTGCCTGTACAAGGCCTAAAAAGAGAACGGGAAGATAGAGGAAGAACAAATGCTAATAGAACTATTATTAACGACAGAGATGTCAGGACGACAAAATTCAGTTTCACACAGAGATATATTCTTGTTGGTGTGCAAAGACATTAAATTCTATGATACTTGCTGTTGTAGTCAGTAGGGTATTTGTTTCAGATTTCCAACATAAACATATCTGGAGACATCACTGTACTAATATTTGCTATGGTGGTGGGTCACCTTACACATGCAGTCTAAATGTCTCTGCAAAATCTCAAACAATATTCTCACCAGCCTGGAGACGAGGTCAGCATAAACAAATGTTTTGTCATTCTTAAAGTGGAGAATCTGCCACCTGCTCTGGTGTGTTCGCATTGCAAGTTGACGACGTAGACAAGCTCCTGTAGTTCGGTTAACTCCGTGTGCTGGCACAAAAGCTACACGTTCTCCAGATTTACGGTACTGTGTGGCACCGAACCGAAGGGTTACGATGTACATGGAACTGAGCTAGTTATGCTGAAAGCTCGCGTCGGATCGCAAGTGGGAGTATAATATATCTTATACATATATATTCTAACACTGCATTGGAAAATACTTCTCATAACAAAATATAATAAATCGATTATGAAATCTTGCTCTTGGAATCTTCACTGGTATACGTTACACAGAGTTTCAGCAATTTCTTCATGATCTTCCTCCATGAAATTTAAAGTGCACACCGAGTCTTGCATGAAAACAAGTTTGAGGTTTCATTAGGGCATCCTTTGTCTTGAAACCATTTGTCTTACATATGTTGGGGAGTAAGCGCTGCTACAAGTTTTCACTCAACTAAACAATACACAGCAAAAATGTATCAACCAAACAAGTTGTGTCTCCACAAGGATTCAGTTATTTTTAATCCAGGCTTCCTGTTTCTACTATCACGAAGCTCTGGCGAATAGTGTGTATATATAGTTTAAAATAAAAACCTTAAACCCGCAAGTCTACTGGAGTTGAACGGTGGTGTAACCCTAAAGTAACCTTTTACAGAGCATCCAAAGGATAATACCAGTGCTTGCAACAGGCACAAGGCAGTCCTGGATTCCTATCAAGATTCTCTTTCTTTCTTTCCACCATTTACTTTTGTGAAGTGTTGGGTAAAACGTAGTGATCTTAGGCTGGGTCCCTTTGTTACTTTGTGTTGACATTCATGTCTGTATGTTGCCCAAGATGGTGTCGCTCCATCTTTTGCGTGGTGGCCTTCTTGCCATGTACTCTTGGCACTTTTTCTGTGTGGTTCTCTGTGGTGGTAGATGCACGAGGAAGTATGCTGGTCAGGTATCCAAACCATTTAATCAGTTGTTCTTTTTATGAACTGCATAACTGGTTTCACATCCAGTCCCTTGATTTCTTTCTCATTTCTAATTTTGTCTCTTATTGTCACACCTGCAGCTTCTAAGACACCCTTATCTCTGTCGTTACCTTCCGCCACTGCTGCTGTTATTGCCATGTCTGACACTGGTGGCATAGCGTTGGTCTGGTGGAAAATCGTTCTTGGCAGACTTGCTTTAGCGTTAGCGGTATCTCTTTATGTGACAACAGTGGTGTTAACTGTCCCAGCATTCTGGCCAGCTCTTTGTTCAACGATTGCTGATTTCGCCATCGATACTTCCATCTGCTGTGAAAATTGCTCCAAGCATTTGACCTCAATTGTTTGTTTATGTCAACGTTCTGGAGTTTCATTGTAGGCTTCTTATTAGTTCTACGTATTGCCATTGTCTCTGTTCCTTGTCATTATATTTATTTTCATGTTGTACTCCCCACCCTGATGTTAGCTAAGTTTGTCGGTTCTGGAGAGTTCTTTCTTATTTTCTGCAACTGTACTTGGTCATCTGCAAATCAAGACCTATCAGCATCTATCTGATGAATATACGGGAATTCAACAAGCAAAGCGAGAAGACTGTTTTAAATTCAAATCTTTATTTTGTGTAACGGACAGTACCTACGAGGGAATATGCTAGTTTAACAGAGAAGGATACACACCAGAAAGAATGGAAAATGAACATATTAGAGATTGAATGACTATGTTTAAATTTATTATACGATGGGACTGTAACACAGATCAGCACAGAGTTCACTGGACTAACTCATCTGTCTGTTTAAGAGATCTGAGCATCAATCTGGCACTGAGAAGCATGTGACAACTGGATCGTAGAAGAATATTTTCTTATGAGCAGCATATATATATATATATATATATATATATATATATATATATATTCTAGTAGTAAATATCGAATTGGTTACATACATGTTGTTATGGTGTAAATGGACAATTGGTGTGAGATCTATGTTCGAGATACAGAATGTGAAGTAGATATGGGCACTCATCAAGGCGATGCATGAAAATATCGGAGCAGTCTGGGAATGTAACAAGAAATAAAGTTTGTATCGGCAGATATGACCAACAGCCGGAAGATGGGTGAACTACCATTCTAATCTTTGATTGGCCTTTGTCTCAGGAGACAACAGGTTTTGCGTCACGGTATGTTCTGGTGCCGAATCACAATCGTTTCATGGGCTGTAATGGTTTATTCTATGTATAATTCTGCACGAGTTAGTACAGTTGGTAAACTGAGACCAGAGCCGATGGCTGGATGTTTCCTCTCTGTACGCTTTCTTTTGCCTCCATGTATGTTGTTTCTCATTTTGAGCTGCCACCGCCGTCGTCAAGCTTGCCTGCCCTGGCCAGTCGCCCAGTGCTTTTTGGGTTCATGCTGTAGCGAGTTAGATCACGCTTGCAGGTACTGTAATGAAGGGTTGGCTAAGCGCCTATGTTGCTCAGTACCAGGTGCGAGCGACCATACAGAATGTTCTGGGACTTCTATGATCGCTCATAGGCACACGTGTCACAGCCATCTGAGACGTCGCTTGATTCAGTAAAGTGTATGCTTGGAAATGCCAGCACTTTCCAGGACTTCTATGGCTGGAGATGTGGATTCCAAGCATCGACGTTGTATATTCGCTCGAGACAAAGTATGGAAGGTGTTGAGGCGATGTTCTTGTTCAGCATATGTGTATCCATGTCTCACTACCATACAGCAGAGGCGTTGAGAACACAAGCTTTATATACTTGTGTCTTGGTGTTTCAGAGTGCCCTGTTTTCACACGCTTTTGCTAATTTAAACATAGCAGCAGGAGGCCTTCCTAAAATGCGACCTGTTTCACTCATCATCGAGGGAGAGGTTGCCGAAGGACAGAGCCAAGGTATGTGTGGCGTTGACTACTGGTTGTAGTCCTTCTTCGTGTGATAGTTGATACAGACATCGCAAACAGAAGTTCCTCTTCTGATGATGGTTCCCTTTGACTACTTTGAATCTTACCTGTGGAGAAACCAGCAAAATCCTGTCGTCGATCAAATCATAAACCGAAAAATCTGCGAACTAAACAGCTGATGCCGAACCCACAGAGTTGGAACTTTCCGAACAATCAACACACCTTCATGGCATGGCATCAGGATTAGACAACATTCCTTGTAGAGAAACTTTTGTAATAGCACACACTGATGACCTCTTGCTCTATCTCTACACTCCTCTTGTCTGGCGCTGAGAGAGGAGAAATTCAAGACAGGAGGGATGCAAAGATAGCAGACATCTCATAAAACAAAGGGATAAGTGGGACTGTGGTCAACCAGAGGCATCTCCTTTATGTCACAGGCAGCATGCCCGTGTACTCAGTCCTTTCAAACGACTACAGAAACTGGTAGAGTGTGTTCTCCTGTCATAATGCTGGGATCTGGGGAGCTGACGGTCAACAACTGACATGATATTACCTTCTTCTTGGACAAAGCTACAAGACAAGTAAAGATAGAGCAAAGTGTTTCCCCATGCTGTTTCTGGGATCTGCATTAAGGCATTTGACACAGCCAAAGGTATCGTGGTCTTTAAATAGCTGTACCATGTAATGGGGGATGCGATGGTGATGCTTGACTGCACCAGATTTGGTGGTTCACTTCCTTAACCTGACCTCGCTTAACTGATTAGGTCACTGAAAATTGTACAAACGCCAGGTTGAATTGAATTTATGTCCTACTTGCCATTGCATGTTCAGTAGTTATTATTCCATCTGCAAGGTTTCTGAATTATTAACAGACATATGAGTATAAATTATTTAGAGGTAAATAACTTTTCGGAAAACAGATCAGAAAAGAATAGACAGTTGCGTCCCAGTCACCAAGTGGAGCCAAGATAAAACGATTTGAAATTCTTCTCTAATGACTCCTCTTCGTGACGATGCTTTAGTCGCTCACAGCGAGACCACATTGAAATGTAGATAATCAACAATTTGTTCAATTCATGCTACTCCTATTTTCTTTTGACTAGGATTGTTTTCAAAATAGTTGTTTTATGTCAGGGAGATAAAACAACAAATATCACTTTAAAGAGTAACCATCTAACACTATTTCAAACATTTTGCTATCTTGGGTCCATGTCACTGCTAACCTTTCTCTGATGCAGAAATCAACGTTCGTATAGGCTGTGTATTGGCCATATCTGGCAACCATCAAAGGAACGGACAACAAAACTGACATGACTGACAAAGATTCGCCATATAACGAGCCTGTGTAATTAGTTTTTTATTATTTGGCTCAGAAACACACAGCCCATCAAGACACGAGAGAGACTTGAACGTCTTTTCACCTGATGTCCAAAGCAATATTATGAACATCAGGTGGTAAGGACAAGATAACCAACTCTGAAGTACTACAACGCAAACCTACCCATCATGGAATACCAGCAGCAGACGACTATGATGTATTAGCATGTGAGAAGAATGAAACTTGTCGAAACCAAACAAATATTGCTCAACTGAGGGAAGAGCCACCAGGCAGCACTTACTGTCAGATATAAAGATGTCTGCAAGAACTCAATTAAAAACGTTTCTATAGGTCCCAGCATATGGGAAAAAACTAGCTGATGATAGAGTTGTGGGGCGCGATATTATGAAAGGGCCTAGAGTCTTTGAGCAGAGACGTATGTATGAGATGAAAGACAAGAGAGAACAACGAAAACTCAGAAGTTGTCACGGCAAACACTTGCAAATTGAAAGTCTGTAAAGACGAAAAGGCTATAGTGCCATAAAACAGCAACTAACTCAGGCAAATTCTTTCAATTCGTCCCTCCTGTCGTTAGCACAGACACAGCTTATATACGCCGAGGAGCATTTACTCTAGCAGGAACTTGGAATTTAGCGGCATGATGTGAGAAAATGGCACTTTTCAAGATTTGTGCAATCCAAGCAAAGTCAGCTAGGGTGGGACGAATTTTTGTGCAAAATGTTTTCCGATTACTCTCTCCAGAAATTTTGACGTTTACCAAGCCATGAACGGCGCAACTATTAGATCAGTATCATACTGGTATTTTCAAGATCTGGTGTGGCGGAAAACTGACATTTCTGGATCATTTTATTCAACAGACGAATCGACATGATGGAGCAAAGATCTATTTAATGAGTTTGTTGTTATCGGAGCAATGTCGACACGGAGTGGAATGACCCGTAATTCAGGGAGTGATGAAATACGCAATGCTCAAGAGATCACACACACTGCACCAGCTCCGGATGGTATCCAAGACATACATAAGGTGATATCGGACGGAAGACATGAAGGTTTACAAAGAATTCACCACTCAGTTTGCACGACGAGATCAGGGGAGGAATTTACACAGTTATTTAATACCACTGGCAAACCTAACAAAATCACACAAACACACAAGCGTTTTAGAATAATTGTACGCAGAACACAGTGAGCAAGCTTCTGGAAAAGCAGTAGCATGCAGGCTCGATCGGGATTGAGAAACGTCGTACGCTTCCTTCCACCTTATGATACAGGCGGAATAAAGAAACTCGTAATGCATCGATCTTTTCCTAGTGGCGGTCTTTGAAGCCGCTTCCAGGCTGGTTTGAGACTTGTGCT
Organism: Arion vulgaris; assembly: GCA_020796225.1. Taxonomy (NCBI): domain Eukaryota; kingdom Metazoa; phylum Mollusca; class Gastropoda; order Stylommatophora; family Arionidae; genus Arion; species Arion vulgaris. Next base: position 64,284,753 of record CM036762.1, on the reverse strand, counting down.
GTTGTATCAGATCCTCGAGGATGCTTAAAAAACAAAAAGTTCCAATCACATACCTTATACAAATGCTCATTACCAAAATCGATACATTGCTCATAAGATGGACAAAGGATCCTGTCTATATAGCGGCGTCAGGCGTGGTAATTGGTACCTGTGCCGACAAAAATTTCACCGGCCTACCCCAGGAGTCCCCAATTATTGTTGCCAGGCATTATTTGAACACATGAACTGAGCAACATTTCAGAAGCAGCAATTATTTGGCAGGAGACAAACACTATTTGCATCGACATCATGGTGTGCTGACAGGGAGAAACAGGGATGAAATTGCACAAACCCAGGAAGAACAGAACCCGCATAATGGCCTGGTGTGGATGTTTCTGGTGCAACAATAAATCATACCAAAGTTGTGCTATCATGGTTCTCTGCAATAATCACATTAGAAGTCTGACACAATTACATGTCACTTTAGATGGACATATTTAATCCCACATACATCTATGAGTTATTTAGTGGGGAATTTGGATCGCAGTTCATGCTGTAGACCATATTGACCGTTATTGCTGGCGATCAACGCACTATCCGCTCTTGAGAACTGCAGTGGCTGCCAATACTGATAAACGCCTTTCGGCGCTTTGTATCGCTGGGCATATTCTGTCATGGAGTGAATACGGACAGTTTCCACCAATTAGTCCTACTGCAAACAGTGAGACTGGAGCATCTGTAATGAGGCTACGCATCATTCTGAATGCATCGAAGATACAATTATGAGTAAGCCAACGCGATTCTTCTGACCCCAACTATTAAGCAACAGAATTGAAACTTGAGGGTCTGATCGTTATCTAATGAATCACTGCAAACAAGGAACACCTCTCCAAGAAGAATTTATTAAGGAGAAAAGGTTTTAGACTCAAAAGAGGTAAAATCATGGCTGATTTTAAGGGGAAGAACGCTTGGGGAAAAAATTGACCTTTTCCGGGAATTAAAAACGGGAGAGAAATGGTTTTGGGGCCAGCTAAATTTTTTTAAACTGTTTTCACCCTTTTAACCCCTTTTAAAAAAAATCGAAAAAAATAATTTATCACTCAAACGGGGGGTGGTTTTTTTCTCATGAATGACATCATCAATGATATAGATGTTTTATTTAACCGAGGGTTCAATATTCCCAACAACGTTTTGCAGGTTTTTCGCCCTAGGGGGAAAAAATAAAAGAGGACATGGGGTCCGGAAAAACCACGGGCTTGACAAGGGGGTTTTCGGGGGGACGAGCAGTGAACTGGGGGGATCTCACAACTACTTCGTTTTTTTCAATTTTAGTGACTTCCATGAGCATGATTAAAAGGTCGAATCAGGAAAGGAAAACACAACTGGGGGGGAGGAAAGGACAGACAATGATCGGGAAAAATTTCCCCCTTTTTTTTGTCCCGAAGCAGGAGTTAGGGTAATGAACGGGATGGGATTGGCTGGCCGGCTACAATATTAGAGGGAGTTGCCAGGGAGCGAAGGGGACATTCTTCCCCATTGAGAGGGGCCCAAACACGGGAGTTTGGGGCTGTGGAATCCCACTGAAACCCAGTTTAAAAGAGATGGGTGTATTGGTGCCCCCGAAAAGAACAAACATCCCAAAATGCGGTTTTGATTAATCAACATCGAATTTTTTGGGGTGACGGGACGCGGGTTTGAATTTGGGAGATGGGGAGACCTAAAAGAGTGTTGGTAAATAGTCCTCTTTAAACTATAACTGATAAAACTTATATTTTCCTTCGAGGTTTTCCGCCCAAAAAACAGAGAGAAAAGAAACGCAGCGATTCACCGGCATTGAGAAATGTGTTGCTGCAATTTCCCTTTGGGAGGATGAATAAACAAAATTTTTTATCTAAAACACCCGCCCTTTACCTCAATTGGGGTAAAAGGCGCTTGGGGAACCCCGTACCAGGATTGGGTGAGTTCACAATCAAGTTTTTACGGGTGATTCGGGAAACAGACATTTGCCCTGTTTTCCCTGGTGGGGGAATCGAGGGGGGCCCCCGGGTGTAGGGATCCCGACGAGCCCCGTTGGAGGGAGATCCCCCCGCAAAACAGACGAGTGGAATCCAGGGGACTATTAATGCACGTTTTCCCGGCTGGGGGGAAAACCCTGAACGGATAAAAAAAAAGGGATGGGGGGGCCCATCCAGAGGGAGACATGGGCCCTCGGGGGCGAAACCCGCCCGGGGGGCCGGGAGGGCCCGGGGTTTCCCCAAAAGGCCCGGAACGGGGGGGCCCTCCAAAGGGCATCCCAAAAAATGTGAGCATGGGGAACGGGATGGACGGTGGGCGGGCCCCAGGGCAGAGCGAGCAGGGGGGCCCTCACGATGGGCAGATGCAAGGTGCTGATGGTGGAGCGACAAAGAAGGGACAAGCGTGGGGTAAAACCCAACAAATGTGCAAAAAAACGGGAAAGCCCAGCAGAGGTTTTAATTCCAGGGGCGTTTCCCCCGAAAGGGGAAAACTACTACTCCCTTTTAAGACTGGGGACAATAAAAGGGAAAAGGCCCAGCGGAGAAAAACCGTACTAAAACGGGGCCGGTAAGAAAAACCAAATAGTTAAAAAAATGCCCGGAAACCCTGGCAGATGAGTTTCAACAACCTGAGAACGCAGGTCGCCCAAAGCGTTGACCTAAAAAAAAAGTAGCAACCTGGCCTTGCAGGCCGGCTGGGAAAAGTCAAAGGCGGGGACGGAAAAAGGATCCAGAAAACACTGGTTAAAATTTGGGACACATCACCGAAGGACAAGCACCAGAGTTTTGAATTTATACTGAAGATTGTGTGGAAAAATTACGTTCTGGAAAAGGCTGTTTAAATAAACAAAAGAAGGGAAAAAAATCCAAAAAGAAGACCCGGAGAGAGCCCCCGAATTGAGCCCCGGGGCTTCACCAACGAAATGTAGTGATAAAGGGAAAACTAGACATCAACACAAAACAACAAAAACCCTGGTCTACCCCCAACGGTTCACCATTTCTTCAGTCCCAGCCCAACGTCTACAACATAAGAATTACAGACGAGCAAAATCTCAAAAAGGGGGGAAGAACAATGTCATAGTAGACGATTTTTTGGTGAAACCCCAGGCAATGCCCGAGAGAGGCCGGGAAGAACTCCAGAAAGAACGTGCCCCAAGATTTTCTAGTTTATTGCCCGATTAGATAGGACAAAGGAACACGATCTCACCAAAAATTTAGATGAGGGATTCTGAAAAAATCTCCAAGCGTGGAATGAAGGGTTTATTTTTGTTTAGCGTGTATATATATATATAAAATACCCCGCGTGCCCAGGGGTGTTCGAGCCTTTTGGGATTGGGGGGTGAAAGTCCTTTTGGAGTGGGGGCTTTTTAAATTCCCCGCGGGCTGGAAAAAAGCCACGGGTTTTCCCCAGATTTATGGGGGCGTAGAATTAAACCCAAAGGGGGAAGTTTCCATGGAATAGGAAGAGCTGAAAGCCCCGGGGGTCTGGATCGAAAAAAAAATATATATTTTAAAAAAAATAATTACCCCATTCTTTATACGTTACTTTGGGGTTAAAGGTTTTTTATCTACACCATTTGTCCTGGAAACCCTCCTTTTTCCCTTGCCCCAGGGAAAATTTAGATTGAAAAGTTTAAATTTCCCTTAAATTTCGTTTCAAGGGTTTTCCCGGGGCTCTCCCTTACTAGAACTATGTTTAAGTTTACGTTTAAAAATGGGAAGATTTAGCACAGAGACATTCTGACTGTTTAAATAGTGTTTTGACATTTTCCGACTGGTAGGGTGTCAAAAATTGTTTTGAAAATTTCCAGAATAATGTTGTCACCAAATATTTTTCCCCGGTAAAAAAAATGTTACAATTACCCAGATTTATACTTTCATATATATATATAATAATAAAATATATATATAAAGAGAGATAGATAAAGAGACCGATTTGATTTTACTTTTTGCAGCTTCGAAACATGATGCAGTTGAAAAGGTTGATCCCAATGGAGTGAATATGTCGAAAAACCCTCTTCCCCAAAAATTGTTTCCCATCTTTTTTATCTACCCCCTTTTTCTTCTTTTTTTTTCTCTATCGTTTTTTATCTTTTATCTCTTTTCTTTTATTCGTTTCAGCTCCAAATGGAAAGGGGTTGGAATTTATTGCCATTTGCACTTTCGCCCAGCGTGTTTGTAGTGCTTTGGGACTACCGGTGACTATCCTTCTGTGTGGGGGTTTCCCAATTTCCCGCGGGATGGAAAGAAAAAGTCACAGTTTCCCCCATTTTTACGGGCGTGGTACAGAACCGAAGGGTTAGGATGTCCATGGCCCCGGAGCCGAAGAGCTGTTTGGCCGGGCTTCGGATGGGGAAAAAAGAAGACAATATTGCCATTTATATTAGTTTTTTTTAATAATTTTGTGTTTCTAATGAAAAAAGAGTTGAGCTTGCTCTAAAAATTTTTCAATTTTTTTGAAAAAATTTCTATAACAATACTTTTTATAGTTTTTTTCTTCTTCCCTCCCCTTTTCAATTCAAAAGAAAAAATTCTTCAACGAACTTCTTCAAGATTTTTTTTAAATAGATTCCGTTTTAAATCCTAATCTAGATTTGGGAAAGCCTGAAGAAAATTGTTTTTTTTTTAATACAATATTGTCAAATAGAATACTAACTTGAGGGAAAAATTTTTCCAAATTCCAACACTAGCCTGAAAATTTTTTGTCCAGTAGAGACTAGCCTGCGAAATATTCTTCTTCTTCTTCTTCTTTGCTTGTTTTTTTACGACCCTTTTAATCACCTTTTTATGTTTCATTTTTCCAAGAAGGGCATAGGGTTGACTTTGGGTTTTGGGAGGCCTCAAACTCAGATTTTTACACGTTTAGGACTTTTACATCCGAATTCACAAACCTCATAGCCCCTTTTACAACATTCCTGGCAGGTAACAGTTTTATTTTTTAACCCCCCAAAATTTGACCCCCGGATAACCACTCGGGGAGAGAATATTATACAAAGAGAAACTAAACTGAGAGAATATTATTCACAAGAATGTTAAACTGAGAGAATATTATACCCCAGAATGCTAAACTGAGGGGAATATTATACAATAGAATACTAAACTGAGAGAATATTATACAATAGCATCAAAATTTGGGAGAGAATATTATACAATAGAATCCCAAAATGAGAAATATTATACAAAGAATCCCAAACTGAGGAATATTATACAAAGAATCCCAAAGGGAGTGAATATTATAAAAGAATATTTTAAACCGAGGAATATTATACAAAGAATGCTAAACTGAGTGAATATTTAAAAGAATACAAACTGAGAAATATTATACAATAGTTTGCTATTGTTCAATTGGGGAATGGGTCTGCCATGCCTTGTCAGTGTCCTTTTTCCGGGGCATTTTCGATTAAAAAACAAACGGGGAAAAAACTCATGTTTTTTTTGAGAAACGTAAACGTTTGTACTAAAAAAACCCATGGGGAAGGCCGGTACCTAAACCTTTTTTCTAAAATGCCCAGTAACAGGGACGACGCGGGATGCCAGTGATGCTGAGAAAAAATTTGTTGCCATGCAGACATCCCTGTATCCCTTTCTGCCCCAAAAGTTTATCTTCACTTGTATTTTTCCCTAATTTGAGTTTAGTGAGTTTGTATTACAATACAGATTTTTATAAGAAGAATTTTTTACTTTCACTTTTATACGTTTATCTAAAATGCAAAAATTGCCCTTTAGTAGACAAAAAGGTTTATTGTTAAAAATGGAAAAATTTTATTCAATCTTATCTGTTTTTGGGCCCCATAAAATTAGTGACCAAAAAATTTTTTAATTTTATCAAAGACGATAAAAAATACGATTTTCCTGTTTTAAAAAAAAAATTATTATGTAACAATTACAATAAAAATGACAAAGTTTTTTCAATGATATGTTTCTTAAAAATTCTTAATATTTTTTTACCATTTTCTACATCTACGGTTTTTGAAAATACACTTTTTGAATGGACTATATAAATTTCTAATGTAATGTTGAAATATTAATAAACCATCTGAAAAGAAATTTCCCGGAAATTTCATTTCCGATAGGGACGGAATTTATAAGTTAGGTTGATATTTTTAAATCTTAATGTGCATTTTTTCGGGAAATTTTTGGTAAAAGGTCAAGAATGAAAAAAAGAAAACCCGGAATTTATATTTTTTTTTTATCGTTTAAAGTTCATTTAATGATATCATATTTTTCGATTCATGTAAAAATTTTTTGCATGTTTTAGAATTGTAAATCTTATATCTATAAATTGTCATATTATTTCTTATATTTTCTCCGTATTTTATATTTAAATGACCCAAAAGTTTCCCACAAAATGATACGGGAAATTTGGATGAACTGTGGTTTTTTACTTTCCCATTTTTGTACGATTTCGCCCCAAAATCAATCCCTAAATGCAAATGATTTTTTCCCAAGTTGTTTACACTAAGAAAATAATTGTAAAACCCACCATATTTAATCACTAGAAAAGAAACTTTTTTAAAACCCCTTAATTTTGGGGAAAATATAAAAATTTTTTTCTTTTTTTCATGTTTGATGACCTAATTTAAAAATAAACCAAAAAAGTTTCCTCCTTAGGTTAAAAGACTTTATGATTAAAAGCCTTTAACCCAACAAGTTTATTAAAAAAAACAAAGAAACCAAAGTTCAAGGCAAAATTTTTAAAGAAAAAATGAATCGAAAAGCTGATATTCATGCAGCTAAAAAATCCCTTTTTTTTGGGACATTATTTCCCCATATTATTTTATATTGAAAAAACGTGTTTTTTTTAATAATAGTGATGAAAATATTGATATTTTATCAATGTTAATTTTTTGTTAAGAAACATATGTTGCAAAAGAGTTGATTTTAAACCCTTTTAGGACGAATTTGTAGTCTGAAATTTTATAAAAAAAACATGCAAGTTTTTAAAAAAAAAACATAAAACAGCAGTTCATTTTTACAGGACAGTGAGGGAAGAAAGGGAGCGACAAAAAAATTTACAGTTGTTTTCATCGTGATTAGTTCGTGCTTTCCTTATTTTGGCAAATCCCCAACATCATAAAACAGGGCCTGTTTTTAAGAGGAATCAAAGACAGTGCCACAGTTCAGTTCTTCTTTTATCTTTTTAAAAAACTTTTATTCTGCATTCTAGCCTGATGGCATGGGGGAGTTTTTTTTTGTCGACGAAAACGACCAGATTAACAGCCCTTTGATGCATTTCATTGTTTGTTTTCTGTCACAGTTAAAGGGAAAAAAAGGGTATTTTTTATCAATAACTATAACTACTTTTCTCTTTGGGGAAAGATTTTTTGTGTTATATTTTATCAAAGCCAAAAAAATTTTCCCAAAAAAGAATTCTTTTTATTACGTTCATTTTGTGCGTCGTTTTTTTATATTTGGTAATTTTTAACCCGGATTATCAAACCCAAAGAGATTAGCATGGAAATATGACTGAGTTTTAAATTTCCCACACGATTCTCAGCCAAACTGCAACATCTAGAGTTGCATTCAATCCAAAAAATTTTTATTTTCTGCTGTTTTTGCCATCTTTTTAGTGTAACTAAAAAATATGTCAGCAATCAGGGAAAAACAATGATTAAAGAATCCAGACAATTCAGACATTTAAATTACCCATCTACACCTTACCCCAAAGGCCCAAAAAGAAAAACATGGAAAATATAAAAAAAATAAAAACGCTAAAGAACCACATTAACGAAAAAAATGTCAGGATGACAAATAAAATACCATTGAGATATTATCTTTATTATATGAAATTTATTACTAAATTTATGATACTTGCTGTTGTAGTCGTAGGGTATTTTTTCAGATTTAAAATAAACATATCTGGAGATTTTAAATTTAATATTTGTATGGTGGGGGTCCCCTTTTACTAGGGAAGCGGGGAATGCCTCAGTAAATTTTTAGTTTATTATTTTACCATTTTGGGAGATTTGGGCACTTTAAACAAATTTTTTGGTCATTTTTAAAGGGGGAGAACTGCCCCCCTGCCCTGGTGTTTCGTATCGGTTTTGGGACGACGGGTGAAAAGCCCCTGGATTGGCCTAACCCGTGTGCTGGCAAAAAAGCCACACGTTCCCCCCAGATTTACTTTGTTCCACCAAAACCAAAAAGGACGTTTACAGGGAACCCGAGCGGAAGAGCTGAAAGCCGGGCTTTCGGGACAAAAAAAGGGGGAGTATAATATATTTTATACATATAGTATTCTAAACTGCATTGAAAATACCTCAAAACAAAATATAATAAATCAGATTATGAAATCTTGTTCTTGAATTTTCGTACTGGCATAGTTACCCCAGTTTTTTCCCGTTTTTTCCCTTCCCAACTCTCCATGAAATTTAGTGCAATAACGGAGTTTTCCATGAAAACAAGTTTGAGGGTTTTAAATTTTGGGGAAACCCTTTTTGTTTTAAAAACCATTTGTCTTACACATGGGGGGGTTTTTTGGCTACAAGTTTAATTAACAAAAAAAAACACAGAAAAAATGATTCAACCAAACAAGTTGGTCTCCACAAGTGATTCAGTTATTTAATCCGGTGTTTCCCTGTTTCCCAAATAGGGCCCAATAAATATTTTATAAGTTTTTAAAAATAAAACTAAAACCCCGCAAGTCTACTGGAGTTGAACGGTGGTGTAACCCAAAAGAACCTTTACAGAGCATCCAAAGGATAATACCAGTGTTTTGAAACGGCCAAACCCTATTCCATCAAGACTTCTCTTTTTTTCCCCCCATTTACTTTTATAGAAGTTTTGGGGGGGTGAAAGAGTGATCTTTTTTGTTTTTTTTTAAAGATTTTGAAGCTTGATATTCATGTTCGAAAGGTTGTTCGATGCATTTTGCTCCATTTTTGCGTGGTGGCCCCTTTTTGCCATGTATTTCTTATATTTTTTTCTTTTTTTGTGTGGCCTTTTGGGGAGGGAAAACCGGGGCAGGCTGGTCGGGATCCAAACCATTTAATCAGTTGTTTTTTTAGAATTGCAAACGGGCTTTTACACCCAAATCCCTTTTGATTTCTTCATTTCTAATTTTGTCTCTTATTGTCACCCCCGCAGCCTTTTCGACAATTTCATCTCTGTCGTTAAATTTTCCGCCTTACGCGTTTTTTTGCCATGTTTGACACTGGGGGCCATAGTGTTGGCCAGAAAATCGTTTTTAAGGAGATTTGTTTTAAAGGTTTTTAAAGCGGCCTTTTTATGTGAAAATTGAACGGGTTCCCAGTACTTGGAGCTTTTTGTTCAACGATTGCTGATTTCGCTATCGATACCCACCCGCTGTAAAAATTGCCCCAAATATTTGCCCCAATTGTTTGTTTTATGTAAACCGGGATTTTATTGTAAGGCTTTCGGGTTGCCCCCTCGCCATTTTCCCTGTTTTTTATTATATTTTTTCGTTTACTTCCCCCTTTGATGGGGGGCTGGGTTTAAAGGGTTCGGAAAGATTCTTCTTTTTCCCGAAACCGTATTTGGTCATTTTGAAAATCAAACCATAAAGGGCCCATCTGAGAATATAGGGGAATCAACAAGAAAGCGGAAGATTTTTGTTTTAAATCTTAAAACCTTTTATTTTGATAACGGACATCCCCAAAGGGGGAACATGCTGTTCTAACAGAGAAGGATACACACCAGAAAGAATGGAGCATGAAATATTGTAGTTTTAAGACTATGTTTAAATTTGTTATACGGATGGGACAACGGGGGGATCAAACAGGTTTTTTTGCCCAAATTCCATCTGTCTGTTTAAAAATTTTCGGGGATCAATTGGATTTGGGGAAGCATGGACAACTGTTTCCAGAAAATATTTTTATATATATATAATTTTTATTTGGGATAAATATCGAAGGGGTTGTTACAGGGAGGTAGGGGTGAAAATGAATACTGGGAGTTTCCCGGGTTCGGGAAACCCCAGAAGGGGGCAGATAGGGGGCAAAATAAAAGGCGATGTACGAAAACTTTTGGAGTAGTTTAATCAAACATAAGAAAAAAAAAGTTTGTATCGCAGATATGACCAAACAGCCCGAAAGATGGGGTGAATCACTATTCAAATTTTTTGTTTGGGCCCTTTTTTGTCCAGGAGAAATAGGTTTTGCGTCACGTGTATGTTCTGGCTGAATCCCAAGGGTTTTAGGGCTGTAATGGTCATTCGGGAAGTGGAAACCTTTCCCACAGTTGCTGCCGGAAAAACCCGGAACAGAGCCACCCCTGGGATGTCTTCCCTCTCGGCCCCCCCTTTTGCCTCCACATGTATGTTGTTTTTTCTTTTTTTTTGGGAGCCGCCCTAAATGCCCCCGCCAAAGTTTGGGCCTGTTTTTGGCCGCGCCCAGGTTTTTTTTTCATGCCTTTGGGAAGGGGATCACCCCGGGCAGGTTTTAAAAAAGGGTTAAGGGGCCCATGCCCCCCAGCACCAGAGGGATTTACCAAAAGGGGGAAACCCGGGATTCAAATGATCCCATACGGCACACGTGCCCCGGCCATCTGAGACGTCGCGATTCAGAAAAGGGCGTTTGGAACCCCAGCATTTTCCCAGGACTTTTATATTGGAGAGGGATCTTGCCATCGGATGTTGTATTTTCCGCCGGGAGACAGCCATCGGGGTCCCAAAGCGATTTTTTCCCCCCAGCTTTGGGTCCATGTCTCCCCAACCATACAGCAGAGTGCTGAGAAAAAAGTTTTATATACTTGTGTTTTGGGGTGTTTTTGTGAGTGCCCTTTTTTTCTAAACACGCTTTGTTTTTTAAACATGGCAGTGGGGGCCCTTTCCCCAATGCACCCCCAATTTATCATCGGGGGAGAGGTTGCTGGGGATGACAGACCAAGGTATTTTTAAAAGGGGACTATTTCTTGTAGTCCTTCTTCTGTGGGGGGATGTTAATGTTTGCATCATCGGCAAACAGAAGTTCCTGATGGGGACTCTTTGACTTTTTAATCTTTCCCTTTTGGGGAGAAACCAGCAAATTCCTGTCGTCGATCAAACCATAACGAAAATCATGAACTAAACGAGTGGTTTTGGAACCCACAGGGGGTTAAAATTTTCCGAAACAATCAAAAACCCCAAAATGGCATGGCATCAGGCCCAGACAAACTTTCCCTGCAGAAACCCCAAATATAATACTGATGACCCCCCCGCCCCAATTTACACTTTTTATTCAGTGCGGGAGAGAGGGAGAAATTCTAAAGACATGGGGGATGCAAAGATAGTGCCCTTTATAAAAAAAAGGGATAAGGGGGACTTAAATAACCACAGAGGATCCCCCCTTTAAGTTTTACGGGAAGGTTTTTGTACTAGCCCTTTTAAAACGACTAAGAAACTGGCGGGAGGTGTTTCCCATGGTCACAATGTTGATTCAGAGGGAGGGTAAAAACCGACATGATATTAATTGGACACCCACAAGACAAGTGTATGGGAGGTTTCCCGGTATTGCTTTCGGGGATCTTAATAAGGATTTGACACAATCAGCCGGTTTTTTTTTTTAAAATATTGCACCATGCATCGGGGACGTTGAGGGTGATGTTTTACCCGGCACTAGAGGTGGTTCACTTTTTTAACTTGCCCTTTGCTTCCTGATTCACTGAATTGAAAAAACGGGGGGCTGAATTAAATTTTTGGTCCTACTTTGCTTTGGGAGGTGTTGTACTTATTTCATCTTTTTCCCGAATTTTTAAAACAAATTGTTAGAGTAATAAAAATTCCTTTTTGGGGAAAAATGAATTTTCTTTAAAATAGATCAAAAAAGAAATACACAGTTGCGCCCCCAGCTACTCATGGTAGCCGACAAAAACGAGGAAATTCTTTTTAAAGACCCCCTTTTGGGGGACTTTCCCCTTTAATACACAGGAGACTACTTTTGAAATGCATAATCAAAATTTGTTCGGCATGGGGTTTTATTTTTTTTGGGACTATAAATGTTTTTAAAAAAAGGGTTTTTTTAAAGTGGGGGGAGATAAAACATCAAATATCACTTTAAAGGTAACCATCTAACACCATTTAAAAATGTTCTATTTTGGGTCCATGTCACTCCCAAACCCTTTTCTCTTGAGGGAAGAAATCAACGTTCGTAAAAAGGGTGTCAATACTTTCGACAAACTATAAAAGCGAGCGTAAACACAAAACGGGAAAACAGAAAAAAATTTTAAAATATTGGCCTTTTTTTTAAATTTTTTTATTTTTTAGAAACATGGACAGCCTACTCAAGACACGAGAGGATTTTTTAACGTTTTTTACCTTCGATGTCTCCAAAATTTTAAAGAACATCAGGTGGTACGACAAGATAACCAACTCTGAAGTACTGCAACGTGCAGACCTACCTTCCATCATGAGAAATGCCGGCAGAGACGACTAAGATGGTTGGGGGATGGGGGAAGTTGGGTTTGTCAAAAACCAAAACAAATATTGCTTTTGGAATTTTCGGGGGGAAGAGACGGGGGGGACCACTGTTCAGATATAAAGACCCCCAAGGACCCCAATGAAAACGTTTCTTGGTCCCACTTTGGGGGAAAAAACCGGGCTGATGATAGAGTTGGGAAAGCATATTGCTCAAGGGGGCCAGAGTTTTTTGAGAAGAGACGATGTGGAGCTGAAAGAAAGAGAGAACAGCGAAAACTCAGAAGTTGTAAAGTAAAACACTTCAAAATTGAAATTAGAAGACAAAAGGTAAATATATATATATTGCATTTTAAATCTTTAAAAAAACCCAAAACAGAAAACCAACCAAGGAAATTTTTTTAAATTGTTCTCCTGTCGAGCACACGGGACAAAATTTATATACGCCAGGAGCCACAGTTTTTACCTGAAAGTTTCCGGGGTTAAAAAAGGGACATGGATGAAAAAATGGCACTTTTTAAGATTTGTTTTAAACCCAAACAAAGAAAAGAGGTGGGACGAATTTTGTGACAAATGTTTTCCGGATTACCCCCTTTTAGAAATTTTGGGGTTTACGGGGCCCAAGAAGGCGCGCCAACAGACGATTTACCTATTTTCAGGGATCACGACTGGTGTGGGGGAAAAACTGACGTGAAAAGGGAAAATTACATTTCGGGACTTTTTTTCAACGAAATTTGTAATGATAGGGAAGAAATAAATTATCTTTTCCCGCTTTTTCGAGAAAAACGACACGGAGGGGAATAAATTTTCTGAATTAATGAGAAATACGGGGCAATGTTTAAAAAATCAACAAACTGCACCAGGCCTCGAGGGTTTTCCAAGACAGGACAAACGGGATATGGGACGAAGACATGAATGAGTTTAAAAGAATTCAACACATTTAAAATGGTGAGATCGGGGAAAATGATTAACCGGATTTAATACCACTAAACCCAAAAAAAATCACAAAAATTAAGGGGTTTTAGAAAATTGAAGGGGCAAACACGGGGGACAAGTTTCAAAAAGTTAGTGGAGAAAGGCTCGTTTGGGTTTTGGGAAAAACGTCGAAAGTTTTTTTCCCCCGGGCAACGGGGAATAAAGAAATTTTGGAAACGATCTTTTCCTGACGTCTTTGGTTTTTGCACTTTTTTGGAGACTTGTGCTTTTGGCTAGATCCGGGGAGTTAAAACAAAGTTCCAATAAACATCCCTTTTTTCCAAAATGTTCACCCCTTACCCAAAATCGATACATTGCTCAATAAGATATTGAAAAATTTGTTTGAGAGAAAAGGGCACTGGGTGGAAATTTAAAAATTTTTGGTGCCGAAAAAATTTTTCCCCTTGGCCACCCCGGGGTCCCCACAAATCTCCAGTACTATTAAAAGGTTTAATCAAAAATTTTGGGGAAGGCGAAATTTATCTGGCGGGAACGAACCCCCCCCCTTTGCAGACGAATCATGTCGGGACAGGGGGGGGGAAACAGGGATAAAAATTGCAAAAAACCACAGGAAGAAAGAACCGCAAAAGGCCCTTGGAGTTTCGGGCAACGAAAACCCAAAAACCAAAGCTAAAGTATCATGGTTCCCCCAAAATAATCACATTGTGAAGTCTGACACACCACATGTCACTTTTAGATGGACATGTCACCCGAACAGCATTTTGGGGTTATTTAACTTTTATCGCAGCCCGGGGGAGGGGCCATATTGACTGCTATTGCCAAGATAGCAACGCACCATCCGGGCCTGAGAATCCGGGGGGCTTTAAAATTGAGCAAATTTTTTGTGCCTTTTTCAAGGTATTGTTAAACAGGGATAGAATTGGGGGCCGCCCCTCCCAAAATAATTCCCCCCAAACAGTGGAAAACGGGAAAAAATTTATAAGAGGCATGGGCATCTTTGGGGTCAAAAAATTTCCCAAAGGGTTTTAAAAGATTCCTTCCTTTTATTCCCCCCCCAATTTTTGCTAACAGGGAAATTGGGAAAATTGGAGGGCCGATCATATCTAAGAATCAATGAAACAAGGAAAAATCCTTCCATGAAGAACTTTTTTTTAAGGGGAAAGGCAGACCAAAGAGAGGGGATCATGTCTGAGCCCAAAGGGAAAAACGCTTAGGGTAATATTTATCCCTTTCCGGGAAATTTAAAACAGAGAAATGGGGTTTCGGGACCCTTTTTTAAAAACCGTTTTTACCTTTTACACTTTTTAAGAAAAAATCCCAATAAAATAACTATCAATTTTAAAAAGTTTAGGGATGCCCCTGAATGACATTATCAATGAGATACAGATGTGGTTATTTACACCGATGGTTCAGTCATTCGCCAACAACGCTGTGCGGGGGTTTTTTCAGCAAGCTCCAAAAGGAAAAAAAATAAGAGAGGGCCGTGGGGCCCTACGCAAAACCAGCGGAAACACAATGGGATTCCGGGGGGTTACGGAGGCAGGAACTGGTTGGTATCTCACAACTACCCCGGTTTTTTCACTAGTGACTCCATGAGCATGATTGGAAAATCAATCAGGGGTGAGACGCAACTGGGGGGGAGGTAATGGTACGACAGTGACGAGAAAAACACTTTCACTTTTTTCCCCGGGATGGGAGAGGGGGAATGAACAAGCTGATAGACCGCTTTGGGGTACAATTTAGAGGGGGCTGCCGGGGGAAAGAAGTGACATTTTTCACGCATTGAGATAGTCTTTCCAAAAAAACAGGAGTTTCAGGCCGAATCCACCGCCAAAACCAGATTGAAAAAAGATGGGTTTTTCAAGGGCCCCCGAAAAGAACGACATACTAAATATGCAAAAGAGATTGATTTAAACAACACGAACTGGGTGTTGGGTGACTGGGCGCTGCTGAATTTGCGGAGATGGAGACCAAGATGTTATGAATAGTCCCAAAAACTGATAACCCATAACACATTTAAAATATATCCTTCGAGGGTACGACCAAAAAAAGAGAGAAATGGGTGAAAAGCAGCGATTCACCAGGGGGATTTTAGGGGAAAAGGTTGCGCAATTTACCTTTGGGGGATGAATAAAATAGTTTTTATTCCCAAAACCCGCCCTTTTCCCCCCAATTGGGGGCGTTGTTTTTGGGACAAAGGCCCCCAGGAAGTAAGCTCAATTAACCAAATCTTATGTGGGTGACCCCGAAAGAATTTGCCCCGCCTTTCCCCCAAAAGGTGGGGGAAAAAGAGGGAAAAGCTACCCTGGTGAAGGAGATGCTGGGGCGCAGTCCCGTTTGGGGTTTAGATCCCCCGGGGACGAGGGGGCCCATAGTGACTACCAATGCACCCCCCTCCCGGCGGGAGAAAGTTGAACGGGTAAAACAAAAGGGATGAGAGGTTCCCTCCAGAGGAGACAAGGCTGCGTGGGGGGGAAAAATGGGGTCGGGTGGGGGGAAAGCCACCTTTGGGGCCGAGCTGAACTGACGGGGGCCCCAAAAATGGCAAAAAGGGAGTCCGAGGTGGGGTCCCGAGTTACCCCCACAGAAGGGTCTAGAGGCAAATTGGAGCATGGTGGAACTGATGGAATGGGGGGCATACCAGGGCAGAGGAGCACGGGGGGCCCATAGACGTGAAGGTGCTGATGGGGAGCGACAAAGAAGGGATAATCGGGAGGGGGGGAGCGACCACCCAAATTTTGTAGAAAACCGGGGGCCCCGGGAGAGGGGGTTTAATCCAGTCCGCGCCGGGCCGCAAGGGAACCACACTTTCCTTTTAGTTTGATTGGGGAAAATAAAAAAAAACCATAAAAGGGGGTAAAATACTCAAAACTGAGGAAAAACCGTTTTCCAAAAATGACCGGTAACTCCCAAAATGACGCCCCAAAAAACCGGGGGGGGCAGGTCGTCCAATCGTCGCTGACCTAAAGAAAAAAATAGCAACCTGCTGCCTTCAGGTCCTTTGGGGGAACCCAAAAGGGTGACGGAGAGGGTCCAGTAAACGCTGGTTGAAACGGAAAATCACCGGGACAACACCGGGGTTTGGGAATTTTCGAAAATTTTTAAAAAACGGTTTTTGGGAAAAGGGCTGTTTTTTTAAACCAAAAAAGAAGAAAAATCCAAAAAAAACGATCGCGAGAGACCCCGAAAATTGGGTCCTTTCGGCCCCTTAACCCAAAGAAAGGTAGTGATAAAAAGTGGAAACTAGACATCAACACTAAAAACAAAACACCCGGTCTACCACACGGTTCACCATTATCTTCAGTGCAGTTTTAACGTCTACAACATAAGAATTTCAGAGGGGCAGACCAGAAAGAGGAAGAACAATGTCATATGTAGACGATGTTTTGGTGCATCACCAGGCAAAAGACCGAGAGTAGGTCGTGGGAAAAACCCAGAAGAACGGGGGACCGCAAGACCCACGTTGTAAATTCCCCTATTAGATAGGATAGGAACACGATCTCACCTATAATTAGATGATGATTTTCCCTTTAACAAAATTTTCCAAGGTGGAAAAAGAACGGGGCTACTTTTTTGTTAGGGTATTTTAAAAAATATATATATTTTATATATATATAAAAACCCCTGAAGGGGTTTGATAGAAAATAGAGAGATAAAGAGATTTGGGTTTGACTTACTTTCTTTCAGTTGAAAAGGTTGATACCATCGGGGTGGAATATGTCGCAACCTTTTCTTCAGGTTTACTATTTCATTATCCCTTTTTTTATCTTTTTTTCTCTACGCTTTTTTATCTCTATTCTTTTTTATTCGTTTCAGCCCAAAAAGGAAAAAGAGGTAATTTTTTTTTGCAATTTGCCCGTCTGCCCAGCGTGTTCGTAGTGGTTGGGGCTTTCAGGTGACTATCCTTTTGTGTGTGGGGTTCAATTCGGGATGGCAGAAAAAATCAAGATTAGATTTTTTGGGGGGTTCGTGGACAGAACCGAAGGGTTACGGGTTCCATTAAATGAGCCAAGAGGGTGATAAGGGCCCCCTGCTTTTGGATCGGAAAAAAAAAAGAAAAAAAATTTCCATTTATATTATTTTTTTAACAATTTAGTGTTTCTAATAAACATAAAGTTGGTTTTTCAAAAAATTTGGCCCAATTTTTTAAATGCAATTTTTATAACAAACATTTTATAGATTTTTCTTCTTCCTCACCTTCAATCCCAAAAAAAGGGTCTTTAAACAAAATTCTTCAAGATATTTTTTAAAAAGATGCCGTTTTTAAAACCCAATCTAGATTTGAAAGCCCGAAGAAAATTTCTTTTTTACAATATTGTCCAATAGATCACTACCTTTATGGAAACTTGTCCAATTCAAACACCCGAGCGAATTTTTTTTCCAAAAGCACTAGCCTGGGGAATATTGTTTTCTTCTTCTTCTTTTTCTTCCTTAGACCAATTTTAATTTATTCTTGTATATGTTTGACCCTTTGCCCAAAAACGGGATAAGGGTTATTGGGTTTTGGGAGGCCTCAAACTCAGAATTTTAACGTTTAGGGCAATTTCATCCGAATTCAGCCAAACCTCACAGTCGCCTCACAACATTTTGGGGAGGTAACAGTGGTTCATTCCCTTTTCATCCCAAATTTGAGCCCTGATAAACCCCTGGGGAGAGAATATTATACAATAGAATGTTAAACTGGGGAATATTATACAATAGAATGCAAAATGAGAGAAATTTTACAATAGAATGTTAAACTGAGAGAATATTATTTAAAAAGAATACTTAAACTGAGAGAATTTTTATACAATAGAATGTTAAACTGGGGAGAATATTATACAATAGAATACTAAACTGAGAGAATATTATACAATAGAATGCTAAACTGAGAGAATATTATACAATGGAAATAAACTGAGAGAATATTATCAATAGGGAAAGCTAAACTGAGAGAATAAATAAATAGAATGTTAAAAATGAGAGAATATTATCAATAGAATACTTAAAATGAGAGAATATTATACAATAGTTTGTTTTTGTTCAATTATGGATAGGGGGCTGCCTGCCTTGGGCAGTGTCCATTTTCTGTATTTCCGATTGGAAAAAAAAACGAGAATAAAAAATCATGTTTTTTTTGAGAAATGTCGTTTGTACTAAAAAAACTATAAGAAAGGCCGTACCTAACTCTTTCCTGAAATAATTTCCCGTAACAGGGACAATGCTGAGCCGAGCTGGGGGAAAACAAATTTTTTATGCAGACATGCTGTATACTTTTTTCTTAAAATGTTTATTTTTCATAATATATTTTAAATTTGGGGTTTTGTGAATTTTTAATTTCAAACAGACTTTTATACAGACAGAAAATTTTACTTTTATCATTTTATATCAAATTTTTTTATAATGCAAAAAATTGTCCTTTAGTAGACATTTTAAATTTCCGTTAAAAAAGGGGAGAAAGTTTAAGGGAATGTTATCTGTCTTTCGCTAGTGAAATTAGTGGGTTTAAAACAATTTTGTAATTTTATCAAAGACGATGAAAAAATACGATTTTCCTGATTTATGTTAAAATTATTATGTAACAATTACAATAGAATGACAAAGTTTGGAAAGATATGTTTTTTTAAAAAAGTTCTTTTAATTACCACACATTTTCTACATCTAGGTTTTGAAAATACCATTTGAATGAACTATAACAATTTCTAATGTAATGTTGAAATATTAATCAATGATCTGTAAGAAACTTCGAAATTAAGGGGGCTGATAAGGACAGTACCGTTATAAGTTCAGGGTTTATATTGGTTTAAATCTTTAATGTGCATATTTTTTTGAAATTTTGGGGAAAGTCAAAAATGAATAAAGAAAAATGTAATTTTTCATATATTTATCGATTACAGTTCAGTGTAATGATATTTTATATTATGGGGTTTATGTAATAGCATTTTACATGTTTTAGAATTTAAATCTTATTTATAAATTGTCTATTTTTCGATATTTTTTCCCCCATTTTTTAGTTACCGATCGCAAGTTTTCCCACAAAATGATATCATTAATTTGTATGAACGGTTTTTACATTTTATTCCCTTTTACGATTTCGCCCCAAAAACAATACCGTCGCAATATGATATTTTTCGTTTTTTCCACTAAGGAAAGTAATTTAAAAAACCCCCATATTTAGTCACCAGAAAAAAAAACGTTATTGAGTAGTTTTGAATTTCAGAAAAAATATAATTTTTTATTTTTCATGTTTGATGACCTACACGTTGTTATATTCCCAAAAAAAGATTCGTCCCAGGGTTTAAAAGAAAGTGTACGACTTAAAGAGTCTTTAAAAAAGGATAAGATATTAACAAAAAAAAAGAAACCCATGTCTAAGGACAATTTAAAAGAAAACAATGAATCAAAAAGTTTATATTCATGCAAAACAAAAATACCCCCTTTTTGTCAATTATTTTATATTATTTTTTATTGCAAAAAGGTTTTTTTAAAGTGATGAAATAATTTATATTTTAACAAAAGAAATTTTTTAAGAAACATATGGAAAAAAGCGATATTAAATTTAGGGCGAAAATTTAGCCCGGGAAATTTTTTAAAAAAAACATGGGTTTTTAAAAAATGGGAAAACAGTTCCCTTTTTTTTATATGACAGTGAGGGGCAGAAATTTGGGGCGATCAAAACAAGTATTCGGGGCGTTTTAAAGTACTAAACCCCTGCGTGTCCTTATTTGGATAATCAAAACGTCATCAACATTTGGGCCGGGAATTTGAAGCTGGAACGACAGGGACAGTTCAGTTCTTCTCCTTTTCTATTCAAACTTTTATTCTGACCCAGCCTGATGGCATCTTGGGGTATTTTTGTTGACGAAATCGACCGATCTAATGTCCTTTATGCATTTTTTTGTTTGTTTTTGACGCAGTTGAAGGAGAAAGTGTAAATTTTTTTTCAATAGTTATAACTATTTTTTTACTTTAAAGATGTTTTGTGTTATATTTCCCATCAAAGTCAAAATAATGTTCACCAAGAATTCTTCATTACGTTTTTCTTGTTGGGCGCTTTTATTTTTTGGTTAATTTTTAAACCCAGATTATCTAACAAGGAGATTAGGGATGGAAATAATGACTGGAGATTTAATTCAACAAGACTTTTAGTCAAACCGATTCAACTAGGGAAACGCATTCAATTTCCGAGGGAAATTATTTTTTTTTGTTCCATCTTTTTCAAAATTTTAACACAATCTGTGCAGCAACCCTGATTACAAGGGGTTAAAGAACCAGACAATTCAAATTTTAAAATTTCCCATCTACAACTTACCGCAAGGTTTTAAAAAGGGGAACTTGGGAAAATATAGAAAAAACAAACGCTTACAGAACCACATTAAGAAAAGAGATGTCAGGGGGTGACAAAATCAAAATCAATTTAGATATTATCTTTATTATATGCAAATTGCTAAATTTTGGGGTGCTTGCTGTTTTTTTTCGTTCAGATTTTATCCTTTATTTTTTACATAAACATATCTGAGATACCACAATTTAATATTTGTCATGGGGGTGGGTCACCTTTTCTATTTGGGAAATCGTCAATGCCTCAGTAAATTTTTTTGTTTTTTATTTTACCAGTTTTGGGTTTAGGTCAGATGTAAACAAATATTTTGTAATTTTTAAAGTGGGGGGAATCTGCCCACCTGCCCCCGGGGGGTTCGTATCGCGCTGGGCGAGGGTAACAAGCCCCATAAATGCGGTTTAACCCGCAGGCTGGCAGAAAGGGGAACAGGTTCCCAGGTTTACGGTGCTCAAAAAAGCAGAAGGGGAACGGGTGCCCATGGAAAACCCAAGAGCTTTGGGAAAATCAAGGGCTTTTGAACCGAAAAAGGGGATATATTATATCTTTTACATATAGTATTCTAAAATCAGAAAAAACTCTCATAACAAAAAATAATAAATCAGATTTTGGAACTTGTTCTTGGAATCTTTCGTACCGGGATATTAACTTTTGAGCTTTCCAGCAATTTTTTTCATTTCCCCCATGAAATTTAGTTCAATAATTCTGGGGTTTCAAACAAAAAAAATTTGAGGGTTTTATTAGGGCATCCTTTTATTTGGAAAATATTTTCCTTTTCACATGTGGGGGGGTAAGGTTGCCACAAGTTTAATTAATTAAAAAAAACACAGCAAAATTTTTCAACCAAACAAGTTGTGTTTTCCCGGATTCAGTTATTTAACCGGTGCTTCCGTTCTACTATCACGGCCCTGGCGAATAGTGTGTATATAGTTTTAAAAAAAAAATCAAACCCGCAAATGTACTGGAGTTGAACGGTGGTATAACCCCCAAAAAACCTTACAGAGGGATCCAAAAAGGGTAAACAGTCCAACAGGCACAAGAGCAGGTCCCGATTCCTATCAAGACCGATGAATATTCCGGGAAACTTTTAAAACCCAAAGGGGCCCTTTTTCCAAACAATACAACAAGAATGACGAAATTTTGAGGAGCATTTTTAAATCGGGGATTACATGGGGAAAATTCAAACCATCTAATGAAAAAATTTTTAATAAAAAAGAAAAGAAATGAGGGGCAAAAGCAAAAAACCAAGGGAAAAGAAGAGGAAAAAAAAAAAAAAAATATATGATAAATAACTTTATATATATGGGGGAAATAGACAATAGATTACAAGGGATTTTTATAAGAAGGGATTTTAAAAAGATAGGGAAAGTAATGCGTTGAGTCCAAGAGGTCCCAAAGGGCGAATGAATAAGACCCTTTTCACCAGGG
The DNA here is from genome assembly GCA_020796225.1 of Arion vulgaris. Classification (NCBI taxonomy): domain Eukaryota; kingdom Metazoa; phylum Mollusca; class Gastropoda; order Stylommatophora; family Arionidae; genus Arion; species Arion vulgaris. Next base: position 64,262,726 of record CM036762.1, on the reverse strand, counting down.
AAAAAGGGGGGTGGAAATTAAAATAAGTTTAACCCTGCCGGGGAAATTTGGGGGTTTTTAGGGTTGGTTGGGAAAAGGGCCCCCCCTGGCAAGGGAAAAGTTTAACCTGATGGGTGGCGGGGTGAAGGGCCCTTTTTCCAGGGATAGGCGCTTGGGAAGAAATCAACATCTCGGGGGTTTTATCGAAAAAAATCATCGTCCTCGCCAACAGAAGGGGACGAAGGCAAGAGGGGAGAGAAAGGTAAAGAGTCCCGACAAGTTTTGGGGGTGGGAAGAGGATACAGAAGAAAACATGTGTATCAGAGGTTTGTAGTATACTGGGTGGTGATGGTGGGTAGGCTGGGTGGGGAAGGGGGATGTCAAGAAAGTTGACACAAGAGGGAGATGTGAGAGGTGGGAAAGAATTGGGAGGATTGAAGACATTTAAAGAAGTTAATGAAGCGGGCAAATCCGGGATCAGGCATAAAAGTGATTCCAGATTGTTATTCGACATTTCCCCGTGTGAGTCCCGCAATATCATTTTGCCATCACCTGGGTTGCAAAAGGCCCCAAACAGAAAAAGGAAAAGGCCCCGGACCGAATTTTGCCCAACACTTACCGAATTTCAACAATGCTTTTGGACCCCGTACAACTTTATCTCAATGATACCGGGGGTTCAGAGCTGAAAAATGTCCAGGTCACAGCCATCCGAATGTTCCCCCCGATGATGCAGTCGATTCGCCCTGGAGAACCGTTTTATTTCATTCCATGGCACCCGGGGACCTTTTGGGGCTCAAAAGATTACATTCTTTTTGTTTTTTAGTACTGCTTATTCATGCCTTGTAATCTAATTTTATTTGCCCATTTTAAGGGGTTTTTTATCCACTAATATTGTTTATTGTTTCTTCTTTTTTCCCCTTCCGGTTTTTGTGTTGCAATCATTTTTTTTCATTTTTATTCCCAGATTTTATTAGTTAGGGGTTTGAATGTTTCTACATGTAACCCCTCCATTTGGGAGTGCTCCCCCAAATTCGTCATTCTTGTTGGGGATTGTTTGTTTGATAAAGCCTTTGCGAAACGTTGCTGTTTATTGTCACTGTTTCCGATTTTTTAAAACCATGTACTTTGTTTACGTGTTTAGCTATTTTTTTAAAATTTTATTTTCAGTCTCCACCCTTTTTTCCCGAATATACCGGGGAAATTAAGCATGAAAAAACTTTTTTAAAAACTTCAAAAACTTGAAATTTTTTGAAAGGGCAAAAAAATCAAGACAGGGAAAACTAGTTTTAACAGAGAAGGATACACACCAGAAAGAATGGAGCAAAGAACATATAGTAGATTTTTAAATTTCTTTTGCTTTGATTTGTTATAGGATGGGATTGTAAAACAGGGTTTAGACAGAGTTCACTGGGCAAACCATCTGTCTGTTTAAGAGATCTGAGCATCCAACACTGAGAAACAGTGATAACTGATCGCAGAAGAATATTCTTTTTTATATATATAATTTTATATATATATATATATATATATATATATATATATATATTCTAGTATAAATATCGAATTGGAAATACATGTTTTATGGGTGGGAAAAGAATATTAGGAAACGTTCGGGGATGAATGCTGCAGGGTATGGGCATCAAAACAAGGCAGAAGAAAATATCGAGGACTTTGGGGCCCAAAAATAAGAATAAAGTTTGTATCGCAGACATGACCACACAGCTCGAAAGATGGGTGAATCATTTTTCTAATCTTTTTTCTGTGGAGAAAACCCGAAAAACCCTGTCGTCGATCAGATCATACCTAAAAGCATGAACTAACCGAGCTGGGTGCCGGGAAACCCCCAGAGTTGGAACTTTCCGAAAAAATCAACAAGACTAGACAACATTCCTGCAGAAATTTAAATATAATACTGATGGAGTCCTTCCCGGCCCATCCCCAATCAATTTTTTTCAAAAGGGGGGAGAGAGGGGGAAATTTCCCGACATGAGGGGGTGCAAAGAAAGTACACTTTTTAAAAACAAAGGGGTAAGGGGGACTGTAAAACTATAGAGGCATCTCCCCTTTTAAATGTCACAGGGGAAGGTCCTTTACCAGTCCTTTTAAAACGACAAAGAAACTGGCAGAGTGTGTTTTCCCAGGGTCCAAAAGAAAATTTTTAGCCCGACCAATAATACAAGATATTTCCCTTTACAAACCAGGGAAGTGCAAAGAGCAAAGAAACCTTTATGTATTACTTTCGTGGATATGATAAGGCATTTGACACAGCCCCAAAAACCCGGTCTTTTTTTAAAAAATTGAAGCAATTTTGGCTATCCCCAAAAATTGTCCAATTTATTGTCTCCTTCCCTGAAGACATGAAAAACCCGCATACAAACCCGATGGCAGCACATCTGATGGTTCGGGGCTTTTGAGGAAGCCGGGAGGGGTAAAGGGGTGTCTTTTCCCCCCCCCTCTTTTGGGATCTTTTTTAAATCCGCAAACCGCCATCGTGACGCTGATGGTGATGTTTTATCCGCACTAGATTTTTGGGGGTTCACCCCTTTTTTAAAGACTCGCTTAACTCATTAGGGTACTGAATTGTAAAAAAAGGGGGGTGAATTGAATTTATGTCCCACTTTCCCTTGCAGGGTATGAAATATTCATTTTGAAATTTTGAATTTTTAAAAAGATTGTTATGAGTAAATACCCTTTTTTACGTAAAAAAGACTTTTCTTTTAAAAAAAGATAGAAAAGAAAAACACAGCGAGCTCCCAGCGACTCATGGGGGCCAAGACAAAAAAGAGGAAAATTTTCCTTTTCCCCAAATACCTTGTTTTCGGTGACGATGCTTTCTTAGGGCGCAAACAGGAGACTACATTTAAATGCATAATTTAAAATTTGTTCAAGGATGGGTTTTTTTTTCTTGACTTAAAAAGTTCCAAAAAAGTTGGTTTTTGTCAGGGGATAAAACAATAAAAAATCACTTTAAACGGTAACCATTCACCCGTTCAAAACTTTGCCATCTTTGGGGTTTATGGTCACCCCGCCTTTTTTTGATGAAAAATCAACGTTCATATAGGGGGTGTGGCTACTAAACTGGCAAAATATCAAAAGAGCGGGGGCAACACAAAAAAAAGAAAAACGAAGATTCAAACCCCCCGAGCCTGTGTAATTATTTTTTTAAAAAGGCTCAGAAACATGGGCAGCCATAAGACACGAGAAGAGACTTAACGCTTTACCTTCGATGTCCCCGCAAGATTGGGAAAATCAGGTGGGGACAAGATAACCAACTTAAGACCAAGGGCAAACCCCCTCCATCCCTGGGAAAAGCTTTAGAGTAGACGACCAAGATAGTTGGGGATGAGAAGAATGGAAACTTGTCGAAAAAACCCAAAACCATTGCTCTGTGAACTTTTTTTGGGGGAAAAGGGAAACCGGAGGACTCACTGTTTAGATATGATTCGCAAGAACTCAATGAAAACGTTTTATAACCCACATATTTAAAACTAGCTGATGATAGAGTTGTGGTGCAAGGTTTTTGCAAGGGGAAAAAAACTTTTAGTAGAGACTTAAAGGGGTTTAAAGACAAAAAGAGATAAGCGAAAAATCAGAAGTTGTCACGGGGAAAACACTACAAATTTTAAAGTCTGTAAAGACGAAAAAAGGGCCCTATATATATTTTTTATTTTTAAAAACCCAAAAAAAATAAAAAAAGCAAACCCAAATCAGGCAAATTTTTCTCAATTCGTCCCTTTCCCTTTTTAGCGAACAGCAAATTTTTTATACGCCGAGCAGCCCAAAATTTGTTTTAGCAGACCCTTTTTGTTGAAAAAGGGGGCCCGGGGTGAGAAAATGGCAATTTTTTAAAATTTTGGAACCAAGCAAAGTCAGTTGGGGGGGATGAATTTTTGGAAAATGTTTTCCGAAACCCTCCAGAAATTTTCGGTTTGGTTTAACGGCACGCCCACAGACGTATCATACCTGGGTTTTTAAGATCACGATCCTTTTGGGGGAAAACTGATGAAGATAAAAGGGAAGGATTTCGGATTTATTTTATTCAACAGACGAATCGAAATGGGGGGAAGATTTTTAAATTTTTTCGCTGTTATCGGAGCAATGTGTCCACACGGGGGTGGGGAAAGACGATCTTGAATTAAGAGTGATGAAATACGTGCAATGCTTAAGAGATCACACAATAATGCACCAGGCCCCGATGGTATCCAATACAGTGACATAAGCAGGATATCGGATGAAGACATGAATGAGCTTAGTAAAGAATTCAACATTAGTTTAAAAAAGGCGAGATCAGGGGGGAATGGCACACAGTTATTTAATACCAATGGCAAACCAAAAAAACACAAACACATAAGCGGTTTTAGAATAATTGCAATGAAACACAAAAGGGAAGCTTTGGAAAAAAGGGATGAGGCTCGATCGGGGTTTGAGAAAGTCCAAGTTTCCCCCCACCCCCGACCTACAAAAAGGGAAATAAAGAAACTTGTAATGCACGATCTTTTCCCCATGACGTCTTTGAAGGTTTCCAGACTGGTTTGGAGACTTGTGCTGTTGTACTAGATCCGAGGATGCTTTAAAAAAAAAGTTTCCCAAACACATACCCATCCAAATTACGCTTTCCAAAATCGAAAATTGCTCAAAAATGGATTGCAAGGGCCCCGTTCGAGAGAAAGGGGGAAATCAGGGGGGTAATTGGAATTTGCCGACAAAAATTTTTACCGGCCCTCCCGGGTAGGTATCTCAAACCATTCAATGTATTCACCCCTAATGATTAGGGAAACAAAACAATTATCTGGCAGGGGGCGAACACCGTCATTTGCAGACGACATCAGGGTACAGACAGGGGGAAAAAAGGGTTGAAATTGCAAAAAAACCCAGGAAGAACCCGAACCGCATAATGGCCCTGGGGTGATGTTTGCAACGAAAAACCAACCAAAGCTGTGCTATCAGGGGTCTCCCCAAAATCACATTGGGAAGTCTGGGCACAACCCCAGTCACTTTTGATGGACAACGCTCACCCGAACAGCACCATGAGTTATTTTGAAAAATTTTACGCAGTCTATGCTTTAGGGGAATTTTTGACCCCTTTTTGCCGACTGCAAAGCAATTTTCCGCACTGAGAATCAAAGGCGGCTAACATTGGGGCAATGCCTTCTGGGGCCTTTTATCAAGGTATTGTTCTGTCATGTATAGAATATGCATGCGCCTCCCAAAAATTAGGGTTTCCCCCGGGAAACAGTGAGATTTAAAAGAATTCAGAATGAGGCTAGGCACTATTTTTGGGATGCATCAAAGATACACCAGTAGTGTCAACGATTCCTTTTTGACCCCCCAAAATTAATTTTGAATTGAAACTTGGGGGGTTGGGTCATATCTAAGAATCAATAAACAAGGAACACCCTCTGCATGAAGAACTCAAAAAAAAGGGTGGGCTAAAGAGGAGATCTTGTGAGGCCGTAGATACGCTTAGGAAAATATGTGATCCTTCCGGAATTGGAAAAAGGAGAGAAATGGATTGCTTTCCACCTTTACTTTAGACTGTTTTTACCGAACCCTCTATTTAAAAACTAAAAAATAATTATCATCCCAAACGGGAGGTGGATGCTCTCTTTAATGACATCAAAAATACAGGGGTGTGGTTATTTTTTCACCGATGGCTCAGTCATTCGCCAACAACGCTGTGCGTGGGCTTTTTCAGCACGCCCAGGAGGAAAATAATAAGAGAGGCCCGGGCCTACGCAACAAAACCACAAGTAGCTTCTTGGGCAATGGAGGTTCGGGTGGTTACGGGGGGGAACTGGGGGGATCTCACAAAACTTCCGGTTTTTAACTCAGGGGACTTTCCCCGAGCATGATTCGTTGGGCAAAGGGATGGTGGAAAAGCAACTGGGTGGAGGTATTGGACGACATGATCAGATAAATCACCTTTATTTTTGTCCCTGGGGACGCAGGGGGGTTAAATGAACGAGCCCATAGATTGGCTTTTCTACAATATTAGAGGAGCTGCCAAGGAGCGAAGTGACATTCTTCACGCAATGAGAGAGTCTTTTTCCCAAAAACAGGGGTTTTAGGGGTTGGGGAATCCCCAATTTTCCCGACCCAGATTGAAAGAGATGGGGTCCTATTGGGCCCCTCGAAAAAAAACGACATACTAAATATGCAAAGAGATTGATTAATCAAATCGGGAAATGGTGGTTTGGGGCACAGGACGCTGCTGGATTTTAAAACCGGGGCAAACCCATAGAGTGTTAGAGATAGTCCCTTATAACCGAAACCGATAACACACTTATTTTCCTTTGAGGATACTGGGCCAAAAAAGAGAGAAATGGGTGAAAGCAGGATTCAATTAGGATTGGGGGAAATGTTTACAATTTACCTTGAGGATGAATAAACATAGTTTTTATCTCAACACCCGCCCTTTTTTCCTCAATTGGGGGCAAAGGTGCTTAACAAGCCGTACCAGGAATTTTAGTGAGCCTACCAATCAAGATCTTACTTGGGACCCTGGTAACAGACATTTTTTCCGTCTTCCCAAGTCGGTAGGAAAAGGGGGGAGAGTTTCGCTGGTGAGGTAGAGATGCCGGGCGCAGTCCCCGCTGGATGAGATCCGCCGCAACACAGACGAGGGGAAACCCAGAGTGACTACTAATGCAGGTCTCTCCCGGGTAGTGGGGAAAAACTGAACGGATAAAAAAAGGGGGGAGAGGTTCATCCAGAGAGGGGAATAGGGTCGCGGGGGAAACTCGGGCTCGGGGGGTGGGGAACCGCCACCCGACGAGCTGAACTGCACTGGGGCCCAAAAATGGCGAAACGGGACCCCGAGGTGGGGGGCCCCAGGGCCCCCTGGGTGGACAGTCTAGAGGCATAATAAATGGAGCAGGTGGGAAATGATGGACATGGTGGAGGCACCAGGGCAGAGCGAGCACGGGGGGGCCCCTTTTGATGGGGAGGCGCAAGGGCTGATGGTGGAGCGACAAAAAAGGTGACAAGCGTAGGGGTGATCCCACAAAAAGGCAGAAAAACTGGGAAAAACAAAGAGGTTTTAACCAGGGGGTTTCCACTGGGAAGGGGAAATACTCTGCCTTTGAAAAGGGGCTGGGGGCAATCAAAAACAAAGGTTTGGGGGGCAAACCGTACTAAAAAATCGACGGTGGAAACCAAATTGTTCAAAAAAGACCGGGAACCGGCAGAGACGCTCAACAACCCGGGAGGGGGGGTCACGGTCGCTGACCTGGGAAAAGTAGAACCTGTTGCCCGAGGTCGGCTGGGGACAAACAAAGGCCGACGGAGAGCGACCAGTAAAAGCTGGTTGGGAAAACGGGCACATCCCCAAGGGGACAAGCACCAGAGCTTCGAATTTATACTGAAGATTGTGTGGTAAAATTACGTTCTGGAAAAGGCTGTTTTATACCAATAAAAAATTGATGAAAAAGGCCAAAAGAACGATCGGGGAGAGACTCCCCAATTTCCCCCGGTTTCACCAACGAAAGGGAAATGTATAAAAAAGTGGGAAAAAGACATCAACACTAAAACAAACACCCTTTCACCACACGGTTTAACCCTTTATCTTCAGTGCAGTTCAAAAAATCTACAAATAAGAATTTTAAAACGAGGAGACTGAAAAGGGGAAAAACAATGTCGTATGTAGACGATGTTTTTGGGCATCACCAGGCTGACCAGATAGGTCAGGAAAACCCAGAAAAACGCGACCGCACGACCCACGTTGTATCGCCCGTATTAGATAGGACTAGGAAAGATTCACCTATAATTAGAAGGGGGTCTCTTTAACAAAATCTTCCAAGGGGAATGAACCGGGGCTACTTTTGGGTTTTAAAATCGTGTATCAATACGTGGATTTTATATATATATATATAATATATTATATATATATAAATAGCCCGCGTGCCCAGCGTGTTCGTAGCTCGTTGGACTGCGGGTGACAAGTCCTCTGTGAGTGTGCGTTTAATTCCGCGGGCTGGCAGAAAAGCCACATGTTTCTCAGATTTATGGTGTTCGCAGCACTGAACCGAAGGGTTAAGATGTCCATGGCACTGAGCCGAAGAGCTGAAAGCTCAAGTGCGTCTGGATCTAAAAAAAATATATATATTTAAATAAATAATTACTCTCGTATCTTTATACGTTACATTGGGTCTGCAAGTAATTTCCCTACACCACTCTGTCCTGGGCAACTCGCTCATTCTCGTCTATGGAATTGAGACCGATATGTATTGAATCTCTCGGCAAAGTTCGTTTCAAGGTCTTCCTCTGGCGTCTCCTCTTACTAGAACAATGTTTATAGCTATGATAAAAATGGGAAGATTTAGCACTGAGACATTCTGACTGTTTGATATAGTAATTGACATTTTCCGACTGGGTAGGGTGTCAAAATTGTCTTGCAAATTCCAGAAGAATGTTAGTCACCAAGTAGCCTGACGGTAACAGAAATGTTACAATTAGCAAGATTTATACTCTATATATATGTATATAGAGAGAAAAGAAATTTCGATTTGACTTACTCTCTTGCAGCTTGAAACAGACGCAGTTGAAAAGGTTGATACCATCGGAGTGAATATGTCGCAACCTCTTCTTCAGGCTTCATCTATTTCTCTATCTATCCCTTTTTCTATCTTTTTCTCTCTTATCGCTTTTTATCCTTCTATCTTTTTCTCTTATTCGTTTCAGCTCCAAATGGAACATGAGGCTGGGATTTTATATTGCCATTTGCCCGTCTGCCCAGCGTGTTCGTAGTCGTTGGACTACAGGTGACTATCCTTCTGTGTGTGCAGGTTCAATTACGCGATGGCAGAAAAAGTCACAGATTCCCCAGATTTACGGTGTTCGTGGTACAGAACCGAAGGGTTACGATGTCTATTGCACCGAGCCGAAGAGCTGATAAAGCTCAAGTGCTTCTGGATCGGAAAAAAAAAGAAGAAAATATTGCCATTTATATTAGTTTGTTTTAACAATTTAGTGTTTCTAATGAAACATAGAGTTGAGCTTGCTCTAAATATTGTGTCAATTTTTTTACTGCAATTTCTATAACAATACATTTTTATAGATTTTCTTCTTCTTCCTCACCTTTCAACTGCCAAAGAACAGTTCTTTAACGAACTTCTTCAAGATATTTTTTTAAAATAGATTCCAGTTTTAAATCCTAATCTAGATTTCGAAAGCCTGAAGAAATATTGTCTTTTTTAATACAATTTTGTCCAATAGAATACTAACTTGATGGAAACTTGTCCAATTCAACACTAGCCTGAGCGAATTTTGTCCAGTAGAGCACTAGCCTGAGAGAATATTGTTCTTCTTCTTCTTCTTGCGTTCGTTCTTTACGACCAATTTTAATCACTCTTTGTTTTATGTTTCATCTTTGCCAAGAACGTGTATACGTTGCACATTGGTTTGGTAGGCCCCTTAACTCATAGACTTGTACACATTTAGGACAAGTGCATCCGAATTCAGCCAAACCTCATAGTCGCCTCTTACAACATTCGTGGCAGGTAACAGTGGTTCTTTTCTTTACACCCCAAATTTGAGCCCCGATAACCACTCGGGCGAGAGAATATTATACAATAGAATGCTAAACTGAGAGAATATTATACAATAGAATGCTAAACTGAGAGAATATTATACAATAGAATACTAAACTGAGAGAATATTATTCAATAGAATGCTAAACTGAGAGAATATTATACAATAGAATGTTAAACTGAGATAATATTATAAAATAGAGTGCTAAACTGAGAGAATATTATACAATAGAATGCTAAACTGAAGGAATATTATACAATAGAATGCTAAACTGAGAGAATATTATACAATAGTTTGCTATTGTTCAATTGTGGATAGGTCTGGCATGTTGTCAGTGTCCATTTTCCTGATTTCCGACTGAAAAACAAACGAGAATAAAAACTCATGTTTTTTTTGAGAAACGTAAACGTTGTACTAAACAACTATAAAGTTCCGTACCGAACTCTTTTCCAGAAATAAGTCCAGTAACAGGGAACGCTGGGGAAATGATGCTGAGAAAAAAAACATTTGTTTCCATGCAGACAGGCTGTATATTTTTTCTTCAAATGTTTATTTTACATTGTATATTTACCAATTTGAGTTTAGTGAGTTTGTATTAAATACAGTTTTATTTCATCATTTTATATCGTTTATTCATGAGTGTTCATGGGGCATTAGGGAAAACTTTAAAAATCAAAAAGACTGCACCTTAAAAAAAAAATAGGGAAGTTTAATCGATCGCAAAACGAGGAACGCTTGGAACATTATCAGGTTAACCCCCCCAAAAAAATGTAACGACATCGCGTTCGATGCAATTAAAGCTCTTCCGACCTTGAGCACATTAGACCAGATGCCCTCAGAGGGAAATCAGTTTTCGATTGATACCCGGCAAACGGGGAAAACAACGGAAAGGGGTCCCCCAAATAATCAAAAGTATAAACAAACTCTCCTGACCAGTCCAGAATTATTGTGCCTATGCTGGGGGAGGAAAGGCCTCAGGACATGAGAGATGGAAACATCATCACCTTGAAAAAAAAAGGGGATCGTGGGACTTTTAAAAACTAGTATCCGTTTCTCAGCATCGTAAGGCTGCACGCGTAGTATAAAAAGGCAAAAAACCAGAAACCAATTATCCCGAGTCACAATGTGGGTTTAGATCCAAAAGATCCACTATTACAGCCCTTTAGACAACTGCAGGAGAAATGTCGCGAACAACGAATGCCACTGAATTTTCCTTTAGATCTAACAAAGGCATTTGTTCATGGGGCCCAACGCTAGTCATATCTGCCCTTTATCTGTGTAGGTCAAGTTACACCGCTCTTGGTGTCCTACCTCAAGGGACCCCACGCTGATCTGAAGTTGTTTTTTCATAGACACTCGTCATTTGCATCGCTCACATTGTACTTCTGCAATGCCCACGCTGATCTGAAGTTGTTTTTTCATAGACACTCGTCATTTGCATCGCTCACATTGTATGTGGATTAATGCTTATATCTGGATTGTCTTCACCTGTTCGACCACCTGGCCTTGTCAGGAGATTCATGGACATGGCAACTACATAACTGTCGATTTTCTGTATCTGGACATTGGTCGTTTACAATAACGTTGGATTGTCCTTGCATGTCGGATGACCTGGCCTGTTCGAGGGATATTTGAACGTGGATCAAGGTGTTTTTTTGTTGAACATTTTACTAACTGACTTTACATTTAATACAACTGCGACCAAACAGTTCAGGGTGGTTACTATTTGCATTGTAATATCTTTGATAACTAATATATATTTGTTGTCTTTGCAGTGTTATTTTTCTATACAGGTATTATGGCATACCGCAACACCAGAGGACATCGGTTTGGTGACGACAATGGCCTCCCAGCGGAAGGGGTGCACCCCCCTCCACGCAAGGGCCCCAAGAGGATGCGCCCGTGTCAATACCCGTGTCAGTCATACTTCGACGGTCTCAGTAGAGATCAGGCGCCCATACCGCAGCCGTTTTTTCTACCAGCTCCACCCCACCACGACTACACCAACAAAAGCCCGCCCCCACATTCGTCCCAATTTGCGGCCAGACCCCCCATACTGACCATTCGACGCTTTGGGGACAAATTGGGGCCATCTGTGGAGGAGTTTGCTAAAGATGTCCGTAGATATTGGCGGCACTACCAACTCGACGAGGATGATAAGTTGGATTCCATACTGGAGAATGTTGCGGATGAGATCAAGTGAGGTTAGATTCATATGCTATCCGACAACAACCCGGACACGCTGCTAGGCAAACTTCTCAGGGAGTACGGAGACAATCGGTCGGCTCATGACCTCCTGTCGTTGTTTTATGCGACCTCTCAAAAGTCGGGGGAACCCTGTCGGGTATTCTCCCATCGCCTATCAGAATTATTTTTAAAAATTACTACGGCCCAGCGAAATGAGGGCTTATTGCAAATGGAACAGAGGATCCTGCGTGATCATTTTGTTAAGACTTTATCAGACCGATTGAGTTCCAAACTACTGAGGGAAAGTATCCTGCAGAACCCCTCTATGTCCTTCATCGAGACCAGAGACGCCGCCCTTAGGTGGGAACAGTAACCCATTCCTGACACTTCGGCTAAATTAGATCCCCAAATACGACAATTGCAACGACATATTAAGGCTTTGGAGGATAAATTAGATAATCGTTGGTCGACAAATGTGGCCCTGGCTCCACAGAGCGGCAGGATGACAGTTCAACGGCCATCCCGGTGCGCTATCTGCAACGGGCGCGGGCACGTCGAGACTGAGTGTTGGCATAATCCGTTAAACAGCCACCACCCAGGAGGCGGGCACGACCTGGGTGTGCACAGAGAGGGCCCCGAGACAACATTAATGGGTAAGCAGGTTCTCGTGGATGCGACCATAAATGGTTCCGTGATAAAGTGTTTAATTGACACTGGTTCCCAGGTGTCGGCACTAACCGAAAAATGTTTTCGTCGTTATTTCACTCACACTCATTTGACAGAACGCAATTGGGTACGTTTGACAGCAGCTAATGGCCTACAAATCCCGTATTTGGGACACGTGATCGTTGACGTTTACGTCTACGATACCTATTTAACTAACTGTGGGTTTTATATTTTCAAGGAGACAGCTACGAGCTCGGTGGATGAGCACCAGGCTATCCTGGGCACCAATGTGTTGGAAAGATTGCCGGTATTTCGTCCGCTGTTAGAATCGGTAATGGTACCTGCCTCAAATAAGATAATACAAAAGAGTCAATCACCGGCGTTCATCTGGAACTCTGGCAAAAAGAAGACGTACATTCATGCGAATTCTTTGAAGGTGGTATGGGTTAAAGGGGCCAATATGTCTAATCATACCCGATCAGTGATATTTGAGTCGTCCAGGTCACTGGACGTAAAGAGATTATCTGCTGTAACACGGTGACTCGTCTAAAACATAAATGTTGCGCGATCCAGGTGATTAACCTATCCAATGAGAGCGTACTGCTCACTAATGAAAGTAGTGGGTGAAATCCACGACATAGATATCGATAGTGCTTTAACAATCAATGTTGTTTCGGCTACAGAGGTTGAATGTTCTGTACTGGCGCGACAACCAGCGCGAGATCTACCATGAAGGTGACAAACAAAGTTTCGACCTGAAGGGTAGCACGGGGTCTACAGTACAAATCGAGTCACTACGTCAGCTGTTGAGTGAGTATAATGATATTTTTACTAACGGCCACACTGATGTAGGTTATACTGACAAGATTCGTCACGCTATCACGCTGCATGATAACACTACTCCGGTCAAATTGCCGTATAGGCGTATACCTAACGCCTATTATGCGAAAGTTCAATCCCTATAACCGACCTGTTAAATAAACAAATCATTAGAGAAAGTGTTGCCGTGGGCGGCACCAGTGGTGCTGATTAGAAAGAAAGATCGTTCGCTGCGCCTCTGTGTCGACTATAGGGAGTTGAATAAACGCACAATAAAGGATGCCTACCCACTACCGAGGGTTGACGATTATTTGGATTCACTAGGGGGAGCGAAAGTATTCTCCACGCTAGACCTCACCAGTGGTTACTACCAGGTTGCCATGAAGTCAGATGATATCGAAAAAACGGCGTTCTGCACCCCTTTCGGGCTGTATGAGTACACCAGGATGCCAATGGGTCTGACTAATGCAGCCGGCACCTTTCAGAGATTGATGCAAAAATTCCTGAACGATTTTATGTTCAAGTCTTTGCTGGTTTACTTGGACGATACCCTGATTTACTAGTGGCTTTGACGATCACCTTCTTCGTCTACGGTTGGTGTTTGACCGTATAAGAGTCATTGGACTAAAAGTAAACCAAGCAAAATGTAAATTCTTCCAGACCAAAGTGGGAGTTCCTGGTCACACTATCTCTGACAGGGAATAGAAACCCAGTCCCCCAAGGTAGAGGCTATTCAGAAGATTGCTGCTCCTGTTAATATTAAACAGCTACGTGCGTTTATGGGACTGGCGAGCTACTATAGAAAATTTATACCGCAGTTCTCTCAGACCGCAAAACCCCTCCTCGAGCTGATAAATAATGGCAGCCCTCAAGCCAATAGGGCCCCCCCTCGTGATAGTAGGCCGCTATTTATCTGGAGTAAGAACTGTGAGAAGGCCTTCATCGGTATCAAAGATAGATTGACGTCGGCTCCTGTATTTGGGGTTCCCGATTTCAGTCTACCCTTCCTTGTAGATATTGATGCCTCGTACAATGGGTTAGGGCAGTACTAAGTCAAAATCAGGAGGACTGAGAAGGGTAATAGCGTATGCCAGTAGAACACTCCGAAAGGAGGAGAAACATATCAAGAGCAGCCTCAAGCTCGAACTTCTGGGGTTAAAATGGTCTCTCACAGAGAAATTTCGGTGTTACCTACTGGGCGGGAAAACAATAATTTATACAGACAACAAAGGATTAACATTCTTAACTAAGTCAAACCTTGGTGCTGTTGAACAGCGATGGTTGGCGCAGACGGCAACGTTTGATTACGAAATTAAACATCGAAAGGGCACGCTCAATAAAAACGCCGACTTTCTCTCGCGTTATCCCTTACAGATGTCGCCTGAAGTTACGGTTTCTGAAGACGAGGACGTGGGAATTAACCTCGCCCAGGTAGCAAAGAATCCTCAATACTTAATCGCATTGAATGCTACCAAAGCGACCATCAAGGACAAAACCCCCTTGGGAAGCAGTAGACATAGGTCGAATACAATTCGAATATACCTCACTACGCCCCATTATAAAGGCCCTGACGGGACGGGACCGCGCTAATCTGCCCGCGGACGGCCAAGTGGCCCTGATACACGACAGTTGTGGGGGACCAAGAAAAACTAACTTTAAAAATGGAGTGTTGTGCATTTATAGACAACTCTCAACGACCCACCCGAACTAAAAATAGTATTACCTAGGGTACTTCAATGGGAAGTCATGTCCTCGTTACACAACATGGGTCACCAGGGTCGGGACAAGACACTGGCGTTGTTGAAAACTAAATTTTCTGGTTTTCCCATGTCCGAGAATGTTGGCAAATTATGCGAGCCTGCCGGACGTGTAATGTCACTAAACCTCTAATGGGGATAACGAAATCATACAGTCATTTATTTCCAACCGACCTCTGGATATGGTGGCCATGGATTTCGTTGAACTGCATAAAGGGGGGACCATGGTTTAAACATGTATTAATTATAACAGATGTGTTTTCTAAGTTTGTAATGGCGGTCCCCACCAAAGACCAGTCCACGGCAACAGTGGCTACAATGTTGACGACTCGATGGTTACCGTACCTTGGAATACCTAAGAAATTGCATTCCTGACCAAGCAAGTGTTTTGAATCGGCAGTTATACACGAGATCTGTCAGGTCTACGGCATCATAAAATCTAAGACAGTTGCATATAACCCAAGAGGGAATGGCATTTCTGAACGTTTTAACCGGACGCTAATATCCATGCTATGGTCTCTGCAAGAAACAGAAAAGAACAAATGGTCTTGCTATTTGGAAGATGTAGTACTCATGTACAATATTACACCTCATACAGCGACAAGAAGGTCGCCATATTACCTAATGTATGGCAGACAACCGAAAATGCCTATCAACTTCGCAGTAGACGAATTGTTCGACACTGTTGTTACATCAAATGAGAGAGAATGGATCGATATTCACAAAAGTCGGTTACATCACGCTCACAATGAAGTGTCCGATCGTATCCAACGTAATGAAAAGCTCACGGATTACAATCAGAATAACATCGACATAATACCAATAGGCTCACTAGTAAGAAAGAGAATAGATCACACCTTTCTTTCTTTCTTTCTCGAATCCTGTATGCCTCACAGCGTCAGGTCAGGAAGAGATCACACCTTTGATGTAAATAAATTGAGTGACTTATACTCTAGACAGAACTACAAAGTAGTAAAAATACCTAACGGACAGTCTGGGACATACCAGATTGAATCGTGTAACAAAGACAACCCTGAGAGAGTTATTATTTCAGGGCGTCAATTAAAGCGGTGCGAATTAGTAGGAAATGCCCCTTCCCGGTAGACAGCACCAGCAACATACTATAAATAAACCGTGACGTAGCATGTAATAGATTGGACTGCACTTTATATTTAAATTGTTTAGTACGTCATATTATTTTCATGTGAATTTCCACAATTATCCTCATTTTGATTAAATGGAGATTACATGATGTTGAAGCAAATACATTATATTCGGGTTTTTTTTTTTCCTTTGGGATGTTGGTTGGATTTTAATACCTCACTGAGGTTACAAATATATAAAATATTTGGGATTTTGTGTCCTACCTTTGAGATTGTCGGATAAATATTATTAACTTATGGAATTGCGACTATGTAATGTTGAACTAAATATGTAAAATATTGGGGTTTTATTTAATTGCTTTGGGGATGTTGGTTGGATTTTAATACCTCGTTGAGGTTACACTATGTTCAACTAAACATGTAAAATATTTGGGTTTTATTTATTTCCTTTGGGATTGTTGGGTGGATTTTAATACCTCCTGGAGGTTAATGGATTATTACACTATTGTTTTAAATATTGTATTTGAAATTTGAATTTGCATTTTGATTTCCATTGATAACTTGTTTTTGTTGTTCTTTGGTCAATATTTGCAGACGGACTTGGTACCCACGACATGGACTGGCGACCGCATATGTATGATATTTATCCCCCTGACTCACGTCATGTAAGGATAGGATGTTCCAATACAGCCACCTTCTATTTGACTGCTGCTTTACACTATCCTGAGCAACAGACGAGTTGATGGGTCGCATTTAATTATGTGTGGTGACTGAGTCCCATTAAATTCATACAACTTTTGTCGTTGCCTCTCATCACTTAAGGTGATGGTGTTTGGATACATGATCCAGTAGGGAGGTCAGTAGAGCTATTTCTCGGAGCATAGACGAGTTGATGGGTCGCATTTAATTATGTGTGGTGACTGAGTCCCATTTAATTCATTCAACAATCGTCATGACTCCAGGCTAGGATCGTAACAGGAGCCTGGTCCCAGGACCATACCCGTTAGCAATGGTTCAATCTGCCGGACGTCAAACTGGAATGGGGGTGTTGGAGGAATGGCTATGCCGGGGGATACAGCCATGTCCCCGTGCAGAAGCCTCATACAGACAAGTAGCCCTAGTTTAGAGTAGTTGGTAAGATATATTATATTAGTTGAGACTATGTGTTGCACTCTCTAAGCATAAAACGCAACACATAACAACGAGACATGACGTAAAACAAAGATAGGTAGTTAGGAAGGGACGAAAGAGAGGACACTAACCCCTGAGCCGAACAGAGGTGTCTGTCAAGTACGATCAATAAAACATGTAAAGCACATTACCAGCATTGTGTTTATATCTTAAACATCCAGTATATGTGTGTTCGTCATCTACACCACCATCATCGTCACTACTACATATGTTAGTATATTGTACTCTGTTAGAAGTATATGTTAGTATATTGTACTCTGTTAGAAGTATATGTTAGTGTATTAAGCTCTGTTAGAATAGATTACGTGTGTGGTCAGAAATAGATTACGTGTGTGGTCAGAAATAGATAACTTGTGTGATCAGAAATAGATTACTTGTGTGGACAGAAATAGATTACTTGTGTGATCAGAAATAGATTACTTGTGTGATCAAAATAGATAACTTGTGGATCAGAAATAGATTACTTGTGTGGACAGAAATAGATTACTTGTGTGATCAGAAATAGATTACTTTTGTGGTCGAAATAATTACTTGTGTGGACAGAAATATATAACTTGTGTGATCAGAAATAGATTACTTGTGTGGACAGAAAAAGATTACTTGTGTGATCAGAAATAGATTACTTGTGTGATCAGAAATATATTACGTGTGGTCGAAATAGATTACTTGTGTGATCAGAAATAGATTACTTGTGTAGTTAGAATAGATTACATGATGGTCTGAAATAGATTACGTGTGTGTTCAGAAATAGATTCAAAGATTAACAACTGTTAAAATTTATGCTTCAATATTTTTTGATTGGTTTATACGTCCATTCTTACTAATAAATACATAGCCTAGGCTAGGGAAGATAGGACCGTCCGTGCAGGGATGGTGAGATCATCTACACACGAAATGTATGATCATCTACACAGGCAAGGTATGTTCGTCTAGACACTTCGACATGTGAGATGAGCAAGTTGAAAGTAGCTTAGTTCGATGAACCAGTACTTTATTGAGCAAAACTCTCTATAGCCCTGCAAACATATTGTATTAGAAGTGGGTTTATTAGATAATATATTTATAGTTATATCAGTACATAATTGGCAGGTATATCAAATATAAAAGCTACATAACAAAATATCAAGTATAGAGCTACATAACAAAATATCAAGTATAGAGCTACATCACAAAATATAAAGTATAGAACTACATAACAAAATATCAAGTATAGTGCTACATAACAAAATATCAAGTATAGAGAGCTCATAAAAAAATATCAAGTATAGAGCTACATAACAAAATATATAACACTGATGTCGTTTGATGTGTCAAAAATATTTAATTTTCTTTGATTTTATGTTCTTTAATAACCAACTCTCTTAATATCAGCTGTTGTTGAACAGAATCGTTTTTTCTATGTCCATGATACTCTAAGTAATCTTCTGTAGCATTTGCATTCAAAGACATTACTTATCTTCTCCGCCGCTTACTAATAAATTAACTAGCTAACTAACTAATCAACCAACTATTTACTTTGTTAGATAACAAACGATTGTTTCAACAAACAAATTATATTAGAATAGATGAGACAACACCATATTATTGTAAACATCATTTATCTTCACAAAATTGGGATTGATGATGTTTTGTAATTTGTTATACTTGCGTAAACACATCACTTCTTACACTTTATTTGATTGATATAATGCTTGATTGATTGAATAATTGATTGATAGGACCATCATCGTCATTACACTTCAGTGTGTAACCATGTGTGTTCCGATCTCTTTCTTACATAGGAAGATTCAAGCTGCAGTGCAGGAACTACATATCATCGGTGAGTTCAGCTGGGGTTTCTTGGCTAATGCGCATGGTAGGGTTGTTGCAGAGTGAAGTGGGGCATACAGGACAACTACTTCTAGTATGAGGATGGAGGTTGAGGCCGTTATTGCTGCCCTCCACTGAATCTCTGGGATTTCATTTACTGGGTCCGTTGCTGTATCTGACTCTCAGGCGATGCTTCGCAAGATCCAGAAGGGCAGGTTTCGGTATGAGTGAATGTCGTCTATAGAAGTTTCCAACCTCCAGAGGCTTACGTGGATATACTGTCCTGGGCATGCGGGTGTCTGCGGTAATGAGAGTGGGAACAGGTTTGCATCAGCAGCATCGATTGTTGGGGAGTTGAAGATGGATAAGTGGGATATTCTTCGGTCTCTTCGCGACTGTCTGTTGGATGAGGACACTAAAATCGATGCTGAATAGATCAAGCGATTTAGGCAGTTTGGGGTTACCCGTTGTACAAGTCGAACTGGATGCCTGAGAGGCATAGTGAGAGTTGTGTTTAATCAGCGAGCCATGGGAACCATGTTTTTTCCGGTTCCGGTTTCAAGATGGAAGGTGTTGTTTTCTTCGTACTTGCTATGGTCGGTTAAACTCGGTTGGGCCTTTTCAAAATACCAACTATTCTAAAACAAATGGCCTGAAAAACATGGTTTTCCCCTGTGCCTAGAGTTAAAATTTTTGAATGTCATATTATATGGCCCGTGGATATTTTCCTGTCCAACATCCCACACATTCTTTATCTTTCTGTTTCAAAGATATCTTTAGTAATATTTCTTTCATGGTGCAGATGTGGTGTGAGACCTGGCGACAGTGCAGCTAAACTTGCTGAGAAGATACAGTCTCTTCCCAATGTCACTTTCAAGGGTTTGCACTGTTACCAAGGGTGAGTTAGTTTTAAAACCCTTTTAGTTTTGCTGCAGAACATATCATTAATAGTTGCTGTTCTCAATTATAATCCAATATTCTTGGATTGATCCTCTTCATTATATTTTTCCTAACATGTGGTCTTTTTTTGTATGAATTTCATGGAATTAACTTCTATACCCTCTTCTATCATGGTTGATACATCGATTTTTTACAAGTGATTCCATTCTACAGTTCTGTTGCCTTTCTACTCATGGTTCATTGTTCATTTGGGGATCATCTTCTCCTTTGTCCATAATACTCTGATCTCCTCCAAGCATGTATTCCAATTTTTTTTTAGCTTAACTCCGTTCTTTGTTGATTGTTTATCTACGGGAGTTTTCTCTGGTTTCCTATCGTGCTGCATTTATCGTATCGCTACGGGGATAGAAATACCCCTTTCTTCTTCGTCAAATCTTAGAGTATTTTTTCTCTTAGAACTTGATGATGTTGCTTTTATCCAAGATCCATTCTCTTTCGTACATTGCCTGCCAGTGAATCCGCTCTTTCATTCCCCTTCACCCCAGCGTGACCTGGGACAAAGATAAAGGTAAGTGTCTGGATTGTCATTTGATAATTACACCACTGCCTTCGTACATAGCGGTCTTGATCTTCTGTATGGTATCCATGTCAGTGCACACTTTTTCTTTCCCTTTCCTTCATCCTTTTCCAGTTCTGCCTTATCTCTCATTTACTGTCTATCAAAGAGCTGTCTTTGACACGGTGTCTGGTGGCATTTTTCCACATGGAGGCAAAGTTATCTCCATTTGCTTCCTCTGATCATGTTTACAAGTGACATGCAATTATGTTTCTTCTGCAGCTCCTCATTTGTAATTATTTGTGCTCAAAATATTCACAGGATTCTCTTAAAACATCTATTCAGAAAGGTCTCTAATCTTTGTTGAATGTCTGTTGCCATTTGCCAGCACTCACTATTGTATAGCAATTTTTCAAGTTTGATTTAAAAAATAATCACATTTTTTTAGTGTGACAAAGATTGGCATTGTTTATTAGTGTAACAACATCTCTATCTGGATCTTTCTCTGTTGAAACTTTACTTCCAAGCTATGCAAATTTACTAAACTTGAATCATCTCATAATAATATATATTATTATAATAATCATACAATTATTGTTTACAATTTAAGTCCAAGTTTTCTATATATAACATAATCAGATCATTTATCTAGACAAGTAAAGACAGATGACATGATGTTAATCACAACACCAATTGTATACTGTTGATCAAAGAAAAAAATGAAATCTAACATCACATCCTCAATATACCTCAAGGTATGAAAAAGGCTTCTGAACTGTTATCAAGCACCACAAACATCTCCAGTAAAATGTCAGTGATTCTTCTCACATTTGTAGACTACTTATGAACATTTTTCATAATGCCAGTATATCTGAAGAACATACATTATTGATTTTGTGGGAATTATTTGCAGAAACAAATCTTCAGTTGCTCCTTTCCTTATTCAATAATGTTATCTTTTGTTTGTAAGAATCAGACGTTGAGCGCAGCGGATAGAAAGCAGGTGTTGATTTGGTTGTTGAAAGGTGTTACTGACTTTAAGGTTTGTCATGTTTAAACCATACATGCTGGTACAACCAGTTATATCTTACTTTGTGTATAGTTATAATAGTTAAAATATGTGGACAATAATTTGTTCTCCTTACTGACAGTGTTTTTTTTAATTTGTATAGTTTAAATGTATAAATGATCTTTTCTCCGATTATATATTATTTGGTATGAGTCTTATTCTTTTTTGCATCCTTTTTTTTAACAAGGTAACTAACTACTCTTTGTGATCTGTGGCACTGAAAAACATGCTCAGGAGATCAGAGCAATTATGGACATGTGCGGTGAAGATGATCCTTAAGTAAAACAATAAACACACTCCTTATTCTGTCTGTCCTATGCTCCTGTAACCAACCCTGAACATAACCAATTGATGGGATAAGAGCTTATATGTTTGTACTAATCATACCTAAGTCTATTAGACTATATAACGCCTGAGTGTTACAGGGGCCCAAATTTGGGTGAAAAGAATAGAACCACTGTTACCTGCCACGCATGTCGTAGGCGACTAAGGAGGTTTGGCTGAAATCGGATGCATGTGTCCTAAACGTGTAAAGTCTTATGCGTTTGGGGCCTCAAACCAATGCAACATATACACGTTCTTGGCAAGATCAAACATATCACAAAGAGTGATTAAATTGGTGTAGGCAGATGCAGAAGAAGACTATATAACACTGTCAGACTTTTTCTTCAAAACATATTTGTTAGTGGGTTTTTAAATCTGAAGCCTGCTTTAGCTTCTTAATTATGTTATTCATCTTTTCATCCTTCTCTTATGAAAGCTGAAAATGTTCTTTGAATGTATTCATCTATAATCCAATCCCAAATAGTATTTTTTAAATTACTATAAACATTCATTGAAACTATAATGTCACAGTGCTGTAACACAGAATACCATAACTGACTATTTTGGAAACTATCTTGCTTTAGTTCGTCTTTGTTCACTTTAACGTGAACTTGAATATCTTCAAAGAAAGAAGTGTTTGGCCTCAGGTTGTAAAGATTGCTTTAGTTTGCATTTTCCCCAATACTTTCTACTTCTATCAAACTGTATGCAGTGAGAGCAGACTTTTAGATATTGAAGTGTAGTCACTTTTAAAATGTAATGTATGTCCTCCTCTTGTTTAAATTTTAAAATAAAGAACGACTTACAATGTAGATGCAGAACTGTTGAGTATCATATCTCAGTTTAGCTCACTCAGCGATGACTTATCTAACATTTTACTATATCTTTGTACATTTTAAATAATTTTGACGGTCTAAGGTACTTCACTTCTTTATGTTTGTACATATATTATGATTGAATTTAAATCAGTATTCATTGTATTTGTAGTTTTTGTTAATTATTAACTTTTCCATGTGCACACACTGGGCACGTAAAATTTCCCTTGAGCCATTAGCATACACTGCACCATTGATTGTTTCCCTTATACAAGTCTTTCTAATTTTATTTCTACTATTTTACTTCTACTACTTTTTAAAACCTAGATATTCTATAGGTTGTCAGTTTTCTTCAAATTAGTTTGTAATAAGATATATATATATGCTTATTGATGAATAGTTATGATTGTTTTTGTTACAATCTTTTTGTCTACCTTGAATTAACTGTAGACTGAAATAACTGCATCGGAAAGAATTAAAACGTATAATTTTGTCAGATATTATTCACGATATTCTGTAGCATAATTTAAAAATAAATGTGTGGTGGCATATTTCAGAATCTAATTCAAGCTGGATATAGATATAATATTAAAGTGGTCAAGTTTTGTTAAAGCTCTTCTTGTGTTATCTCTTTTTTTTCAAATGTGAACAAATATTTAATGAAGTTTTTTGTCTTTCCCAGGCTTTAAAAGATCATGGCATTGATTGTAATTATGTTACTGGTGGTGGAACAGGTTCATTCCCATTATGAAGCTGCGGGAGTTTTCACTGAGGCCCAGCCAATATCCTTTTAGATTTAAATGTTAATCATTTTAATAGTGTTTAATATTGTTAGTGGTCTCTGTGGTGTGTAGGTAAGGTGCTCACCTACTACTGTATAGGTACCCGGTTTGTTCCACACGAGGCGACCAGGGTATATTTTTTAGAGATCTCTGATCTCAATGTAGAGTGAATTGAACCTCCTTGTTCTATCAGAGATAGAAGATAAAACTTAAGTCCCTTGGCAGAACCCTTGGCAGTTGATTCATAATGATATTTAACAGGTGGATGGTAGAAACATGATTATTAGATACAAGTTAATCATCATTGTGACATTTAAATTAAAGATATTCACTGTGACTAAGAAATAATCAACATTTTTGAGCATTCAATTCAAAATTATTTGTCCTTAGAACCGTTAAGCAGTGGGATCAATAAAATCCTTGCTATATTCTCTTCCCTCTCTCTTGTGACAGTTTAACACCCGTTGGTATATAGACCCGTAACCAACTCTTGCAAAATTGATGGTTTAGTGGATTTTGTAGCTACTGTTTTCTACCAGATGGGGTGCAGCTCTGTGAACCTTTCTTTAGTTGCCTCTTATGACATATATTGTAGATCACAATGTTACTATTCATTTCTTCGTTTATGTTCACCTAACACATTGCTGGCTGCTATATTAGCACAAGGGATAAAACCTTCATAGAGGGGTTTTATACTTTACTTTATTATTAGTAATATTTTCAAAGTTGACAAACACCTTATGGAAATGATAAATAAGATGTATTTTCCTGAACGCTTATCATGGTTCTTATGTGTTCATGGATGTGGACTATTGTCATAACCTGGATGAGAAAGAACAGATGGTCTCTGAGTTTCAACAGTCACTGTATGTTTTAAGCACGGTTCAGAGTGTGGATGTAAGTAGTTGTTATTTGTTGATATAAGGGAAGGCTGCTATAAAACTATATAGCGATAGGCTAACGAAACACGTACAAAGTACTATAGTTTTATAAAGTTTTCACATTTATTTAGTTTTTCAATTTTAGTCACATATTTCCATTTTAGGGCTGTTGGGAATTTATTGTCTGACTGTTATGTCTGCCTTTGTCTGAATTTCTTCGCTTCTGTTGTATCCTTTGCTTGATAAAGGTCTTTTGGTAGAAACGTCGCTGTATATTGTTTTTGTACTTTGTAAATCTACAGCACTTTGTTTTAGTGTTTGCCAGTTTATTTGTTTGATGTCCTACTTGCTGCTAGAATTTATATCTGTCAAACTTGGCATAAATGTTACTGATTTTGATATCATTTCTACTGCATGTAAGGGTCAGAAAACTTGCCAGGCCTTGCCTCATCTCTTTGTGGAGAAAGGCCTTGATAATATTCATCTGAGTTAGAAGCAAGGATTGACATTAGCCCGCTGTGTAAACCCTGCTGGAGACATATCTGTTGGGGATAATCCAACCCTTTCATCTTTAGCATTGGTAGAGACTGCCCAGTCCATCATTACATCTGTTCACTTTAGTCAGTTAGCACTCTGGGTTTTCCTCTAGAGCTCAACTCAGAACCAAAGTGTTTGAGTTTCGGAGGAAGTATGGTTGCAAGATGAAGCTTAAAGAAATTGGCGAAGGGCACCACCAGGAGTGGAGCCTTTACTTAAATTGATTCAACACTGGAAACTACCTAGTCCAGACATTGTAGGTCTGACAGATTGATAGCTCTTTCTTGACTTGTGGTAGTGGTGCATGGCTGTTCTTAGTTGGTGAGCTTCTTCTTCCTTCTTCTCGTTCAACTTTTGTTGCGACTACTCCGGCATGTGTCTAAACAAGGCGTGCGCGAGGTCTTCACGGTTCCCCATGGTTTGTCTTGTGTTTGTTTCTGTTGGCCAGATCCCCAATCCCCACTACTCAGACTAGGGCAGTCTTGCAGGATGTGCTCTGGGGACTGCTTTGGTGCTCCACAGGTGCAGGCACTCCGAGTCTCTGAGACCCATTCTGTGAGTGTGCTCTGAGACTGCAGTGTCCCGTTCTAAGTCTGAAGATTGTGGTCTGTGCTTTTCTGTTTAGTGTATTTATACTGTAGTGCTCTGGCCTGTATCCTCCATTTGTTTTTCTCCAGATCATTTTCCTGGATTGTTTCAGGAGAGTCTTTGCTTCTGTAAAACTTTGTGTTGGGTGGTGTTGTGTTAGGCTCCCCAGCCTTTGCGAGTTTGTCAGCCTTTTCGTTTCCTGGTATGCCACAGTGAGCTGGTACCCACTGTAAGACCAGTTAGTTTTTGACAACAAGCTGATATTTGCCGTATGTCCTGAATGAGCTTGTCTTGTCTGGGACTTGAGATAGCCTGGAGAACGGATCTTGAGTCGCTAAAGACTGCAATATTTTTTACTGACACTTGCTGGTGGGTTGAGAATCTGTATGGCTGCAAGAATGGCTGTGCCTCTGCTCTAAAGTTGGTGCATGTTTCTCCTGCTGCCAGAGAGTGTGTTTCTGTGATTCCTTGAGGGTGAGTGATGTAGATTCGCTGCCTCCTTTCGTAGCATCTTGGCTGGCCATCTGTGAACACGTGTCCATGTGCTGGTGGATATTGCTCTCAGTGCATTTGGAGTGAAATAGCTCTTTGCTCTGTCTGTATTTTTGGAGATTATTCTGAGACTTCTAGGTGTATTTGGGCGTTTTTTGGTGATGTCCATGGCTCTGGTATTATGGGTTCCACATTTCTGGGTCAGTTTCTAGAATGTCTGTATGTTGCATATGAAATTCTCTGGCCAGATGGTTGGACTTTTCCTTGCAAGTCTGTTTTTGTTTTCTCTTGGAATTTTGTGTGTAGAGGATGTTCTTTCAGCCGTTTTAGTTTTTCAAACTGGGTGAGTGTTTTAAATTTTCTGCGGAGTTCTAGAGGCTCTATGTCTGCGGTTTTTTTTCCATTTCTACGATAGGACTGCTTTTCATTGCTCCAAGAGTTATTCTTAGGCCCATGTTTTGTACCTTGTCTAGTTTGTGTGTGTTTGTTTTGGCTGCTGTTGTCCAAGAGCTGGAGCCATATTCCATGATAGGTCTGACTGCTCCCGTGTAGACCTGCTTTAATATTTTTGAATTTGTGCCCCAGGACGTGCCAGCTAGTTTCTTCATCACAGCAAGTCTTTGTATGGCTTTTCTTTGAATTTTGTCTATGTTTGGCTTCAAGGTAAGTCTGCTGTCTAGGTGATTCAAGGAAGGTGGGTGTATCTGTTTGGGAGTATTGTTTGTTTTCTAAATTGATGGATACTTTTTTTCCCTTTTGTAGGGAGGGAAAAAACAGTTGCTGTGTTTTTGTGTGGTTAATTTTGAGGCCTCACTTTTGTCAGTTCTCCACTTTTTCCACTGTTTTTGTAGTAAATATGATGTTTTTGAGTGTGTTCTGCAGCTGTCCAGATTGCGAAATCGTCTGCATGTAGGCTGTTTGAGACCTTCTGGGGGCAGCATTTGGTGATGTCGTTTATGTATATTAGGAATAGCGTTGGTGCTATCACCCGCCCTGTGGAACTCCTTCCTTCATTTTTGCATCTTGCTGAGGTGGTTGTCTATTTTACTCTGGCTGTCGTCGGGAGAGGTTTCTGATCAGGAGAACATGTTGTGAGGGGAAATCCTGTTTGTAGGAATTTCAGCATTAGGCCATCGTGCCATACCGTATCAAATGCCGGAGAGGTCAAAAATATGGCTGTTACTTTCTTTCTTTCCCGGAAGCGTTTTCAATGTCCTGGGTGATGTAACCAGTTGGTCCTCTGTGCTTCTGTTTTGTCTGTAACCGGTCTGGGCGGGGTGAGCAATGAGTTTGTTTCTAGGTACCATGTCAGTCTCCTGTTTACTAGCCTCTCCATCAATTTCCCTGCACAGCTGAGTAGGCTGATGGGTCTTTGGGTCATTTTTGTCCTTGCCTGGTTTCAAGATGGGGTAAATGTGTGCCTCCTTCCAGGTTGATGGAACTTGACCTGTTTCCAGCTCTGGTTGAAAATGCTGAGGAAACCTTTACCAAGAGGACCAAGGTGTTTAAAGTCATGTAATTCCATCGCTCCAGAGTGCCTTTTTCTCCTTTAGCTTTTATTTGGTCTTCTAGCTCCTGTAGAGTAACTTTAGCTGTCATGCTGTCTGTTGGGATTATAGAGTCAAGACTATTCAACAGTTGCTTTGACTGGTTTTTAACTTCCTCTTTTCTTGCCTGTTGAATTTGGACCTGACTTTCCAATTGATAGGTTCTAGCTAATAGGTCTGCTGCTGCTCTGCTGGTGACAAATCCTGTGTCTGTGTGTAGCACAGTTTTGGTCTTTCTGTCCTGTCACCGTTTAGGGTTTTGTGAGTTCCATAGTTTTTAGTGTCTTTCTCTAGATTTAAGGACAGTTTTTCATGCCAGCTGTCTCTCATGCTTTTCTTCTTTTCTTTGGTAAATATAGCCTTTGTCTTGTTGTGTAGGGTAACATTTTTGTCTGTGGGGTCTGCTTCCATGTTTTCTCTTTGTATGCTGAGTTCAGCGTGAAGCTCTTCAGTTTAGGGGACCAATAGGGTCGGTAGTCTTCCCTTCTTCCTCTTGAGTATACTTGTTTTTGCCATCTAGAACCCAGCTGTTGAATGTTTTTGTTTAGGGCTATTTTCATGTTCTTAATGGCTTCTTCAGGTGTGAGGTGAAGATATTCCAATTTGCTTTCTTATAGTTCCAGCTGGGGGTGAGTGTTCCCTTTGGGCGTTCCTCTGTCCCTTCATGGAGATTATTATGGGTTTATGGTCACTGCCCCCCTAGTTGGTTGCACACACTTCGACTTGTGAATTTTTCAACATCTTAGTCGCTATTGCTAGGTCTGGGTTGCTGGTTGTTCTCAAGGTGGGAGTAGTATGAGTGTGGTCACCAGGTTTGTTTAGCAGAACAAGACTGTTGTTGATGATGAAGTCTTCTACTTCCTCTCCTTTTATATTTAGGTCAGAGTACCCCCAGCTTGGAGAATGGCTGTTGAAATCTCAAACTATTATCCAGTTTTCTGTGTTTGGTTGTATTTGTTTAAGTGGATAAATTTGTTTGGTGGTTAATATATATTGCAAATAGTTGGTGGAGCTATTTGTCTGGTTGTTTCGATATGAACATAACTCAAACCTATTATTTAGTTACGTCCCTTGATTATCTGGCGCAATCTCTTAGTCACTATAGACCGACATTTTTCAGATGTGCCTGTCCTACATGCTTTAGGAATCTATAAATGTGTTCATGTTCTTAGCGCAAACCACACTGAGTGACTGACATAGCTGATAAAAACCAACACAAAGAAGAAGAAAAAAGCTCTGGAAACCTACCTTGCAAGTAAGAGGCGCTAGGAGGTCCACCAATCTGAAGTCTAAAATACAAACTTCACAGCCCGACACAGAAACAGAGGGACAAACTTGTACTCTCTTAAAGATGAAACAGTAAAGGTTCTGATAGTGACAATGAAACATACAATTCTTATTAAGTAGCTAGTATATAGTCTGTATTGCAGGATTGACTGGTACTTTAAAAATGAGTTGTACTATGTGGGAAAAATGGAAATAAGGATATTCTACTGTATTTAGCTCAAGGAGTGATACGTTGACCTAGTAGTACCTGAAAATCATCATTATACATACATTCTGCCTATAAGCAGCTTTCTATCTTGTTTAACTATTATTACATACCAGGCACTTCTTATACTGTTGTTTGTTAAAATTTTATGTACAGTCGTTTCTATTTACAAACTTCATATTTTCATGTCATTTGTTTACCAGCCTGATGACCGATCTATTCTGGATGCAGGCTTAAAAGCATCAGCATGGACCCCTGGTTACCAAAGGTTAGTTCATTTGTTTTTTGTGCTGTATGAAGTATGTGAAGCAATAGAGATAGTGGTTAGTGCCCTTGCTTTATAGGTGCATGGCCACGGATCAATTCCCAGTTGGGTGAGATTTTTTCAGATGTAACATATCTCAGGTCGACCCAGTCTCAGTTTAGTACCAGAGAAACTCTGTAAGGTAAAGGTGGCTGACATGATGTTGACCACATCACACATTGTGTGCTGTTGGTAACAAGACAATATGGACCCAACACCATATTGCTCAATATACCTCATGGTCTGAAAATATACATTTCACCATTGTTACATGCATTTAACTATGAAGCTTGTATTGAAACATTTTCAGTCTGTATTTATTTAGAAGATAGCAAACTACGCCATATGAGAAAAAAGCACTTCATCTCATATTTCACAGGAAAGTAAATCTAAAGTCCAAGGAATGATTTAATTTCGGTTTTTACCCATATGGCTCAGTCCCTCACCACAGAATTGGAACTCCACCTGCCGAGGAGTACTGCACAGGCATGAACTCTTAGCTCTGGCAACAATCCTAGTAGTCTGGAAAAATGCACTCGTGACAGACAGTCAGATACATACCACTAGGAATCGGGCTCAACCACTTAGTCCCCACTCCAGCCCATTTTGTCCCTAGGTTTATACGGTTGGAGATATGTACAAACTTCTAGTCTGTACTAAAGACATGTTTGTGACAATCTATGATTCCCTACACCATCTGCTATGGCACTAGCTGATGATAAGTTACCCAAGATACAGAAAATGTTGATAATACATTCTATAACCTTCATTGTGGAGATGGTAACTTTGTGGAGATTTGATTATATTTAAAACAGCAAATATATTCCATTTGAGATGAAAAACATTATCATTGTTTACAGATAAGTGGTGCTTTTGTGACTTAACTTACCACATTGGAGGGGATGAGCATGAGGTAGTGATACCATTTAGTAATCTGAAGGTAAAACAGACTTTTATCTTTCATGTTTGTGGCATGTTTTGTGAAGAAATGCTTTGAATATAAATGTTACAGAGTTAAGTCTCCTTGAATGCTCCCCATCGACTACTTGTAACCACTCTTTGTGATCTGAGCGATTGTATGTTGTGCCAGTTATATGCCTACAAGTAGGCCACCACATCCGATTTCTGCGATGCTTTTTATTTACTAGGGTAGCTTCCTAGGCCCTACGCAGTAGCCTCTACGACTAGCCTTGTAGGTCGCAGTATTACTATTCTTTGCTCCCTTGCAGGCCCCAGAAGCACACAGGGGACAGTGCTAGTAAAATTACAAGTTTATTTGAATGTTAACATTTGTCTCAAGTTGAATTATATTTCTAACTTTTCATATTCAGTTTCACAGATATAACATATTTTTTTCTGCAGGTTGGGGATCTGATATGGCTGGTCCCCGGTCACTGTGATCCAACTGTCAATATGCATGAGTGGATTGTGGGATTGCGAGATGGGAAAGTAGAAAGTATTTGGCCAGTTAGTGGTGGGGACCAGGAAAGTAGGAAGTGTTTAACCAGTTAGTGGCCGAGGAAAGTAGGAAGATATATGAAAGAGAGAAATTTGAAGGACTGTTAGAGAGGAAAAGTTATCATAAATAGTAAGTAACTAACTAGTTACACTATATATAAATCAATTATTAATTTTTTAAACAGAAGAGACAGAAAATAAAGTAGCCTTATTTAAGTTTACACATTTGTGTTGTATCATAGATGTATTATTAATACACTTTATAGTGTACAGTTTTGGAACCTCCCTTTTTTAATCCCCAAGAAAAAATGAAACTTGTTTGCATTTATTGCAATCATCTAAACATATTTAATTATGTTACATTACATTGTTTTATCATCTTACCAAAACACCATAGGTCACATAGATGTGGTTTTATAGAAAGAATTAAAGAACCCTATTGAAAGACAAAAATGCAATGGAATATAATACACAAAGTAAGTCTGTCACAGAAAGAAAATGCAGTTTTATTATGTGGACAGTACATTGTGATGAGTGTCTAGAGAAGATACTTTTGGAGGGAATGGTGCTGGAAGAAAGAATGAGAGAAGACCTAGAAGGCGATGGGTGTAAGATGTCATTGCGATCTAGAAGCGACTGCTGCTGATGCGGTCAACTTGCACAGAGCGGAGAGTTTGTCATGAGCCAAGTTTTGGAAGGGACAAGCTACTTGATGATGATATTGTAACAAAATTGATGGTAATAAACAGAATAAGAGAGAAAATATATTTACAGTTCAATTAACATCACCTTATGAAAGAAAGTGAACAAAAGTAGACAGCATAAGAAACAGAAAGGTTCATGATCATCTATGCCGCGGTGTGGCACATGAAAGATAGTTTTACTAAAGCAAGAGATCTACATCCATTTTCCTGTACAAATTTCTGTGATTGACAGTATTTTGCTTAATTCCTGTAGTATGGGTCATAGCTACTGTTGTTATGTTTTTTTCCAAGCATTCTTGATATCGTCCTATCTGAACTGAGACCGGGTAGTCATCATGAATAATTTATTTGTAATAGCAATTGATTGGGCATTATGCTTATTTTAATAACATACAATTGTCTTTCCCATATCTATGTGGATGATTAGTTCTAGAGATTTACAGAGCCAGTAATTGTATGATGATTTATTTTTGTACTTGACAAAATCATTTGTTTTAATGAACTGTATTTGAAAGATGTGGTTTTATAATACAATGTCTACTTTAAAAAAATTGATTTTTAAAAGTAGCTTTGTGCATTATGTTATTAAGTGGATTCTTTAGTCCATTCAGTTTAAATGGGTACTTAACTGTCTGTGATTGATTGACTAGAGTTACTGTGTAAGTGACCTGATACTAAACACTGCAGGTTGTGATTCATTGACTAGTTACTGTGTGTCCTGATACTAAACACTGCAGGTTGTGACTGATTGACTAGTTACTGTGTAAGTGACCTGATACTAAACACTGCAGGTTGTGATTCATTGACTAGTTACTGTGTGTCCTGATACTAAACACTGCAGGTTGTGACTGATTGACTAGTTACTGTATAAGTGACCTGATACTAAACACTGCAGGTTGTGATTGATTGATTAGTTACTGTGTACATGTCCTGATACTAAACACTGCAGGTTGTGATTGATACTGTGTACACAAGTTACTGTGTGAGTGCCTTGATACTAGCACTGTTGTGAAATAGTTGAAATAGATTAAGCAACTTGTGGTTGTGTCATAAAATAATCTTTATTTGATTTTGTAAAGGGCATTTATGTTGTGTTGCAGTTTGCAGCTAGGCTGTCATATCTGCTTATCTCAACAAGCCATTTCGCCACAGCATTTTGGGATTTGGTTTGCATTCCCTCTTTAATCTTATAGAATTAGCGAGAATGCAGTGATACAGCATGTTACCACGGTCATCATTTTTTCATTCTTCTAATGACCCATATCAACCACTTGTTAACCACTCTGTTATTTTTTATGTGATCTAAGCCTAAGAGCAATTGTACATGGTGCCAGTTATGCACCTACAAGTAGGCCACCACATCCAATTTCTGCAACACTTCTTATTTAATAGGGTAGCTTCCCTAGTCCTCTACCTCAGTCATCTCTTACGACATGCCTTGTAGGTTGCAGTATTAGTATTCTTTGCTTCCCTTGTGGGCTCGGCAACACACAGGCAGAATGAGGTATTAATTTTAAGTACTAATAACATGTACTTTGTTAATATCATGTAAGTTCAATGTGAAATATTATACATGTAAAGAAATAAAAAATGGTCATTGTCTATATTCATTGTTGTCTTTTGTAGCTCACATATAGATCAGTGTTTTCTGTCCAGTGCGTTTGCCTCTGTGTATCATGTTCAGGGGTTTTGAGTATGTTACCTTAGGTGCCGTTTACATGTACACATGGCTCAATTGTTAACAAAATTTTGTAGACATGTTACTGCAGAGTTGATTGTGTCCTGTTTGAGGCAGAATAACAACTTATTCTAATCTGCTCATATTTTGTAGTCGTTGAGTGTTAGTATTGGTGACTTTCTGATTGATTCAATCATTCTTTCTTTTGGTGATAAGTAACTGATACACCCAGTTGCTCTCCGGCAGTACCTTCCTTGACCAGGCAGTCTACTGCATCACTTCCCTGGTATCCTACAGTGAGAATGGTATCCCCTGCAAGATGACCTTGTGCTGGTAGCACAGTTCGGACAGTAGGGTCTGTAGACCTAGGGAATTTTCAGGAATGTAGTGCTTGGGTGCTGACTTTGAATAGGTAAAAATACGATCGTTGTGGATCAAGCTTGGTGCACATCATTTTCTCAGTTGTCACCTGATTACCTAGAAATGAACAGGGCATCTTTGAAGCGAGAAGGCAGCACTGTATCTCAACACTAGAGACACCAGTTGAAGGTTGAAAGTATTTATATATGCTTTTATTCAACATCAGTCAATAGGGTTGCAATATAATACAATAATAATACATTCACTTAAGAAATCAATTTGGTTTGATTGCCAATATGGTCAGATTTCTAGGTGATATGACCTCATCAAAGATAGGGACCACTTTAACATCTATTATCTGTCTCTCCAGCAACCATTGCACTCTGTCTTTATATATTAGGGCTTCAATCACTGGCTGGACAATCACTTGGAGACATGCAGAAATAAAATCCATTTATATATAGCAGCAAACAATAATAATTTAGTGGTTTCTATGTACACGAATTTTCATTCTAAGCGAACATGCAGATCCAGAGTTATTTATCATGTTTGAAAGATCACTAATTTTAGGTTAAATACTCAATAGTGGAAAAAAACAAACCCAGAAAAATGCTCATTATTTTTAGGTGTGCGGTATAAAGATGGTACATAAAAACACAAGACAGCAGTTTATTAATAAGGATAAACTCATTGCCTTTATCCATCGTGTTTCCATTAATTGACTTTTATTTTCTTTCTAGAGCTTCTTGGCATCACTATAGATAATAGGTGTTTCAAATGTGTTTCAATTTATTTAATTCGAACGATTTAAGGAAACTGGTGCACTGTGCCACATACCATGCACATCACTCATCATCAAATAGCTTATCCTGAGCAGGCTTGCCACCACAGTCCTCGAGACTTCTCTCTCTATAGGCCAGATGTCCTGCCTCTGCAGCCGTCATGTTCAGACCATCAGTTATTTCCTGAATCCATCTTCTCCGTGGTCTTCCTCTTCTTCTCTTTGCGGTATACCTCCTTCCATGATGGTCTTCTCCAGCCCTTTATTTCTTCTTCTTCTTCTGTCGTCACACTGCTACCGGGTTGTTGCCCAGTGTCGTGGTTTCTGTTTTTGTCTTCTGTTCTGGTGGCTTGTGTGATTGTTATCTTTGCTCTTTCACAGGATTCTGCTTTTTATATGTCCAAAATATCTCAATTACACTACATACACTTAAAAGTTTATATTTCTAATAATGTGACCTACATGCAAATGATAGAATTAGTAGTTTTAAATAGATTATTTTAGAAGGCTAAGGGTGAAGTTGCAAAGTAAGTTTGGGAGTTGTGGTCTAAGATAGGTTATGGTTACTCACTGTCACAATCTCTATGAGGTCAAATTCATCCTCATGTTTTTATAAAGTTTTCTAGTGTTGCAGTCACAGATTTGTACACTTCTAGAAATACAACAATAAACACATATTTGTGATCACTTTATCATTCTCATGCCTGGAAATGAAGTATGAGAATAATTTTTTAAACACTTGTATTAATCAAAGTATACATAATAAAACAGGAGCTATGCTATTTGTATTTACATCACCAGATGAGTCCCTTCTTTCTTCTTTTGTCATCACAGTTACCAGAGTTGTTGCCAGTGTTTCTATTTTGTACGCTGCTCTAGTGGTTGGTGATGGTTATTTTACTTCTTGACAGATTCTGCTATGCCATCTATCCATCTGTTTTTGTGGTCTTCCTCTACTTCTTCATGATGATGTTGTAGAGACTGTATCAGTGAGGTTGGTTGCATTCTTATTAAGTGGCAGAATCCCTCATATTTGTTTCTCAATTAATTCAGGCAGTTTCTGTCAAACATTCTTTCTCATGCTGATATTGGTGGCTATCTTTTCTGGTGTTGTTGGTAACTTTTCGTAGGCATTGCATTTCACTATATTATTTTTGTGACTACTTTCGGACATCATGCCAATCTCTTATATAGATGAAGCAAAGTCTAGGTTTCTCGTGTATATAGGTAATCAAAATGTAATAGATGATCATCATTCATCTTTGTTGTTTTCTTCAATATGAATATTGGATCGCAATGTGTGCGGAGGCCAAAGAACAAAGAATAATAACACTGCAACCTACAAGGCATGTAGTAAGTGG
This sequence comes from Arion vulgaris, assembly GCA_020796225.1. NCBI lineage: Eukaryota > Metazoa > Mollusca > Gastropoda > Stylommatophora > Arionidae > Arion > Arion vulgaris. The sequence goes on along the minus strand of CM036762.1, from coordinate 64,227,058 downwards.
CGACTGATGTGAGCTCTAGTTAATAAAAACATTGAAGATGGATGTACTGGTCTCTAGTAGGTGCATACGGCTGCGTACAATGCTCTTAGGCTCAGATCACATACAAATCACACAGAGTGGTTAACAAAGGGTCGATATGGAGCATTCAAAGAAGAACATTGGTCACCACTTTACTAACCTCTTTCAAGAAATCTGCGTCAAAGCTTATCTGTATTGGTAACCGCATTCAAAAACTCTTCTCAGTTGCCTTTTACAGCACATACAAGACAGAATGCAGTTGTTCAATTCCTTTTACCAATGTTTAGTTTCCAGGATCCACAAGCAGACAGATAAATGACAACACAGACAATCTGGAAAGAATTGCTTACCTGGTGAAATTTTAGAAGATGAAAAATATGTCTGCAAGAAAGTGTCAAATGAAGAAAAGTCACTTTTTCTACTTTCCTTACTGTTTCAGAATCTTTCAAATCTGTAAGAATGTATAGTTCATATAATGATGATCATTGCAGAAACTGATGCTATATAGGAGAGTGATATTCATATCCTTAACTGTTTCAAATGTCTTAATTTGGGGAGTCTCTGTGGCTGAGTAGTTAAGCCATTGCCTTGCATTCAAGATCAGGGGTTAGAATCTGGGCCTGATCATGAGTACATATTTTCCAGAGACCCTAGGATTGTTGCAGGAGTTACGGAGTTCATGCTTGGTGCAATACCCTCGGCAGGCGGTGTGCCATTTCTACGGAGAGGGACCAAGCCACATGGGATGAAACTCAGTGCAATGAAGTCAATCCTTCAGCATTAGATCATTTAATCCTGCCTCTACTTGTGCAATGTTTTGATTACAAATCCCTCAAATATGGTTACATCTTGAATTGCTGTGTTCTTATCCAACTGTCGATGAAACAACTTAGGTGCTGTGAGATGCCAGCATGCTGCTTCCTTACTGTACCAAACTTCAGCTTATCAAAAAAATAGATCATATAAGAAAGAGGCAGTCATCATTTTTCGGGCATGTGATGAGGAAGGAAGGTTTAGAATACATTGTAACGACCGTGAAATTGAGGGTAGATGGGACAGAGAAAATTTTGGATAGCTGGCGTCGCGACACGGTAGAGTGTCAACATCTGAGTTGATAGCAAACACCAAAGACAGAGATTTGTGGAGATCCATGGTTGCCTCCCAGCCGCATGTCATCTGATGATATCATATAAGAACCTGTAGGCTAGAAGCATCTATAGATAACATAACAAACAATCAGTAACTTTCTTTAATTAAATTGCATATATGAAAGATGACAAATTATATTCCATTGTTTTCATCCCATGCTGCAATATATTTACCTATCATCTCAGTAATCCCTGTAAGCTACATGTAGGACCATGGTTTGCATGAAGATTTGAGGTCTGTGTTCTCCAGCGACATCTAAGGAATGGAACACTCTTAGTATTTATGTTTATCAAAGAAACTGTAAACTATCTCACTAGGTTAGACACTGGATCATTTATACAATTCTATAATTTCATAAAGACAGACACAGATAACTGAGCCATTTAAATAGAAGTATAGACATTTTAGAGACAGACACATATATCTGTGTCAGTTAAAAAAATATATAGACTTTACAGATTTCTAAGTCATTTAAGTACAAGTTTAGACTTTCTGAGAGAAAGACATAACATGAGCCATTTGTTAAGTAAGTAAAGGTCTCACCTAGTTTCTTGGGCACCACTACGTGAGTAAAGGAGAACACTGCCAAGCGGAAAATTATTTTGAACATGCTGGTAATGTTTTTGGCCAGCTAGACTCATTGGAAACTTTGGAAATTTACCTGCAAAAAGAAATAAATAACATGCTTGTAGATTTAAAGTAAACAACACAGAGAAGATTGGGTAGAGGAGGAAAGATAAAGAGGTGTACGCCTCCAAGTATTTGGTAGCTATGTAACCATAGCTGGGGATGTAGGAAACACAAGAATTAGAACAGCAACTGCAACATTCAGAACATTGGACAACATATGGAGATCATCAGTTTATAGAACACAGACTAAACTCAATAAATAAAAATCAAATGTGTTCCCAGTCTTACTGTATGGATCAGAGACATGAAAAACAAGTACAAAGACATACAGTCACATAAGAGGCTTTGTGGAGAGATTCCGGATGAATTCTCTAAGTTTTGGATTAAAAATACCAATACTGAGATCACTCAGTACAATATCAACGACTCAGTAAACGAGGAGATGAAATAGTAGAAATATATATAATAAGAATACAGAAGACCCGACACCCACATTTGGGGCTTAAAAAGGTCTAAAATTCCCCTTCTCCCCTGGTTCTCGGGGTGGAATACACTTGAAGCCTGGACACTGGATAACTATATTCTGATGCAAATTTGTTCCCGAACTTGAAGATGTCAAGTTATAAACCATTTCTGTAGAATTGGTGCTCGCTGATTACTTCAAACAATTCAATAGGCAGATGTGAATAGCGAGCAACTTGAACCTCTTCCTTCTAAACTGTTTTTTCCTGCGCCTCTTACAATCTCTTCTCTCCTTCTCATATGCATATTTCCTTGCTTGGTATGCTGAAGGACAGGTGATGTGCACACACTCTAGCACCGCTGGAGCTTACTGAACAGACCATCAAACATCTTTTCCTTTGTCTTCCACAATTCTCTTCTATTACCGTTGTCACAATAGTTCTAAGCCTCCATTATATGCAAGAAGAACCTTGATTACCAGATTCTTATTTTTGATAGGTTTCTTTGTGTGCATTTTTTTAAAAACATCATAATTTGTTTTCTTTGCTGTCATGAGTTTTAGCATTCTTCTGTTGAAATAGTCAATCTTATTGATTGCTTGTTCATTACCAGGATGGATTCACGATGTGACTGATGAGTTGAACATGATGGCTGCAGAGGTAGGACATATGGCCTATGAGAAGAAATTCAAGGACTGTTTGGTGGTAAAGTTCTGCTCAGGACAAGCTATTTGATGATGATGCGTTCATTGTCCATGATTCACTGCCATACATAAGTATGGTTCAATATATCACTGGACTCTTTTACAGTGTCTTGTAGTGATTCACTCTAGTATTTAAAAAATTTTCATTGTATGGTAAACTGCAAATCAGTTTTTAATTCTACCAATTTTACCATCCTCAAAACTCTTCATGCATCCTCATCAGTGTTATGGAGTTAGTGCTCTACCATGAGATCTTTGTGTAAGAAAGAGATGAGCGCCACATGGTTATTAAGAAATGCGTGATGATGATCTTATCAATCAATCAATGGTACCTACCATCAGTAAATGTCATTTTGTGATAACAGCAGCATACACAACAAACTGCTTTGATGGAGTTGACATGATGAAACAAGGACAGAACTGAAGATGAAAGGTCACCACAGCAATGTAAGCCAATCAAACACACTTTATGGAAGGGAGTTGTCAGCATCCTATCAGAGGTCTGGACTCCTGAAATGAAAATCAACAATGGAGCACATGTAAATAATCTACTTAAATTATTATAACTTTTGTTGTTTATCTACAATCAAATCATAATTACAACAGACTACCAAGTACCAAATTACATCATTCTTGTTGGCCTCTGGTATATTCTCTATGGTTTCCTGTAATGCATTAACAACTTTGTAGAATACATTGTCTGGAATTGACAGCCATGATAGTCCTTGTTTTATTTGACCAGTGTCAAATTCCAGTGGGAATAATGAAATGCATTTTTATCAGCAATTCTTTTTTAAATACAAACCATCAATAGTAATTAACAATATTTTTTAATTGACCAAGAACAAATGTAGAATTTCCTTACCTTTTATTGAATATACAACAAAGAGGAAACTTTAAATTTGTAATGACGTTCTCAAACTTTTGGAAACAATCCACATCATCTGTACATACAAACTTCATGCTCTGGATTCTTGAACAGGTCAGACCTGTACAAATATTTACAAAATTGTATTATGTACAAACAATTGAGATTAGTTAACAGTGGACAATCCATAGTTCTATTGAATCAGATGATGAAGCTTATAAATATATCAACAATTTTATACATTGATAACCTAGCATCATGCTCAAGAATGCATAGTAACCAGTGGTCTTCAATCTGGTTGATGCTATCCAGTATAAGCATTTAGGATTTTGTAACAGATAATACTACTACTAATTTTTTGCACAGATCGTCAAAGAGTGAAAGATGGATATGAAGGGAGTGACGTTCTTTGGTTTCTCAGCAACTGCATGTTGGATGAAGATACTAAAACTGATAGTGAATCTATCTAGCGATTTAAGCTTAGAATTACATGTTGTAAAAAGCATTTGGTGACAGCAGATAAAATGCAGGAAAGAGAGTCATGGATGGCAGAAGGAGAAGATGTTGGATGGTCTGACATCATGGTTCAAACCAGAGATAGATGTCAGAACTGACAAACTACACCAGGAGAAGGTTGGGGAGAGATATGATCATCTACTTTGGCAAGCATGGCCCTTGACTTATTGACAAACAGACTAGATGCTTGAGGGGCAGAATGTGAAGTGTGTTCAACATCGAGGCTATGGGAACTATCAGTATGCATACCTCGACATCTACTTGGAAAGACTGAGCACCTATGGAGCTGCCCAAAGCTAGACAACAATTCAGTAAACAATACTAAACCTTGTTTCCAATGGAATTGTAAAATAAACTGTCGCCATCCACTTAATTTCTATTCTAAGCGTCTTCTTAGATTATGTACATGGCATTCTGACCTCTTCTTCAACTGTTCTTCATCAGGATTTGAATCACTCCTCCTCTCTTCTGCTGTAGGTCCAGTTAGGCATATCTAGTTATGGTGTGTGGTTGTTTCAGAGAATGTGGTTTGATCCATCTGCACTTCTTTTATCCCCAGCTGTATTGCATCTGTTCTTTTCTCTTCTACAAATCTACTGTATCACTCTTCATTTTTCTTGCAAGTGATTGTACTCTTTCTTCTGTCGTAGTTATAGTTTGTTACTTCTGAATGTACGATGACCACATTTGGTTTATAAAGGCTGTAATAGTAGAGCATGATTGCAATATGTGAGCAGTGTTTTGCAGTGCTTGACCAAAGGGGCGACCTCCATCTCGCATATCTTGAACTTTCTGTACATGTGATTACTGTATTACGAAGATGTATGTAAATTCGTCAGCATCCTTTTCTATTCTCTATTACGAAAACATATATATGGCTAAACAACACATTAGTTAAGTAGTGAAATATAGTCTGAACAACAAATCAAAATAGCATCATTAATCAAAACTTTCATATAATTTTCGAAATAGTTGTAGAAATATAAAAGCGTTATGCAAGAATCACTGGTATTTCTACTTCAATCCGTAACGATTTGTTCTTCTGAACCAATATGCAACCTACCTGACTAACAGCCCTGTGTTCTGCTGCATGTACATGTCCTTCTGAAGTCTCAAGACCTAACACAGCATGTCCATAAACTTGATGCAGGACATGATCAAGATAACCCTTCATATTTTAGTAGAAAAAGATAAGGTAAATATGAATTGAATAAAGTGAATTAAGCTATAACTACCTCTATTATTTCTAATTTTACTAGTATTTCTCTCCCTCTAATTCAACAGTCTTTCATATCATGTGATGTTCAGTATAATAAATTTGAATACTGCTGTATGTTATATTTTATTTATTTCTATATGCATTGTGGAAAGTCAGGCTGGTGTTTCATGGCTAGTGCACATGGTATGGTCACTGCAGAGTGAAGTGAAACATACAGGACAACTACTTTCAGTATGAGGATGGAGGTTGAGGTCATTACTGCTACTCTCCAGTAGCTCTTTGGAACTCCGTTTACTGAGGCTATCGGAAGGTTCAGAATGGAATGCTGTGGTATGAGTGGATGTCTTCAAAAGTTTCTAACTTCCAAAGTTGTATGATCTACTGTTCTGGGCATATGTATGTTTGCAACAGTGAGAGAGTGGACAGGAATGCACTAATAGCATTGATTGCCAGGCAGTTGAGGGAAGGATACAGGATGTTCTTCTGTCTCTTGGCAGCCTCCTGCTTGAATAGGACACTAATATTGATGTTGAATCTATCCAGTGATTTAAGGAGTTTGGAATTACAGATTATACAATTGGAATGAGATGTCTGAGGGCAGAGTGAGAGTGTGTTTAACCAGCAAGCCACTAGAACCATCAGTATGAATACCCTTCAACATTTTTGAGGAGAAAATGAGCAAATGGGTCTACCTGGAGTGTTTATGATGTCAGTTCAGTAACTAATAACCAGTTATTTCTACATGATGCAGTTTAAAGAGAGAAAAATTAGAATGACTGATTGAGTCATCATTATACTTTAAACATTAATGTATTTGACAAAAGTTGTAACATTGTGAAGGTGATAAATATGCTATGGACAATTTTGATCCATTTAGCTCTATTTGTATTCAGGTTTCCAATGTGTACCTCACATATATCAATGGTCACTAATAATACATCCCATGATGCTAGTGCAATGTGTGGTGCTCTAGTGACACTCAGAGCTATGTTGGTGGGAATCTTGTGCTTCCTGGCAGGTTTAACCTGGTTGGACAAGTCATCAGGAAGAAAGACAGAGTAAACTAGCACCAAGGTGCTCAGGGAATGTGTTGACAACCCATTCTTGTAAAAAATATATTTTACAGAAACACAAGAAAAACTTTGTATTGACTGAAAGAATGAAACAAGATAGATGACTGGAGCAATAAGGACTGAGGGTCAAACACGAAAGGAAACCTTCACCCTAACTGTGATTCTACTTTCACACAAAAATATCATTGGTATAAGATGTTGGGACAGTGGAAGAAGATTAAAGTGTGGACTGATATTGGATACTAGGTAGAAAGTCAACAAACCTGCAGCAATGAGGATCACTTGTGAATGCCTTGTCAGCATGTTTGTTGCCCTGCACTCTGGAATGTTCAGGAGTGTACAGCTAAGTAGTATCTTGAGATGTGACCATGTTAACACTGTCCACCCATTCACATGCAGACTTATTTCAATGTTTTGGCATATTCATCAAGTCTAATATGAGAACATTGCCTACTACTGTCGTTTCTAATATGGGTATTTGAGATCTATACAAAAAAAAACTTACTAGGCCTGAACCAACATCCACAATCAGATTGCAGTTTGTTTTGCAAACTATATCATTAACAAGTGATCCATCATGAAACCTCATGCCATTTCTTTGGTGTCATTCTCGTGCCATGCCATAATCAACAGATGTTGGTATTATATCTTGTATCTGTTTTCTGTCCAAAGACAAAGTTGATGCTCTGCTTATAAAGTTGTGAAGACTAAGTGGCCAAGCAGGATACTGGAAATATTGATTTACACAAATGTATTACTAATGACTTGAGACACACTGTTTGTACATACATACTCTGCTTATATAGCACGATAGATTCTATGCCCCCAACATAAAAAAGAAATAGTGAAAGCAGAGCAGTGTCCTTTTTCACTTGAAAGTGCATATAAAGACCTCAAAACATATTTACACAATCAACCATTAAGTATGCAGTATGCCTAAGAAGAATCCAGGAAATTTTCAAACCAAATACAATAGCAAATGAAGAGCTTTTAAAATGAACAAAATGAACATCATTGGAGACCATCATTAAAAGACGAAGATGGATTGAGCATGTATGTAATATGCCAGTAAAGCTGAGTGAGTTACGGGCCAAATTTGGGTGTAGTAGAATAGATCCACTGTTATCTGCCACGCATGTAGAGGCGACTCAGGAGGTTTTGGCTGAAATCGGATGCACATGTCCGCTGGAATGCTAACCCAAAACAAATGCTTGCAGAAAACGGATGCACCAGGCGAGGCTCAACGTGGTGCAATGACCCCTCACATTGAGGAATGGGATAGCGGATTCTATGGTCGTCAATCTGCCTAGGAGATTTAGCCACGCAGTAAGAATGTCAGACCTACCATCATGAGGGTGGCCAAACTTACTGCTGGAAGAGATCGGCACAAATGGGAAGCAGAAATCATGGATTATATCTACAGATCTGCCCGTATGCAGACTTGAGAAGAAAGGTGGCCCACTTACACAGCGTCCAGGCAAACTGTATGGCGTGGCTGATAATCTGAGGCAGGCGGCTTCTTTATTAGAGAATCCAAATCCCAATCTAGTGAGAATGCAGAAGAAGAATATGCCAGTAAGGGCATTGACTAAGATGGCTCTCTGGTAACAGCAGATGCGAAGACCTGAATGTACCGGAAAACATGGATAAATACTTTGAAAATAGATTGAAGATGGTTTCCTGACGTGGGATTATGAGTAGAAAAGGCAGAAAGGCAGAATGGAAATTCAGAAGGAAATCTCTTGAAATCCTATGTGTAAAATGGGACAAAAAATGTGGATAGTACTAGACTTAGAACAACTATTGAAAGCAAATATTAGATTCCAGGCTATCAATCAAACTTGTGAAAAAGCAGAACCTTGGTCTTTTTTTCGTTAGTTCTTTCTACCAATTTTAATCACTCTTTGTGATATGTTTGATCTTTGCAGAAGCGTGTATCGTTGCACATTGGTTTAGTAGGCCCTAACGCATATTTTCTAAACGTTTAGGACATGTGCATCTGATTTAGCCAAACCTCCTTAGTCAGCTTCTTACATGCGTGGCAGATAACAGTGGATCTATTCTGACACCCCAAATTTGGGCCCTGTAACCACTCAGGCAGAGACACTTAGGTATGGTCAATGAGTTTTTGTCAGGGCATAAAGAAAAATCATAACCTAAAAATCACAGTGGCTGCACTATTAGATTAAATTCCTCAGGCGTATGTCCCTGTCTTACCACTCTAGAAAGTGGTATTACACAGGCAGTAAAGACATTTTTTGTTCCTGAAATATTTGTATTATTAGCTTATAGTTTATTAGTGTATTCTCATGGTTTTAACTTTCAGCAACAGGTCTTTGCTCCTTCCTATGCCAGCGAAATTCACACAAAATCTCATCATTGTCCAATGTGAAGAAAATAGTAATCTGACACAAATCAGCAGTCCATAAACGTATTAAATCTATAAAGCAGATGCCTGAGTGTCAAAATCTACTGCCCATCATGAATTCTTGAGCTATAAGGCTGATGAGAATCTCTACTTATAATTAACAATAATCCTATAATCCACAGAAACACATCTCAGCAAACATACATAATTCTTTTCTGTCTTTAACTATCATTTCTATGTCTATATGTAACATATATCTAGACTGCTACAACAACAACCACTCAAAGGATTTGGATGATAAATAGACAAGAACAAATTGTTGATTTGTAATTACTGATATTAACTCCTAGTGGATCAAATGCCACATTACATAGCTTTGGATGGCACTTTTTACCAGGGCCACAATAAAGGGCAATTTTATTCTAAAACAAATGACTTGTCAAAACATAACTTTGCCCTGGTCCACTAGAGTTAATGATGAGAGCAAATTATGACCCTTCATGCTGGACGTTTCAATGAAAGGCAGTTCAGTGAGTTCATCTGTTCTGAAGATTCTTTAAATGGGTAAGCCACTGAAATTGAGTTAGTTGTTCATGATAAAAACAAATTTGACATGGTACAATATACTTATCAAAAAAAATAAAATTTAAAATTTTTCTCGGCTTTCTCCTCCCCCAAAATTTTAAATTTAAGATCTGCCCCCCAAATCACCCCATGTATTTCAAAGGCTTCCCTCTTTTTTGTTTTTTCCTTGCATTTTCCCGGGGAAGGATCCTTCTTGATATATTCCCCTCAAAATTTTCCCGAGATAAGCCCTATCCCCCTTTCCCAGCATCTTTTCTTCCCCCCTCTTTTCAACCCTGTGTCTGCCCGTTCTCTCCATAAGCCCTCATTTGTCCATATCCTACCATCTAACCCCTCAGTTCTTTTTACAGACAGCAGTTGTGAATGGTTGCAGTTTTGTTATTTTTTTTTAACCCCCATTTTTTTAAAACCCTTTTAAGAAAGCTGTAGGGAAAACCAGGTTTTGGAAAGAAAGAAAAGAACGGGAAATGTTTTAAACTTTTGGGGCTTAATATTCTAATTTAAACACCCCTTTTTTAGTGCAGTGTAAGTTTTTTTAACCCCACCTGTTTTAAACCAAGATGTGTATGTTTCCCCCCTTTTAAAAGGGGGGTTTTTCCACAATGGGAAATTAGGCTATAGTTTTTAAAGTTAATTCTAATTTTAAACAACATATAAAACCAAATACAGGGAAAAAACAGTGTTTTTTTAACGCATTTCTGCTATCTCAGCACTAAAATCTCAAAAGGGGCACAGAAATAAGTGATCTCAGGTCAACCGTAGCCCCAAATTTTCCCTTTAGTCTGAAGGGTGGTAAAACAGTGGAACCCCCCACCGGTCAAGGGGGAAAAACAGGCTGACAGACCCCCAAAAAGGGGAGCAAAAATTAAAAAGAAAACCTTTGGGTTTGCTATGAAGAACCAAAAAAATCGCCAAAAAAAACTTTAAAAACAAAAGGAATAAAAAACACCCAAAAAAACAAAGGGTGGGGATAACCCTGTCCCGAAAAAAGGGCCAGACAGCCATATTGCCTCAGGAGGTCACAACAAAAAGAGACACCCCACATTTAAAATTTAAAAACCCCCCGACCTGTGTCCCCGTGGCAGGAGTATGACAACAGAACATATCCCATGAACTGCCTCCAGTATGCAGACCTGAGAAAAAAAAGGGGGTTTCCCCCACCAACCAAATAAACTTTTGCATTTTTTTGATAATCCCAGGGGGGGCGGCTGCCTTTATTAAAAACCAAAAACCCCAAAATAAAAAAAAATTGGGGAAAGAAGATAATCCTATTTTTCTTAGTTTTTTTGACTGACCCAAATTTGTTTAGTTCATTCTGCATTGGTTTTCATATCATTTTGGGGTTTGGGTTGGAAGGGAGGGGTTTTGTAGATGGGGGGGAAACCCCAAACTGAATAATACCTTAGTTACTATTATTTAGTAGATCATGTTCTATTTTTGCTCCTTTGGGTTTTAAACCCGGGGAATTTATCTCTCTTTAAAAAAAAATTTAGTTTCCAAAAAGTAAGCTTTTGATCATTCCCATTTTTCACATCAGAAAAATAGTTGGGAACAGCAGACATTCGTGTCTGATCCCTATAGGGTTGTGAAAGGTTTTGAAGTTTGCTAGTAGACTACTCTAAAATTTAAAAAACCCATAAAATTATCAAAAAAGTGGAGGCTGCAGTAAAACTTTGAAAAATAGCTAAACACGTAAACAAAAAGTCGACAGTTTTACAACATACAACAGTGACGATAAACAGCAACGTTTGACCAAAGGCCTTTATCAACAAACAACACACAAGAATGGCCAATTTGAGGAACACTACAAAGGGACGATTACATGGAAACATAAACCTATCTAATGAAAATCTGGGAATAAAAACGAACAACGAAATATCAACACAAAAACCGAAAGTGGAAAGAAGAAGAAGCAATAAACAATATAGTGGATAATGACACTATTGAACAAACACACATATAGATAACAAGGCCGAGATAAGACAGTACTAAAGCATGGAATGTGCGTTGAGTCCAGAGTGTAAGTGCCATAGAATAAATAAAGCGTTCTCCCGGCGAATGACTGTGATCATCGGAGGAACATGATCGGATGGCTGTGACCTGGACATCGTCAACTCCTGAATGGCCAGTATCGTTGAAATGGTGGCCACAGGAGTCCAGAGCATTGGCGAATTCGCGTAAGTGTTGGGCGAATCGGTCCTGAGTCTCTTGGTTTGCCAATATAGGACTTGTTGCATCGTTTGCAGGTGATGGCATAGATGATATTGCGGGACTCACCGTGGAAACTGTCTTGAATGGCATACGGGGCTTTGGAAACCTGGTGCCCCCTAGCTCTTGATTCTACATCAGAATACTTCATCGACATTGGACTTCTCCACCCTAAGCGCCTAGGCGTTCTAACATGTCACCGCCCGAGTTTGGGTGCTCTATCACACCTCCGTCGTGATGACATTGTTATCAAACCGCTGATAAAGGTGGTGCCATAGTGTATGGAGTAAAGTTTATACCTTCAGGAAGGCCAAAACCAACTCGTAACACCTATTCTACAATAATATTCCTTCTGATGCTCACTATCAACAATAGTAAGGTCCATACAGTCATAAAGAACCTCATTCCCCAAAGACCTTCCTACAGCCATCATCACTATTGTCTTGACAGTTGTTTGGCAAACCGCATTCTATGCTCCCAAAATTCATAAATTTACAATCCTGGTGGCCTATTGTTTCTCTTGCTCTTGCCCTCCGGAACATATCCCCGAATTCCTTGATAGTATCTTAATCCTATAGTCACCCCCTACCTTCATTCTTGAAGGATACTAACCACTTTGTCTGTCTTTTCTTCTATTAAGTTGTTGCCTGGGAGGGGCTTTCCCTCTTCCTCCCCTTTATGTCTGCTCACTGTACCTCTATCCTCATTCTGCGGACTTCAGCTCTCAGTTTTTCGACAGGAGGGAAATAACCCTCTTGTCTCCACCTCGACTCTCCTTCGTCTTGCTGAACTAGTTCTCCTCTCAACTCCTTCAGTTCAATGCCAGTTCTTGAACAGATTAGTGAATTGCCATGGTACTAAAATGGGACCCCTATGCTTGTCTATTCATGGGGCATCTTGAACACTTAGTATGGAACACCTATGATGGCCCTCTTCCGTCCCTTATCATAGATACATGATGATTGTATTGGAGTTACGATATGTCAAAAGCCGATTTGTCACGCTTCATCACCTTCATCAATCCTTCAATCCTGCTTCGGTTCACCTCTCACATCTCACCTCCTGTGTCAATTTTCTTGACATCACTATCACCATCCCTATCCACTATACTACATCAGTATACTACAACCTAAATGATACACTTGCTTCTTCTGTATACCTCTTCCCATCCCCAGGCTGTCATGACTCTTTACCTTTCTCTCAACTCTTACCCTTTAAGTGCGCCTCTGGTGAGCGGCGATTTCTTGATAGAGCTCACGAGATGCTAGACTTCTTCCTAGCGCCTATACCGGAGAATGTGCTTACATCTGCCATGCCGGGTTCAGCTAATTCCTCTCGAGAGGCCCTTTCTCACATACTGACCCCAATTCTGACGGGTTAAACATCTTCTTTCCACCCTCATGGTTCCTGGTGAAAAGGTCTTATTCCATCATCTCCTATTCTTCAGTCCCGATCCTGGAAACCCCTTCGGGCTTCACACTATCCTTTGGTGGCTTACAGGCGGGACAGAAGCCTCAGGATATGTTGGTCACATCCCTCAAGCCTAATATCCAGAGTCACTTGGGCCATCCAGTGCGGACGTCCCGGGGATTGTCATTGAAAACGTTCTCCAGGCTATCTCAAGTCCCAGACAAGACAAGCTCATTCAGGACATACGGCAAAATATCAGCTTGTTGTCAAAAAAATCCGAACTGGTCTTACAGTGGATACCAGCTCACTGTGGCATACCAGGAAACGAAAAGGCTGACAAACTCGCAAAGGTCGGGGGGAGCCTAACACAACACCACCCAACACAAAGTTTTACAGAAGCAAAGACTCTCCTGAAACAATCCAGGAAAATGATCTGGAGAAAAACAAATGGAGGATACAGGCCAGAGCACGACAGTATAAATACACTAAACAGAAAAGCACAGACCACAATCTTCAGACTTAGAACGGACACTGCAGTCTCAGAGCACACCTCCACAGAATGGGTCTCAGGGACTCGGCAGCCTGCACCTGTGGAGCACCAAAGCAGCCCCCAGAGCACATCCTGCAAGACTGCCCTAGTCTGAGTAGTGAGAAATTGGAGATCTGGCCAACAGAAACAACACTACAAGACAAACATGGGGAACCGGTGAAGACCTCAAGCGCACCACCCTGTTTATGACACATACTGAGTAGTCGCATAGCAAAAGTTGAACGCAGAAGAAGAAGAAGAAGAAGAGGTTCTATATGTGTCCCATGTGGTAGATAATTTATTGACTTCTACATGTGTCCCATGTGGTAGATAATTTATTAGTTTCTATATGTGTCCCATGTGGTAGATAATTTAATGACTTCTATATGTGTCCCATGTGGTAGATAATTTAATGACTTCTATATGTGTCCCATGTGGTAGATAATTTATTGACTTCTATATGTGTCCCATGTGTTAGATAATTTATTGGTTTCTATATGTGTCCCATGTGGTAGATAATTTATTGGTTTCTATATGTGTCCCATGTGGTAGATAATTTATTGACTTCTATATGTGTCCCATGTGGTAGATAATTTATTGGTTTCTATATTTTCCCATGTGGTAGATAATTTATTGGTTTCTACATGTGTCCCATGTGGTAGATAATTTATTGGTTTCTACATGTGTCCCATGTGGTAGATAATTTATTGGTTTCTACATGTGTCCCATGTGGTAGATAATTTATTGACTTCTATATGTGTCCCATGTGGTAGATAATTTATTGGTTTCTACATGTGTCCCATGTGGTAGATAATTTATTGGTTTCTACATGTGTCCCATGTGGTAGATAATTTATTGGTTTCTACATGTGTCCCATGTGGTAGATAATTTATTGACTTCTACATGTGTCCCATGTGGTAGATAATTTATTAGTTTCTACATGTGTCCCATGTAGGGAGATAATTTATTGGTTTCTATATGTGTCCCATGTGGTAGATAATTTATTGGTTTCTATATGTGTCCCATGTGGTAGATAATTTATTGGTTTCTATATGTGTCCCATGTGGTAGATAATTTATTGACTTCTATATGTGTCCCATGTGGTAGATAATTTATTGACTTCTATATGTGTCCCATGTGGTAGATAATTTGTTGTTGTGCAGTATTTCGTGGTATCGTTAATTATATCATCATCGTAATGTAGGTTAATATCTGCATCGACAAACAACAGTTAAAACCAGTCAAAGACTATACATACAAACAACAATTAAAACCAGTCAAAGACTATACATACAAACAACAATTAAAACCAGTCAAAGACTATACATACAAAGACTATACATACAAACAACAATTAAAACCAGTCAAAGACTATACATACAAACAACAATTAAAACCAGTCAAAGACTATACATACAAACAACAATTAAAACCAGTCAAAGACTATACATATCTAGGCAAACGTTTTATCAGCAAACTGAAATATAACTAACGAAAAATCCAACATAGATGCAATAAATCAAATGAAATCATAGGATAAATGACGCCAATTTTAAAATGTAAACATGTTACCATGATGAGCACCAACAGGGCATTTCTCAGCACAATCATTCTCCCCACATTATGATATCGGTGTCAAACCTGGACGCTGACATCAAATGATAGAAGAAACCTAGTCACGACAGAGATGAAGTGTCTACGTAGAATGCTGGGAGTATCAAGAAGAGACCGGTTTAGAAACGACATAAGAAAAAAAGTGGCTACAGCACAAGTAGGCCGTACTGAACTTCATCAAGAAATAACAAATTATTAAATGGTTGGCCCACATAAGCAGATTACCAAAAGGTAGTGCGCCTCAAAGAGCAACCGAACTCTGTTACAGTGGATACAAAGCAAACGGCCGTTCACGTAAAAGGTGGAGTCAGAGATAACAGAGACGGCGAAAAACACTACAATTTTCCAGTGAAAAACACCTCTTAATTTTCCAGTGAAAAACACTGCTTAATTTTCCAGTGAAAAACACCTCTTAATTTTCCAGTGAAAAAAACTGCTTAATTTTCCAGTGAAAACACTGCTAATTTTCCAGTGAAAAACACTGTGCACACAAAAACTGAATTAGAGAAAAGAAACAGAGATGACTGGAGGCTGGTGATATCTGTGGCAATGAACGTCAAAGAACAGAGATGACTGGAGGCTGGGGGATATCTGTAGCAATGAACGTCAAAGAACAGAGATGAATGGAGGCTGGTGATATGTGTAGCAATGAACGTCAAAGAACAGAGATGAATGGAGGCTGGTGATATCTGTAGCAATAACGTCAAAGAACAGAGATGAATGGAGGCTGGTGATATCTGTAGCAATGATCGTCAAGGAACAGAGATGAATGGAGCCTGGTGATATCTGTAGCAATGAACGTCAAAGAACAGAGATGAATGGAGCCTGGTGATATCTGTAGCAATGAACGTCAAAGAACAAAGATGACTGGAGGCTGGTGATATCTGTAGCAATGAACGTCAAAGAACAGAGATGACTGGAGGCTGGTGATATCTGTAGCAATGAACCTCAAAGAACAGAGATGACTGGAGGCTGGTGATATATGTAGCAATGAACCTCCCAAAAAACAGGGATGAATGAAGGTTGCTGATATCTGTAGCAATGAACCTCAAAGAACAGGGATGAATGAAGGTTGCTCATATCTGTAGCAATGAACCTCAAAGAACAGGGATGAATGGAGGCTGGTGATATCTGTAGCAATGAACCTCAAAGAACAGGGATGAATGGAGGCTGGTGATATCTGTAGCAATGAACCTCAAAGAACAGGGACCAGGCTGATATTATAAATGTACCAGGACAATGGACCAGGACCAGAGCAATGGACCAGGCTGATATTATAAATTCCTTAAGGGAGAGAGGGCGTGTACATGATTCACGTAATAGCGGTGAATCCACAACACTAACCAGACTGCAAGAACTCAAAGTTAAATGTGGTGTAGCTCGACAAGAACGCTATGCTGGCAGACAAAGAAGAATTGTAAACCAACAAAGAACCGGTGTCGTTAGTCGTCACACGCTGATGGACATACTGAGGGAGAGATCGGAGCACTTATGGACTATTTGTTCGACGTGCAGTGATGGTGATCCGAAGACTAAACTAAAACTAAACTAAAGAACAGGGATGAATGGAGGCTGGTGATATATGTAGCAATGAACGTCAAAGAACAAAGATGACTGGAGGCTGGTGATATCTGTAGCAATGAACGTCAAAGAACAAAGATGACTGGAGGCTGGTGATATCTGTAGCAATGAACGTCAAAGAACAGAGATGACGGGAGGCTGGTGATATCTGTAGCAATGAACCTCAAAGAACAGAGATGACTGGAGGCTGGTGATATCTGTAGCAATGAACCTCAAAGAACAGGGATGAATGGAGGCTGGTGATATATGTAGCAATGAACCTCAAAGAACAGGGATGACTGGAGGCTGGTGATATCTGCAGCAATGAACCTCAAAGAACAGGGATGAATGAAGGTTGCTGATATCTGTAGCAATGAACCTCAAAGAACAGGGATGAATGAAGGTTGCTGATATCTGTAGCAATGAACGTCAAAGAACCGAGATGACTGGAGGCTGGTGATATCTGTAGCAATGAACCTCAAAGAACAGGGATGAATGAAGGTTGCTGATATCTGTAGCAATGAACGTCAAAGGTTTGTCAAGTTGAAGAAAAAGAAGTACTCAAAGATTTGTCAAAGATCTAAAACCGAATGATTGATTTAATTGCACTGGGTTTGACGTCATATGGATTGGTCCCTCTCCGCAGAAATGGAACGTCACCCGCCGAGAGTACTGCATAAAGCACTAACTCCGTAGCTCCGGTAATAATGTTTGGGGTCTAAGGGAAAAAATCACTTGTGAATAGAACAACGCGGTCCGGATTCGAACCTACGACCGTCAGAACGCAAGTCAAAGGCAGGTATGTGTATGTGTGTGTATGTGTATGTGTATTTGATGTATGTGTATTTGTGTGTGTATTTGTGTATGTATGTTATTTGTATTTTATTTGTATATATATTTGTAGTGTATGTGGTGTGTTGTATGTGTATTTGTGTTTGTATGTGTGTTTGTATGTGTATTTGTGTTTGTATGTGTATTTGTGTTTGTATGTGTATTTGTATGTGTGTGGTTTGTATGTGTATTTGTGTTTGTTTTGTATTTGTGTTTGTATGTGTGTTTGTATGTGTATTTGTGTTTGTATGTGTATTTGTATGTGTGTGTGTTTGTATTTGTGTTTGTATGTGTATTTGTGTTTGTATGTGTATTATGTTTGTATGTATTTGTGAGTGTATTGTGTGTTGTATGTGCTTGTATGTGTATGTATGTGTGTATGCTAGTGAGCGACGTTAAGTAAGGCAATGTGAACGTGTGCTGTGTATGTGCGTGCGCGCTCCCTTTTATCACACAACCATTATGTACACTCGGTACATTACCACATAGGACGTCCACTATAATCACATAGGACGTCCACTATAATCACATAGGGCGTCCACTATAATCACATAGGACGTCCACTATAATCACATAGGACGTCCACTATAACCACATATGACGTCCACTATAACCACATAGGACGTCCACTATAACCACATAGGACGTCCACTATAATCACATAGGACGTCCACTATAATCACATAGGACGTCCACTATAACCACATAGGACGTCCACTATAACCACATAGGACGTCCACTATAATCACATAGGACGTCCACTATAACCACATAAGGCGTCCACTATAACCACATAGGACGTCCACTATAACCACATAGGGCGTCTACTATAAGGCGTCTACTATAATCACATAGGGCGTCCACTATAAGGCGTCCACTATAATCACATAGGGCGTCCACTATAATCACATAGGACGTCCACTATAATCACATAGAACGTCCACTATAAAAACTGTTTAAAATAAATATGTATGTTTCGACTTGCTGTGACAGAGTAAAAATAGATTAAACATATCGTCTACGCACAGCCAGTTTGCCTTCACATTCCTGGATTGTTCATGCATGCAACAGGTGGTTGTTGGTAGACATTTCGTGTTGCTTAGTGTGTTCACTTGGTATGTTCACTACGTGTGTTTACTACGTGTGTTCATTACGTGTGTTCCACTTGGTGTGTTGACTACGTGTGTTGACTACGTGTGTTCATTTTGTGTGTTCACTACGTGTGCTCACATGTGTTCATTACGTGTGTTCACTACCTGTGTTCACTTGGTGTTACAATGTATTGTATACATACAATAAGTAATGTTATTCATCTAATGTGTGCTGGCAATGTTTGGTGAACATTTGATGTTATAGTTGGAGAAAATCGTTTGACGCTGGAAATGATGTACAACCAAATTATAAAAGTCAAAAGAAGTCACGTTAAACTATTGACAGGATCATACATTTCTTCAACAACAACAACAGTAAACAACTAACAGAAACACATTTCTTCAACAACAACAACAGTAAACAACTAACAGAAACACATTTCTTCTTCAACAACAACAACAGTAAACAACTAACAGAAACACATTTCTTCAACAACAACAACAGTAAACAACTAACAGAAACATATTTCTTCTTCAACAACAACAACAGTAAACAACTAACAGAAACATATTTGTTAAAGATCACATTGTTGTCCTTGTACTTTATTACAACGTCGTCGGTATCAATCAATGTTCACATTGTTGTCTTCCAGTAGTTTTCTTGTATCCAACATTTCGATAAATATTTGTTGTCTTAGAGTTTTCTTGTAACCAACATTTCGATAAATATTTGTTGTTTTCCAGTTTGTCAGTTATACGACATCCTCTGATACCAGTATTCAAACACCCACAGACAAGCTTATCAGTTATATGACATCCTCTGATACCAGTATTCAAACACCCACAGACAAGCTTATCAGTTATATGACATCCTCTGATACCAGTATTCAAACACCCACAGACGAGCTTATCAGTTATATGACATCCTCTGATACCAGTATTCAAACACCCACAGACGAGCTTATCAGTTATACGACATCCTCTGATACCAGTATTCAAACACCCACAGACGAGCTTATCAGTTATATGACATCCTCTGATACCAGTATTCAAACACCCACAGACAATCTTATCAGTTATATGACATCCTCTGATACCAGTATTCAAACAGCCACAGACGAGCTTATCAGTTATATGACATCCTCTGATACCAGTATTCAAACACCCACAGACGAGCTTATCAGTTATATGACATCCTCTGATACCAGTATTCAAACACCCACAGACGAGCTTGTCAGTTATATGACATCCTCTGATACCAGTATTCAAATACCCACAGACGAGCTTATCAGTTATATGGCAGTTTATAATTAGTATTCATACATGTACGTCTTCTATCAGTTTTTTCTATGTGAGAGAATGATCACATTGTGTGTATGTGAAATTAGATGATATAAGTTTTCTCATATATCTAGATAATTAAGTCATGTTACTTTGTCTTAGATAATTAAGCCATGTTACTTTGTTTTTCCAGGTAACGTAATTGATCCATTTAGTTTGAGATCAGAAGGAGGATATGAAGACGTTCATGTTTATACTCATAGAAACGCGCTGTCAACTATCAAAACTGAGAACTAGCAGCAAGACATGTAATACAGACTGAGAACTAGCAGCAAGACATGTAATACAAACTGAGAACTAGCAGCAAGACATGTAATACAAACTGAGAACTAGCAGCAGGACATGTAATACAAACTGAGAACTAGCAGCAAGACATGTAATACAAACTGATAACTAGCAGCAAGACATGTAATACAGAGAACTATCGTCTGATCTCAATAGATATTATAATTGTGGACAATACGAGCAGAACTTGGACAAGTCACAACTTCAATGCAAGACAAGTCTTAATGTAAGATAGCAAGTCTTAACACAAGATGGCAAGTCTTAACGCAAGATAGCAAGTGGCAGATAGAAAAGCTTTATATGTGACGTCATATTGAAATGAGCTTGTTTCTGTTTGTACTTTAATTATCAAAAATTGAAAGTCATTGTTGTGACTTTATTCGACGTGTCATCATGACCTGCATGTTGTCTGTCAGGTGTATATAGCTGTTTGACTTATTTCTCTAATCAGTACACGATGACCCTTAGTTCCCAACTGTTGGTAGCTTTCTGGTCTAATTTCATGTTGCAAACCCCAATGGATAAATTGTAAACAAAACCCCAAAAACAGTTGATGCACATTTGAACACAAAAAGTCGGTGCACATTTGAGTACAAACTCGAAAATCTTTCTGAACTGGCATAGAAATGGCTAGCTTGAAATGTAAGGAAACCGATTCTCATCCTCCAGTACGTGAAAGCACGGCTGAGATCTGTGCCGCTGGTTCATCCTTCAACCAAAATCGTGTTTCCTTTCTAAAGCGGGAATTTATGAAATCTTCACACGATCAAACGTTAAGTAGTTTGAACAGTATCTCAGCCGATCTTCGTGGACCTGGAAGATTTCCAACAAAATACGCTTCACCAGACAACCTTCAGACACCAGACAACCTTCAGATACCAGACAACCTGCAGATACCCGACAACCTTCAGACACCAGACAACCTTCAGACACCAGACAACCTTGAGCTACCAAATAACCTTCAGACACCAGACAACCTTCAGATATCAAACCACCGTCAGACACCAGACAACCTTGAGCTATCAGATAACCTTCAGACACCAGACATAAATACACAGATTAACATTATCAAACCTGATGTTGTAAAGATGAATGGTAGTAATTCAGCATTTTCAGACACTTCCTCTGATGTTTCCGACATGATGACATCAATTGCCAGCGGCGCTAACTCTGGCTCAGCTTATGTACTTAACGTTGTAGAAGGAATCTCAGAACAGGATATCAACCAAGTAGATCTATTTTTTCGCAGTCACAAGACGGAGGTGAAAGTCTGCCGATCTTTAGCAAACTTGTACGTCTCCGCTCCAAAGGTGAAGGTCAGAACAACGGATACTCAAAGTTCACGAGCAAAAAAGAAATCTTTCAAAGAGAAAAAAAATAAATCTTCGCAAATTCCAGTTCCAGTACATTTAGATCCTTCTGATTTCTCCAAAGAAGAATGGACGTTCTCGAAAACAGGAATCCCTGTTCTCGTCCTTGACAGCGGTGACCACATTCGTGACAGACATCTAAAAGTAGTTCTAGCTGAGAAAGGAACTGGTTTCATTTTGTGGCAAGACCATTTTAACACCTTCACGATGTACAGTACACCTCATAGTAATTTTCACACCATCACCATCTCTACAGACTCCAGCCGTCTAGTTGGCCTGAGCTTTGATGATGGCAATGCTGCTACCGAGTTTGCCGAAGCTGTGAAAAGTCTCACTCTGAGTGCAATCGGTGGTCAGCTAAATATGAGTGCAACAAAGAAAAAGAAAAAGGATAAGCTCAGACAAAAATATAAACCCCCAAAGAAGGTTGACATTTCTCATCCAGTCTGTTTTGTGCACATAACTAAACTACAACGACCGGATCTGGTTTCTGGCGTGTTTCCTCCACCCCCGAGTGGTGTAGAATTGAGCCGTTTGGGAATCTCCAGAGCCATGAGCATAGTTCTGAAATATCATGTGTTCTACAACCGTTCAGAGCATTGAAATCAACTTATAGATATTCATAACAAAAACACCAAGATCTTTTTTAAAAATAGAATTGATGCGAATCAATCAAAAATCCTGGCTAAATTACAGCTACTTGTTCTATTGTCGGTTTTCACAATCTGCCTAACAATACGCAACTGAATCATGCGAACATAACAGGATGAATCCATGCGCTAACAATAACGCGACTAGAATACATGCGCTAACAATAACAGCGACTAGAATCACATGCGCTAACAATAACAGCGACTCGAATCACATGCGCTAACAATAACAGCGACTCGAATCACATGCGCTAACAATAACAGCGACTAGAATCACATGCGCTAACAATAACAGCGACTAGAATCACATGCGCTAACAATAACAGCGACTAGAATCACATGCGCTAACAATAACAGCGACTGAATCCATGCGCAACAATAAAGCGACTGAATCATCGCTAACAATAACAGCGACTAGAATCACATGCGCTAACAATAACAGCGACTAGAATCACATGCGCTAACAATAACAGCGACTAGAATCACATGCGCTAACAATAACAGCGACTAGAATCACATGCGCTAACAATAACAGCGACTAGAATCACATGCGCTAACAATAACAGCGACTCAGAATCACATGCGCTACAATAACAGCGACTCGAATCATGCGCTACAAAACAGCGACTCAATCATGCGCTAACAATAACAGCGACTGAATCATGCGCTAACAATAACAGCGACTCGAATCACATGCGCTAACAATAACAGCGACTCGAATCACATGCGCTAACAATAACAGCGACTCGAATCACATGCGCTAACAATAACAGCGACTCGAATCACATGCGCTAACAATAACAGCGACTCGAATCACATGCGCTAACAATAACAGCGACTCGAATCACATGCGCTAACAATAACAGCGACTCGAATCACATGCGCTAACAATAACAGCGACTCGAATCACATGCGCTAACAATAACAGCGACTCGAATCACATGCGCTAACAATAACAGCGACTCGAATCACATGCGCTAACAATAACAGCGACTCGAATCACATGCGCTAACAATAACAGCGACTCGAATCACATGCGCTAACAATAACAGCGACTGAATCACATGCGCTAACAATAACGCGACTCGAATCACATGCGCTAACAATAACGCGACTCGAATCACATGCTGCTAATACATGAACTAGCGACTCGAATCACATGCGCTAACAATAACAGCGACTCGAATCACATGCGCTAACAATAACAGCGACTCGAATCACATGCGCTAACAATAACAGCGACTCGAATCACATGCGCTAACAATAACAGCGACTCGAATCACATGCGCTAACAATAAGCACGTGCGACTCGAATCACATGCGCTAACAGATAACACATGCGACATCAGAATCACATGCGCTAACAATAACAGCGACTCGAATCACATGCGCTAACAATAACAGCGACTCGAATCACATGCGCTAACAATAACAGCGACTCGAATCACATGCGCTAACAATAACATCGACTCGAATCATGCGACAATCGCGACTCGACATGCAACAATAACGCGACTCGAATCACATGCGCTAACAATAACTGCGACTCGAATCACATGCGCTAACAATAACAGCGACTCGAATCACATGCGCTAACATTAACGCGACTCGAATACATGCGCTAACAATAACAGCGACTCGAATCACATGCGCTAACAATAACAGCGACTTCGCCAAAGAGATTTCAAGAAGATTGGTAATAGCAATCAGGAAGTTAAACACAATGAAGAACATGTGGCAAAGAACCAGCAAAATATTAACATTAAAAATACTTAGAACATGCATTTTTTCCAGTGACTACTTATGGTTTGTTACATAAATTTGTCACTCCTGTTGTATCGTTTGCTTGATAAAGACCTTTTGGTAAAACTACAGTACTTTGTTATTACGTGTTTCCTACTTATGGTTGTGAACCATGGAACATTATACAAACAACAAGAAAGAAAATCCAGTCCTTCGAAACGAAATGCTACAGAAAGATCATACGAATATCATGGACAGAAAAAAGGAAGAACACTGATGTCATGAAAGAACTGAATTAAGTGTCACGGTGACCTGAAGAGAACAATATTAGAGGGCAGGGTCCCAGGACGCAGAGGCAGACCAAGAAGAAGATGGCTACAAGATATTAAAGATATTAAGATAAGGGCTAAAGAAACCATGAATATGACCATCAGCGAAGTGGGTGAACTGGCTAGAGACAGAGTTAGTCACTTGTTGTATTCGACATATAGCAAGTTACATACTCGTATTACCTTATACTTGTGGTAATCTCATAATCATTAAAGTTTGTCTTACTTTTGTTCATGTTACAATTATTTCCAACTCTGACAGGGCGACAACTTGTTTTTTTTTCCACCTACACAGTTCACAGATGAAACAAGTATTATTCCGTCATCTTTCTATTATAAAATCGGATCCCGAGATACGTTCAGTCTTCCAAAACTATCATCTAGTGGCTTACAGATGAGACAGGAATCTTAAGGATATGTTGGTACACAGTCGCCTTAAATCTAATGTCCAGGGTCATTTTGGCACCGTTCGGTGTGGCGGTCGGCGATGCCATACATGTGCTTATGTGAAACAGACCTGTACTGTATCTTTTCCTAAAGTCACTTTTGTTATTGAGGATGGTTTTACATGCGAGTCCCGCAATTTCTTCTTCTTTGCATGCGTTCTTCGCGGCCAATTTTATCATTCTTATTGTGATGTATAATTGATCTTTGACAAGAACGGTTTTTACGTTGTGCCAATTATGCGCCTATGGTGACTAGGCCAGCACACCCGACTTCGCCAGCATTTTATTTACTAGGGTAGTTTGCCCTTGGATTTGCTCTTTTACGATCATCTTTTGCCGCATATTTGGGTTTTATGATCTACGCCAAAGAGTTGTGCAGCCTTTCTGACTATGTTCCGGATTAGGAACATTTCTCAGTCTTTTTGGGAGCACATAACCTTGTCCTGGGACGGCGTCTTACTTGTGCAACACACCGTAAAAAGTGTCGGGTTTCGCCATTGTTCGGATTCGGACAGGCTGTCAACTCTTTAGAATGTCGGCCTTACTTTTCTGACCACGTTGAGTTTATTCCGGAATAGGAACATTCTCAGCCTTTAGAGGCGCATGTCGGCACTTGACAAATTGCAGTTTCTACTCTGCGTTTTCCCTGACCCCGGAAACACTGGACTGGGGCTGCGCACAAATAATGTAGAGGATCGTTTCATTAGGCGCTATCAGCGCAACTTAGATCTTGTGCTCGCCAAGCATCACCCGCCCCGGTTTCTCCGGGGATGTTAGTTTTAAGAACAACAGTACCGTGCTTGGTTGTTTCAGGGAAGGCAGTTTCGTTAGACGCTTAAACGCAACTTTCGAATTTGCGGTCGGCCAACTTTACCCAATAGATATATCTGCGCTTGGTCTCTTGTACGGAATTAACTGCAATCTTCCCTTGTGTCGTCACTTCACATTACACCTTTTTCGACGATCCTTGCCGAGAGCTAGCATAGGCGTTGCCACCATTACTTCAAGGGACGTGAATATTTTCCTCCTGACGACTCGTACCTTGTCAGTTTTATACGATTCGTTTTTTAATTTATTTCGCTTTTCCCGTCGGCCAGGAGAGATGCGCAGAGACAGTCACTCGGCAGTCGGCCTGGAGAGATGTGCAGATACAGTCACTCGGGGATTCTTCTCGTCTATCTTGCGAGTAGATCTCGTATAACATAACTGCTTGCACCACTACTTATACCAAAGTAGCACTCCCTCGATCCCTACCCACTTCGTTCGTTGGCATTCATTCATCGACGACTCGCACACTACTATTTCTTATGTTTCAGCAACTTTTCATCGGACTTCGACCAGGAGATGCGTACATTTTGTTCAGGGTTTTTGAACCTGCATTACTTTTCCGTACTTGCACTACTACAACTTCCTGTAGCTCTCCCTCTATCCCTACCCGCTTAGCCAGACAGTAACCGGTGTCTTTTTCCAGGGTCACCACGTGGAGGTGGGGTATGATCTTGATTAGTGCACAGCTCACTAATCCTGGCGCGACGTTGTCCCTATGCGCCTTTGACCCCGAGTCTTGCAATATAATCTACGCTATCTTTTAAGAACGTTGTAAGAAGGCATATATAGGCGAAACTGGCAAAAACTTAGTGACCGTTTCGGCCAACACTTACTTGATATACGCAAATGCGCTGTGACCCATGTAACCACTTATTTCAGTGAAACGGACCATTTGGGAGCTCGCAATATCCAGATCACAGTTATCTAATCATGTTCCTTTGATGATTGCAGTCGATTTGCTCAAGAAAATCGTTTTATTTCTTTATATGGTACCTTGCTACCTCATGGACTCAACCGCACACTACATTCATATGTTTCTTAATAATGTCTCTTCTCATGTTACACACTACATTCATATGCTTCTTAATAATGTCTCTTCTCATGTTACACACTACATTCATATGCTTCTTAATAATGTCTCTTCTCATGTTACACACTACATTCATATGCTTCTTAATAATGTCTCTTCTCATGTTACACACTACATTCATATGTTTCTTAATAATGTCTCTTCTCATGTTACACACTACATTCATATGTTTCTTAATAATGTCTCTTCTCATGTTACACACTACATTCATATGTTTCTTAATGTCTCTTCTCATGTTACACACTACATTCATATGCTTCTTAATAATGTCTCTTCTCATGTTACACACTACATTCATATGCTTCTTAATAATGTATGCTCGTTGTACGTTTAAAAAAAATTTTGAAGAAATTTGGGCATGTCCTTTATAGGACGTAGCCAGCAATCACGTAAACGAGTCGTTGATTTTTAGGCACCATTTATACGTTCAGTAGTTTGCCAATGCTTTCTGAACGGTGAAGTCTATTTTTACCTTTCGTAAAAATTCCACGGAAACGAATTTGCTTCCAAACTTGTCTGCCACGGAATTTGAACCAGGTACGCTTGGGTTGTGATCGAGCTCACTACCACATAAGCTACAGACGCCCACACAAATGATATTACCATTACAATAAAATACGAGATTTCGTGAAATCATTTTTTTTTCAAAATAATCGTCAAGACACTTTGGTAATGGGACTTACCAGTTTATCAGATTGCCAGGCAAACCTGCTGAGAGTATTGCACAAAGCACTAACTCCGTAGCTACAGCAGCAATCCTATGGATCTCCAAAAAAAAATGCCTGTGTAAGAAAGAGATCGGAGTACGCTTGTTTACTCACCCAAGTGCAATGATGATGGTCCTATCAATCAATCAATCAATCAATCACTCAATCAAACATAGTGGTTAAGTATGATGAACAGTCAACTACAGCTTCAACCCTACAATAATAGAAGATCTGATATGAGAACCCAAGGAAGTTCAAGAACCAGATAAATATTCAACATCTACAAAAATTCGCCTGAGTGGTTACCGGGGCCCACATTTGGGGTGTAAAGAATAGAACCACTGTTACCTGCCATGCATGTCGTAAGAGGCGACTAAGGAGGTTTGGCTGAAATCGGATGTACATGTCCTATACTTGTAGAAATCTATGCGTTTAGGGGCCTACCAAACCAAGGTGCAACGTATACACGTTCTTGGCAAAGATCAAACATATCACAAAGAGTGATTAAAATTGGTCGTAAAGAACGAACGCAAAGAAGAAAAAGAACAAAATATTATCACAAAATAGGCTCACAATAGCCCCTTCTGCAAACTTGGCATAATAGAATGAACTTAAGCTTTTAAAGATGCGTCACTGTATACCTAGCAAAATAAGACAATAACGTTTTGTTCAGAGCTGCGTTGTATTTCGTTGTTTACAGTATGCTTCACACTAATCCTCTGACGAAAATGTCCTCTCACCAAACTAATCATGTCCCATCACCACACTAATCATGTCCCCTCAACACACTAATCATGTCCCCATACCACACTAAGCATCTCCCTCACCACACAATCATGTCCCCTCACCACACTAATCATGTCCCCTCACCACACTAATCATATCCCCCTCCACACTAATTATGTCCCCTCACCACACTAATCATGTCCCCCCACCACACTAATCATGTCCCCCACCACACTAATCATGTCCCCAGAACACACATACATGTCCCCACCACACTAATAATGTCCCTCACCACACTAATCATGTCCCCCCACCACACTAATCATGTCCTCACCAGACTAATAATATCCCTCTCCACACTAATCATGTCCCCTCACCAGACTAATAATGTCCCTCTCCACACTAATCATGTCCCCTCACTACACTAATCATGTCCCCACACCACACTAATCATGTCCCCCCACCACACTAATAATGTCCCTCACCACACTAATCATGTTGTTGATGATGTTATAGAAGATAATCACCATGATTAGGTATAATCAATTGACCGAAACCATAGCCAATTCTAAAGGTGGCTGTGCCGAAACCTTCGTCCCTGAAAGTGCTAGAAGTTTGTCGGACGCAATTATTGTGGTTATGGCGTAGTTAATGATTGGTTGCCCTATGTTTCACGTGGAGCTGGAAACCACTAGATCGTCTGGTCTCATTCATAAAGCCAACAGGATATGAAGCGGATTATCTGTACTGCTCACAACAACAATGACGCCAGCGATCGCAGAAATAAACAAATAAGATGAAGACCAAAACTTCAACAAGAGAACACCGACACTCCCCTTGTAGCCCACCTGGTGCTTTTGAAGACGAAGAGTCGACCCTAGCAAGATGAACCGACACCGGTGTTGGTATATTTCAGTTATAACAGTTCATTTCATATATTAATTCAGTTCAGTTTCAGTAATGGAATATCTTCATTGCACTCCGGATATGTCCATACATAATTCCTAAGACATAAGTCAACTTTTAGATTGTAAGAGCTTGGATTGAAGATTGTAGTGAGGGCCAGAAAAGAACAACACAACATATATAATGAGTAGGCGCATCAATCAACATCGAACTGGTACGATTATTCACCGGACACTGTTGGAGATATTGCGAAGGAGGTCTGAGCACATATTATAGTAATTATTCAGATCGACTACAGTTATAGTTGTGTTCAAAATAAAACTTATGAGGTCGTACTCGATACCATTAGTTACTACTGCCTTATAGTTAGATTACTTACTTACTTACTTAATCCCGTCATGCCTAGTGACACATGGGGCTTCAGAAAGGACTTTCCATGCTCTCCTGTCCGTGCAACCTTCAGCGCAGAGCCCACGTCAGAGATGCGGTGTCCAGTTCCTCTTCCATCATGCGCCTCCATGTTGTCCGTGGTCTGCCTTTCTTTCTCTTCCCTCTGGTGTCCAAGTGAGGGCTATCCTTGCAGGCATTTCTTGTCTCATTCTCATAACATGTCCGAGCCATTTCCATCTTCTCTTTTTGAGTATGTCATTCATTGGCTCTTGTCTTGTGTCTTGGAGTAGTTGGTTATTGGATATTTTTACTGGCCAAAAGATTCCCAAGATTCTGCGGACAAGAGTGGTGGAAAACTGACAGCCTGCTAGTATCTCCTTTGGTCATCCTCCAACACTCCGATCCGTAGAGCAAAACTGGCAAAACAATGCTTTATAGAGTTTAAGCTTTGTGGTCCTATTGTAGATTTTGGACTTCCATACTGGTTTCATTCTGGCAAAAGCGGTTCTGGCCTTACTCAGACGTGATTTTATATCTTCCTCTGTGCCACCATTTAGTGTCAGTACGCTCCCAAGATATGTAAACTGCTCAACCCTTTCCAGTGTTTCATCTTCTAACATTACTGGTTGTTGGATTTCACTGTTTGTCATAATTTTTGTTTTCCTGTGTTTGTTTGAGGCCTACTGTCTTTGCCGTGCTGTGAAGTATTGTACTTTTCTCTTGTATATGTTCATATTTGTGTGACACCAGGGCTATATCGTCTGCAAAGTCCAGGTCCTCAAGCATCTCGAAAGGGTCCATCTTATTCCTCTTGGTGCTTGTTGTTTTATGGCATTTTTAGCACCCAGTCAATTGTAATACTAAACAAAAGAGAGGACATTACGCATCCCTGTCTTACACCAGATTTTACTGGGAATGTTTTGTTGAATTCTTTAGGTGCAGGAGAAATCTTTATAGAAGAGGGCTATGATGTTGACAAGCTCTGCGGTACGCCGTATTGTCTCAGTATCTTCCATAGGCTGTCTCTGTGGACGCTGTCGAATGCCTTTTCAAAATCTATGAAGTTGATATATATAGTCCTTTGCCACTCGCTAATTGTTCTAAAATGTTACGCAGGGTAAATATATGTTCATTTGTTCCTCTTCCTTCCTAAATCCTGCTTGCTCCATTCGTAGACACTTGTCTACTGCTTCTTGTATTGCATTATGACAATTTTGCAGAATATCTTACTTGGGATTGAAAGCAACGTGATTCCTCTCCAGTTATTGCAATCTGTTAGATCTCCTTTCTTGGGGATTTTCACCACAGTACCCTAGTCCAATCCTTAGGCAATTCTTCTTTTTCCCAGATATCTGCAAACAATGGCTCTAATATGTTTGCAGCTAAGATGGGATCGATCTTGAAAAGCTCTGCTGTCATTTCATCATTTCCCGGTGCTTTGTTGTTTCTCAGGGATCCAATAGCTTTTACTATTTCTTGCTTTTCTGGCAATTTGAGGTTGATATCAATATCCTGTGCGGCCCGGTGGATATCGGGGATTTTGGACGGTCTTTTAGCACATCTTCAAAGGGGGATGTCCATCTCATACCCTCCCCTGCTCTTTTTAAACCAGTTGTCCTAGGCTGTTTCTGACTGGTGTTATGGTTGTGTTTTTTACCTGCATAATTGTTTGGTAATTTGTACAGTGTGTGCAGATCATGTATTTAGCAGCTTTTTCTGCTATTTCTGCTGTCTTTTCCATAAATTGTCTCTTGTCTGTTCTACACTTTTTTTTACCATTTTGTTTAGTTCTATATTTTTTTTTGCCTTATTTTTTTGACTTCTGATCTAATGCTATTGATAAATTTTTAAGTTAGATTGGGGACAATAAAAGGCTAGCGGAGAAAACCACATAAAACGGGACGGAAGGCAAACCAAGTAGTCCACAAAAGACCGGCAACATGGGCGATGATCAACAACCCGGGAGGGTAAGTCGTCTTTCAAGAGCCCTATCCTGAAAAAAAAACCCTGATGCCTTATCGGCGGGGAACGTCAAGCGACGGAGAGCGAACCCAGTAAACGATGGTTGAAATGGGACACGTCGCCGAAGGACAAACACCAGAGCTCCAAATGGTACTAAGATGGACGAAAAAAAAGGTCTTGGAAAAGGCTATTTATATATCACAATAAGAATGAAAAAAAGGCAAAAAGAACGACTGCTAGAGAGAGAGAGAGAAAAAATTACATTAGGGACAAAAGATTTCTAAAACGTCAACATCTTCCTCTGATAACTCTTTTTTTACGACATTCCAGTTGACGTCTGAGGGCAAATGAAAAGTTATATTATTTATGGGGAACAATCTGTAATAATTATAAAGCGCAATATCAAAACGAGAATCAATTTTTATTTTAAAAAAACAATAAAAAAATAAATGGTAAAAAAGGCAGCAAAGGTTTGACTTCATTGCATCGAATTTTCCTTATGGGACTTCGCCCACGACAGAAATGGCCCCCCATCTCCGGAGAATGTAAACAAAAAAAAATTTTTTTTATTGCAATTTGTTTCAGTTTTTCGTGCACAATTTTTTTTTTTTTTAAAATTTTAAATTTGGGAATTATTTTTTTATGTGTTATTATGTTCATATTAAAATTACATTATTATTTATAGTATTATTATTTTTTGATAGTTTTATCATTGCAATTACCCCGGTGCCCGTGTTCTACGGTCATTAGTCATATTGCCCCAAATATAAAAACTTTGGATACACTTTGGATGATCATATCCACCATTGGGGGATCTCTGTTTTAAACACTGGTGTCAAAATTTGAACCATTTTTTTTGGAGAATTTCCCAGAGCAAAGTCACACTGATCTTCCTCTCCAGATGAACCCCACACACAACTGCGAGAGAAATACGATAAAAATTTAACAACGGTGGTTTACACCAGACTAAACCCTTTTGTTGGTTTTCTAAGGTCAGAACGCCTTCCTTTTTCGAATTATCCCCCCCGTTGAAAACGCAATTACTAGCCGATTATTTCCCCCTTGTTGTACGTGATGCATCCGAATAATTTGCGGGACATACGAAGTCCCAGAGGGGGCAAACTTTCCAAAAAGTATTGGAGAGTGTTTCACAAAGTTCTTGTTTTAAATATGTTTATTTTTTAGACATAGTTGCTTTTTTCCTT
The DNA here is from genome assembly GCA_020796225.1 of Arion vulgaris. Taxonomy (NCBI): domain Eukaryota; kingdom Metazoa; phylum Mollusca; class Gastropoda; order Stylommatophora; family Arionidae; genus Arion; species Arion vulgaris. The sequence goes on along the minus strand of CM036762.1, from coordinate 64,194,246 downwards.
TTTAGTACCTTTTTGCCATGTTCTGAAAGGGAAATGAGGCTTCTAAAAAGACTTCTACATGTCCCCCCTCCCCTTTACGATCTGCAGGACATGAGTCTTTTCGACGATATCTAATCTTTTCCATCCTGTATCTCCGATTTTTTCCGCTTCTTTTCCTTGTTCTCTCTGGTGGGGGGGTCTCTGTGGCTGAGGGGTTTAAAACCCCTTTGCCTTGCGAGTCGAAGGTCTTTTTAACCACCGCGGCCTTCGTTCAAGTGCATTTTTTTTCCAAGACCCCGGGATTGTTCCCGGAGCAGGAGTTCGTGTTTGTGCAAACTTTTGCAGGTGGCGTGTCATTTCTGCGGAAAGGGGGAAGCCATGGGGTGTTTTTTTTTTTTTTCCGATCCAGAAGCACTTGATTTTTCAGCTTCGGCTCGGTGCCATGGACCGTAACCCTTCGGTTCGGTGCCAAAACCGAAAATCGGGGAACGGGTTTTTTTTCGCCACCCGCGGAATTGAACCCCCGCACACACAGGGGGGATACCCCCCGTAGCCCAACGGCACGAAAGTGGGGAGGGGCCCCTTGGGAAAAACCCGGTGCAGAAGTCAACCTTCGGTTTTAAACCCTTAAACCTCGGGTCCAAGTGTGGGATGTTCTCATGCGGGGTTTTCTGGGTGAAGGGTGTTTGCCTCCGTTGAAATACTCGGCCCGCTGGGGAGCTATTGGGATATTTTTCCAGAGATCTTGATCCAGGAAGGGAGATCAGTTCTAGTCCTATCAGAAACAGACGATAAAAGGTCATGTGTTCAAGTTGAGCTTTAAAAAAACCCATGACAGCTCAAAATTGAAAAAGTAGGCGGGTAAGCCACAAAGGGCAGAATTTAAAAAATGTTAACAAAAAAAATTTTTAACAAAATATTTTAAAATTTTAAAATTAATGGGGACCTCGCCTGCAAAAAGTTATGTACTGTCGCTGGATCTTAAGTAATAAAGAATGGGAGTACATATGGTTACTGACCAAATGCAATGATTATAGTCCTATCAATGAATCAATTCATAACATATTCTGAAATATCTATCGTTTTTTTTAAAGGATTTTTTTCATATATTTTAACCTCCCCTGCCTTGCATTTTGGTTGGGGAAAACAAAGGCTAGCGGAGAAAAACCGTACACAAAACTAGACTGCAAGAAAACCAAGTAGTCAAAAAAAAAGACAGATTTTCTGGGCAGATGACGCTCAACATCCTGAGAGGGTAGGTCGTCTAAGGGTCGCTCCCCAAAAAGAAAAAGGAACCACTACCTTGCAGGTTTGGCTGGGGTAGTAAAAGGCTGACGGAGAGTAACCCAGAAACGTTTTGGGAAACCGAACACAGAAAGAAATGCACTAGAGCTCCAAATGTTACTGAAGATTGTGAACAAACCCCCGTTCTTGGTGTTAGACTGTTTATATATCACAAAGAATGATTTTTTTTTTATTTTTTTATTTCGCCCCTTTCAACTCAGACGAAGTTTCATCTCAAACTGATTTTTGCGTGAAAATCCTTTTTTTCCTTTTACAATGGATCAGCGTCCCTTGAAATTCTTTACACTGGCAGCCGTGTGCTAAAGTCTCGTAATTATATTCCTCGCCATACACAGATTTTCTCCGACTTCGGGTCTCCCGTTATCGCCCTGAGTAAGAGGGGGACTCGAACAAATCCCGGGACAGTAGTTTCGAATCCGACCCAGAGGGTCTCACAGCTAGCAGGCCGAGTTACTATAACATCAGGCAGTCCCCAATTAGAAGATAAAAGGGCCCAAAAAAGAACGATCACGTGAGAGAGAGAGAGAAAAAAAAAGGTGCTTTAGGGTTCAAGGGGAACATATATGGATTCAAAAGTTCTGCCAGATACATTTTTTATTTTATGCAGTCGTGAGTGGAAAAACCGCCGAGGGGTTACCCCCAAAATTTTTTAAAGTAAACCACTGTTCCCTGCCCCTGCGGGGGCGATAAGGAGGTTTCGAAATGGATGAAATGTCCTAAACGAGAAGTCTTGCGTTTGGGGGTCTAAAACCAATGTGCAACGTATACCGTTCTTGAAAAAGATCAAACATATACAAAGGATTAAAATTGGTCAAAGAACGAACGCAAAAGAAGAAGAAGAAGAAGAAGGTAGGAAAGGACAAAACAAAGAACGTCTTATTTGGCCCCACAGACATTCTGATTAAAGTTAACTAAATTATAGTTGTCGTTAGAAATTTATAGGACTATCCCTGCATCCGGTGTAATAATGGGGTTTAAACCCCAAAGGGTTGTCTTCATTGCACCGGCGGGGGTTTCCCCCATATGGCTCGGTCTCCCCCAGAAATAGCGCGCCATCTGGCGGGGTATTCCAAAGCACAAATTTCCCCGTAGCTCCGGCAATAACCCAGGGTATCCTGGAAAAAATTTTGCTCGTGAACAGAACGGCGGGTCTGGATTCGAACTACGACCTTTGGAACACAAGGAAAGGCATAATCCATAGCCCCCGGTACTTCCCCACCCCCCCACGCCAATGTGTTCGTATATTTGTGACAGAAGGGAAAAATCACTTAAAGTCAGCCTTCCAGGGGATACAGTTTCCATTTAATGCCATTTTTTCTGTGGTTTTTTTTTTTTTGATCCAGGCCGAGCTTTTCAGTCTTCTGTGGGGCCATGGGAATGAACTCTTTTGGGGAGAACACCGTAAATCAGAACCTGTGGCTTTTTCTGCCCCCACGGAATTAAACCCGTTGAGGGGTTGTCACCCGCAGTCCAACCGCCCAAAAATGCTGGGCAAGCGGGCATTTTTTCTGTTTAAGGACGTCCTTCAATGTTCATTCAATTGTCGATCATTCCGAAAAAATATCTCAATCCCTGTCGTACAAACATCTCCCCGGATTATTACTTGAGTTCTGTTCCCTTTACGTCACGGTAGAAGAAGCTATGGTGTCCACCCTCTTCTGTGACATGGAAGTTTTTAACATCCTCCGGGGAAAAAGGAGTTTTTTAGAACCCCAGGAAACAACGGAAGTAACGAATATTCGTTCTCGTTTTTCCTCTGAGCTTTCAAAAACTTTTTTTCATCTTATAATAAAAATTTAACTAATTTGAATGATATATGCATGTTTGTTATATGTGTATCCATGTGTGTGTGTATGATATTGTCTCGTCTCAAATATATACAAGAACAATAATCACATATTGTTAATGCTTATGGCATGTGTTTTCACAAAAACTGTTGATCGAACCTTACCGTTATTTTTTGTCATTTTAAAAAAGTTTGAGAAAGACATTCGGGTCTTTTTAAAATTGGCTCGTGGTTGTGTCGTAAGGACGCTCGTATTGCTAGGCTAGGCGATGGGTGTCAAAAATGATAAGTGGTTCGAATCCAGTGTTTGTCTTTTTTTTTTTTCAAGCTCTTTAAAACCTGTTTCTTTTATTTGTTGATCCATCTTCCTCCAGAGGCTTTTTTTTGTAAATGTTGTCAAAAGTCACAGCCAGCTCAAGAAATAAAGAGTTTGATTAAATGGTCTCAAATTCACAAATTTATTTTATGGGTTCCCCTGTCACACAGTTTATCAGGTCCGTGCCGGTTGGGGAGACGATCATGGGTCTCCCCAAATCTCTGTCGGGGGTTTTCTATCAACTCAGATGTTGACGCCACCGTGCCATAAAGTCAGGCTATCCAAAATTTTTCTCTGTCTTCCTCTGTCTCGTCTACCCTCGATTTCGGGGTTTTCACAATGTGTTTTAAACCTCCCTCCTCATCCATGACCGAAAAAAGATGACTGCCTCTTTTTTATATTGATGATAAGCCTTCTGTGTCTTGATCCAGAGCCAACTATAAACATGGGCCCACACCTGGATTTCTCTTCCGTAAAGTGTCGAAGGGTTTTGGGAAACGATAGAACGTCAGGGGTCTTTTTTTTTACTGATTTTGAGTCCTTGATATTTATCTACAACAAATATTTGGATTATGATATTGCAAGTGTTAAATTAAATTTGTGATATTGTTTTCATCTTAAAATGGGCAAAAAATGCTGTGTTTTGGATGTAAATCGAACTACGACTGACTAAAGAATATGTAGTGTTTTTAAACCCATCAAATTCTGATAGGAGAGACAGATGGAAGAAATGATTTCCCCGAAAAGACTTACCAGCTAAAACAAGCGTTTTGTGTCGTAAACATTTTCATCCTGTGACATTATATTCTCTGATACATTTATAGATAAATGGGAATTAAACATGAACTTCCTGAAGCATCCGTTTTTAAAACGCTTATCCATCTCTTTTTCCCGAATTCCATCTTATTTATCAGCCAAAACAATCTCGTAAAGATCCGTAAATGCAGAAACGTCAAAACAGCAATAGAACGCTGAGTGGTTGTTCAGATATTATAAAAATTTTCCAACTTTACAGGGGAGATAACAAAAAATTAAAAGACTTTTAGATAAAACTGAGAATGCATACAGTCACAGAGGATATATTTACTTGTCTTGTTTTGTATACTATGAATGTGAAAGCAAACAGTGCACCATCCATTTCTGTAAGTGTAAATGTTTTACCAGACATGAGTGTACAAATTTATGTAGAAAATAAACAAGTGTCTATTAAAAATCTTGATTGGGTTTTAATTAACAGTAAACTTGAGAGGTGGTACAGCTGGAAAATTTACTGATCCACTACAAAGATACGATCCGCTTTCCAAACATAAAGAGTATTAGTGATTTATTAGAAGAAGCATATACTAATTTAGAAAATTTTAAAAATTAATATTATCATCAGAAGATACGAATACACACATAAGAAAACAACAACATTTATCTTAGAGCAAAAACTTGTCAATAAGGACAAATACAGAAGACGCTACAGTAGTTGTTTTGCTTTTCCCATATAGTTTTCTTGAAATCTCCCATGCTATAGATTTATCAGAAAATTTTTTATTATGTCTCCCCTCCATCCATTAAAAAAATTTTCTCCTTTTATTGTCCCCCTGATGATGGGTATTTCTACATACAGAAATTTAAAGAGGGCAGACTTTCTGAGTTGGAAAAATTGTGGAGACAAAAGGATGACATTCATATCAAATCAGCTGTAACATCCAGGGGGGGTTCTTGGTAGGGCTGAAAAATCTGCAATCAGCAACAACAGTACAGGCTTTTATTTTCAGTGTTTGGGAAATTATCGAGAAGTTGTCGAGCTTTGCCTATGTAAGGGTGACATCAGAGGATCTTTGGGACAAAAGTTCAGATCATCCGTGTACAAAAGGGGGTTTCCAGTTCTGGGAGTACTTGCAGACAACAATTCAGTTAACCGTGTTTATAATAACCTTCTAAAAACAAAGACATATATAGAAAAACTGAATTTTGGTAAAAAAAAATTTTTATTGTATGATCATGCATCTGTTGAAATTTGGGGAAATTGGCTGAACCAGAAAGATGAGAGAGAATTATCAATCCCGCCACAAGAGTTTTCTGAATAAAACTTTAATCTCAAATTGTACTAATTTGCCAAGTAGCAAGTGCTTCCCTTTTTATTTGGAAAACTGTATCAAAATGAGGTCTGGTATTGTGAAGTTCACCAACTTTTTAAATAGTAAAGCCCTTTGCCCTCAAGTTTGAGAGGCAGAAAGTTTCACTAGCTCTTTAAATTTTTAGTGAGAAAAAATTGGTTTGAGGTTCCTAGGGAAATCAAAAAACAGCATTGAGGTTTTGGAGATGGTGGACATTATGAATGTTAAAGTAAATTCGCAGGAAGGAATAGCCAAAATTTTTCTAACCACAACTTCAATTAACAGCGTTTTTTCTTTATTTGAAAAATGTTGTTGTGTGGTTGACTGAATGGGGGGTTGCCTACTTCCTTGGGAAAAAACCAGAGAGACATATTCGCTTTTTCGCATTCGTAACTGTTATGATTTAACCTGGTTTCCTTTTCTTTCAATGTGGGGATTTCATGTAAGGCCTTTACAAATGGAGAAAAATGACAGTTGATGTTCAGCCAGGTTTCAAAGATAAATTCAATTACTGGGTAGAGGAGGGCCAAAAAACCCATCTAAACTGATTACACTGTTGACATTTGTGTCATATGCTGCTATGCAGAGGGGTCATATCACCAAATTTGAACAAAATTTGGCTTTAAAACATAAAAAGCTCCTTTTCCATATTGTTACATTGTATTGTGAAACAGGGTTATAATTTTGTGGTACGTGTTAATGGATGTCCCAAACAACATTATTTCAAAAACATTATCCCCCCTGTCTAATGTATTATTAAACAATTAAGAAAAATAAAATGATAAAACAGTCAGTTTTCTAACAAGAGAAAATTGGCCAAATTTTTACATTAAGTTTATCAATTTAAAACTTTAACAACCTTCAGTTTACACATCAAAAACTCAAGGCCAACTTTAAAAAACAATATGTATAAACTAATTTGCAATGTTTGCAGACTGGGTTTTTGCAGTTCATCTGACATAATTTGTGTATGTGCTTCAAATGTCCATAAAATTAAAACTGGGAAGGGGACTTCAAACTTCACTAGCAAGTAATTTTTTTTAGTCAATTGTTTAAATATTTATCATTACATATCAATGATCAAAAAAGATGGACATTTATAAAAAAAACAACAAAGTGTCCAAAAAACAACTTTTTTGATGTTAGAAATGTATATTGAATTATTATACACATTTTTACATTATAATGCAACTGTGCTCTGCAATACTTTGTTAATCATTTTGAGCTTTACATTGAATTTTCTTAAAGCTGTGTTAAATATGAATAAAAAATATAATAAAACCATGATCATTTGATTTAAAAAAAAATTCATTTTATGACCATATCTCAAATTTATTATTATCTTTAAACCATTTCGATGTTTGTCATGAAATGTATGTCTGTCATAATGGATTTCGTAAAGAGATCTTAAGAAATAGTCAGCCCTTTTCTTATCTAGGTGGGGAAAACCTGCGAGTTGTACGGCTGGGCTATAGCAAGGTTGCTTGATCTCATTCAATACCTCAACATTAGTCATTTTTGCAGTCCATGTCCCCAGTACATTATTCATATGTTCCACCCGAGAGGTTTCCGCGGCCCAAATTTGGGGTGTAAAGAATAGAACCACTGTTACCTGCCATGCATATCGTAAGAGGCGACTAAGGAGGTTTGGCTGAAATCGGATGCACATGTCCTAAGCGTGTAGAAGTGTATGCGTTTAGGGGCCTACCAAACCAATGTGCAACGTATACACGTTCTTGGCAAGATCAAACATATCACAAAGAGTGATTAAAATTGGTCGTAAAGAACGAACGCGAAGAAGAAGAAGATTCATATGTTCCTACTTCTGGTCCAAAAACAAACTTTCTCCATATGTAGACTTTTTGCCAAGGTTTCTGGTAATCAAATTATAATAATTTCACAGAAAACTTAACCTGAGCCTGAGAACCGAGTGATTCTTTTTCAATTATTTTAATCTTGTATATCCAATGGTACAAAAAGGGAAAAATAGACCTCACCGTTCAGAAAGCAATGGCAAACTACTGAACGTATAAGTGGTGCCTAGAAAATCAACGACTCGTTTACTGTGGTTGATGGCTCGTCCTGTAAAGGATATGCCACGATTTTCATTTTAATATCCCAAAGGTGGCGTCTGTGGCCTAGGGGTTAGTGCCTCGGTCTATTAACCTCGATGTTCTTAGTTCGAATCACGCTGCGGACAGATTGGTTGCAAATTGTTTCTCGTGGATTTTAACAAAGGACGATGGCACCACCCGTTCAGAAAGCAATGGCAAACTACTGAAAGTAATAATGCCTAGAAAAAACAAAACTGCGTTACAAAGCTGTGGTTGATTCGCAAAGTTCTGTAAAGGATATGCAAGTAACTTGTATATCAATTATCTTTAGAATCTCAACTATTATTACTTGATTTCAGTTGGTGGAAAATTATTCTTTTTATCATGTCCTTACAAGCAAAAGTTAAATTACATTTTCTGCCGCTGTTGTGTTTGTTTTTTTAAAGATTTACTAGTATTTTGTCATTACCAGGTGTGTTATTCATATTGAAGGTACTATAAAACTCCCCGTAGCATTTTTAGACCTTAGTGTATGAAGTGCCTGTCACTTCACATTTCTAGACCCTACTGTGCAGGAGTTAGGAGGGCCAACTACTTTCCTCGCGTGTGGAAAGTCAAGTGTGAGGTTGAACCCACTGGGAATATGCATGCTCTTAGTATTCTGATCTTTGTTTTCCCATCAGTTCCATTCTATACTGTTTTTAGTTATTTAATTTGTGTGTAAAGCCATGTTTGTTCTTCAAAAGAACAGAATAGGCCGGGTAAAAACATCATTCAAAAAAATTAAGAACATTACAAGCAGCACGTCAGAAAGAGAGCTTTTTTTTAATTGGTACATAGAGACGGCCCTAACAAATGGACGCCACTCATGGACAATAAATAAACAGGCAGAAAAATCTCTTAGAGATGTAGTTTTGCAAAAAAAATGCTGAAAATCCACACAAAAAATGTTTAAATGACTCAGTTTAACGTGTTGAAAGAGATCAAAGGAAAATTAACCTATTTTCATACCATGGGGTCTGTTGAGGAATTAAGTATTAGGCCTGTATTTTTTCTTTGACCATCGGCACGCGAATGGGGAGGAGGTGGGAGTAGTCAACATCACGTACTTCCCCGTGTCTCTCTGGTACACATTGCTCATGTACGGGAAAACCCACAAATCTGAGGCAGTCAAACTGGATCAGATCAGCTCTGGGGAAAACCGTGGGGATGATGCGGTAATACTAAGTAAATTGGAGTTTTGACAAAGACACGTATATATAATATAAGAAGAGCAAACAAGAAAGAGAAGATAGAGATATGTTGGGCACACCTTGAGGAGAAATTATCAAATAATATCAAAACAGGCATTGATGGGGTGCAAGGTTTAAGAGAAAGACAGGACGACCTAGGGAGAATCTGAAACGAACTTTGCTGAGAGAGGCAAGAAATATCGGTCTCAGATCCATGGAGGAGATTGAGCAGGTTGCCCAGGATAGAACAGTGTGGAGAAATTCCTCGGTGGCCCTATATGACATTATAGCAATTTTGAGATGAATTATTTTATTAGGCAAGAAATTAATAATTAAATTATAAACATAACAACGCCAGGAGGCCATACAGTCGGAAAAAAGTTTCACTTTTATTCAGTATCGAACGGACCGCCTGGCTATCGCTGCTCTATGAAGACATCAAGGCACATGGGGGTCTCTGTGGCTGAGTGGTTAAACCCTTTGCTTTGCGAGTCGAAGGTCGTGGTTTCGAATCCGGACCACGGCCTTCATTCTGAAGTGCAGTTTGCAGAGACCCTGGGATTGTTGCCGGGCTACCCAGGTTCACGGTAGCACGTACAATACTCACCCAGCAGGTGGCGTGCACCATTTCTGCGGAGGAACCAGCTTCCTATGGGGTAAAACCCGGTGCAATTAAGTCAATCCTTCCGGTTTTAAACCCTTTATTCAAGGCACATAGTAAATTAATTATCAACACCAAGAAAAAGAGACAATCATCATTTTTGGTAGTGAGCTCTATCACAGAGCCAAGCGTACCTGGTTGAAGCCACACGGTGAGCAAGTTTGAAAGCAAATTAGTTTCCACCACTTGATTTTTACAAAAGGTGAAATAGACCTCACCAATTCAGAAAGCAATGGTAAACTACTGAACGTATAAGTGGTGCCTAGAAAATCAACGACTCATTTACTGTTGTTGATGGCTGCGATCCTTTAGATATGCCCCGATTGTTATTTTATAATGAAACATAGTGGGAGTCTGTGTCTTAGCCGTAGTAAGTGATCACAACTCAAAGGTACCTGGTTTAAAACTTTGTGTCCAGGCAATTTGGGAGCTTAAATTTGTTTCCCTTGAATTTTTACGAACGGTAAGCCAGACCCCTAATGAAGAAAACAACGACAAACTACGAACGTATCAGTTAATTAGTTAGTCTTTCCTCTTGGGCCTGGGCAGCGCATGGGGCAGGAGTCATAGCTCTCATGCCTTGCGGTTCGTTGCTATCTGTTTTAAGGTCTTTAATGTTTCAGAGCTACGGATACTCGGGGTCAGTGAATGTGTAGGTGGACTGGCTCAGGTAGAACGTTTCTTAACAACGAACAAAGCACGTAATTTATTCAGTGAGACTTGACGATCATCATTCAAACAGGTTGCTATTATGTGTCACCCAACTCGGAGAAAGCATTAGTTGGCTGAGACCAGTCAATGACAGGAATTATATCAGCGCGCTACCAAACAAAAAGCAAAACTAACTCTTCTATCACGAAGACAAAACTTTCGCTACGATGCCAGAAACAAAAATGCACCATATTAGATAAAAAGGGTGAACGTATCAGTGGTACTAGAAATCAACGACAAACTACTGAACATATCAGTGGTACTAAGAAAATCAGCGCGACAAACTACTGAACGTATCAGTGGTACCTAGAAAATCAACGACTCGTTTGGTTGATGGTGACGTCCTGTAAAGGATGTGCCACGATTGTCATCTCATTTATTTAGAGCACATAATAATAGCCATCCATCACCAAACATTGAGACAGCAACCTCAGACGTGTGCTGGTATTTCTCTCTAGTGTCATAAGTGACTGTAAGAGTCTAATTCTAGAACACAATCCCCTACCACATGTAGAGCATACATGATCAGGTTAGACATGTAGGTGTTCGTGATTCTGTCTTTCCTACAGCTCATTTTCTCTGTGTCTCAGCGGTATGATGATTCACAGCTATGCGGGATTCCTCTTGGCGAGTTGTTACAGCGCCACATTTGGCAGTCACTTGCGCCAAAGTTTGGGATGGGGGTGTGCAGCCTGAAGCAATTCAGAGACACAGAGGTTGTCTTTAAAGCGGTTTTTTTCTGTCCACCAGCTGAACGTCTGCCCCCTTCAAGCTCGACATACATCAACTGTTTTTAAAACACAGAGCACGGCAATATCAATAAGAGACAAGACAGAGAACGGCAGGGGAATAAAACCGTCTCCTTGACAGTTTAGCTTCCTGTCGCGGAAGAATGACTATATGACAGATGATCATTACTGGGGACAGACGTTAGATGAGATACATGATCGCATAAGTCAGCCAGCATGACCTGTGATGATGTCGTCATGGCCGCTGCTCCTGGGAGTCACATCCTGTCATGTGTACTAAATTCAGATCAGGTGCTTGTACGTGTGGGCGGGGATACCCCAGGTAACACGGCCTAATGCACCCTTCATCCTATTGAAGAATTGTCCTTTTCTTAATGAGGAAGTGGGGCTATTAGTTCATTCAGGCGCTGGTCATGTAGCCAAACCGTGACAAGGACGCTACTAAACTATACAAGGCCAATGTCTTCACGGATAACTGCCAGAACTGGTAGTACAGTAGTAAATAAGTCGTTGGCAAAATGTTCTCTAGTTAGAACCTCTTAAATTTGAGCAAACGTATGTATTCATAGAATTGCCTTTTCCTGTAGCGACAAGACAGTTATGTTATTCGAAATAAATAGTTTCCACTTTTAATTCATTACAGATAATATAAACTACAATATAATAAACTTCGTATATCTTATACTCATAATGAAGTGGTGTGTGTGCCACGTCATATTTTATGTACTGTAATAGAAATCAGAATCTTTCAAGATAAATTCAGAATTTCAGGATAGACACAGACAACAAAAATCTCATAAAGGTAAGGCTCATGTTTCTTCCTCTTCTTCGGTGATTCAGTGAAGCTTATGTTTGTTCGTTGATCGAATGCAATGTAATATTTATGGTGTACCAGTGGCAGCTTGTGATCGTTTTTGTTGTGGGGAAATTTTCGGAAGTATCATGGTTTCAGTTAGGTTATGTGCAATGTATAACATTAATAAATACACGTTACACCTTATTTTTGGTGGGACCTGGCCCCACTGGCCCTTAATGACGAACCGCCACTGGATGTACGTAACATTAAAGAGCTAGAGATTTTTAGTAACTCTGAAAAGAAACCTGATTTAAGATTGTCCTATCACTAGAGGACGATATGGCCCTCTGTGTTTTCTAATGTTACAGCAGTCAAGCTAGGATTCACTGTACTGCTCAATGAAACAATAACATGGTAAGATAAGGTTCGCTGTGCTCATTCCCACCAAAACAGAACACCAAAGCTGGTCATGCCGAGTTTACCATATTCTCTCTATACCACATGTGCTCAAATATTCAAAGCCAGAGAATCATCACGCTCTGAGTTCGTGCCCTTAACGATTTGTGTCAGTCATAAGAAAGATGCAGATATTGGTTCTCTACCCCTGGGTCTAGCCAGTATCATTCTGACTTCTTTCCAACCCCAGAGGCTGCAGGTATACTGTCTGATATGATACCGCTTTGTGAAGATGTGATACCAGTGCCATTTTCAAACAAAAGTCTCTTTGGCTGAGTGATTACCACCTTGCCTTGCACTTCCTAGGTCATGGGTTTGAATCTGGACCGCATCGTTTTGTTCACGAGTGCATTTTTTAAAGAGACTCCTAGCATTTTTGCCTTAGCTACGGATTTCATACTTTGTGCAATACTCTCAGTGGGTGGCAGTTCAGTTCTGCAGAGAAGTACTGAACCATATGGTGCAAATGGGGTGCAATAAAGTCAATCCTTTGACTTAAAGACCCTTTAAACATAAACTTACACTTTATAGTACCACATCTGCAAGGATTATGTGGCATGGTGTTAGATCTTATTTGTGTCAGGTGACGACAGAGCACCTACTGCAAGACTGCCCACTGCTAGCAGGACTGGGAAACGAAACCTGACCGGAAAATATCAAATTTAATGAGAAGCTGTACGGAGGGACGGAGTCCCTAAGCTGTAAGAATTTATGAGGAGATCTGGTACATCCCAGTCTAAGCAGTGATCGCGAGCGAGAGAGATTTGTGTCGGGTGATGCACCACCATAACTGGCTAGTGCTAACACTTGTGTTACATTGCTATAGTCACGACTATATCGGGTTTGGAGTTGATGTGTCAACTGGTTTGGCCCGGACGCTTACTCGCAAAATGGTTACAAAGAAATTTCTACCATACGGACTCACAATAACCGCTGTTCACTACCTTATGTCGATATATAAAAGCCAAGTCTGACAAAATTGTGTTTTATGCTTTTTAATGTTTGCTTTAGATACTTCATCTGTACTTTTGCTTTCCTAAAGCTTTCTCTGACATATCCTTAGCTGTTTATTAAAGATTTCAGTGCTGTTATTGGTTATTGGTTACTAGGCTGACGTCATTGCACTCCGGAGGCAGACCCATAGGTGTTCAGTCTCCCCCAACAGATATCGAAGAGTATGCATACTGATGGTTCCTGGCTCGCTGATTAAACACACCTCTCGCTCCTGCCTCTCAGGCATCCAGTTTCGACTTGAACAGCAGGCAACTCCAGAGCTACTTAAAATCGCTTGATCGATTCAACATCGATTTTAGTGTCCTCATCCAACAGAGTCGCGAAGAGACCGAAGAATATCCCCCTATCCATCTTCAACTCCCCAACAATCGATGCTGTTGATGCAAGCCTGTCCACTCTCTCATTACCGTAATACCCATGCCCAGTACGGTATATCGTAAGCCGCTGGAGGTTAGAAACTTCTATAGACGACATCCACTCATACCGAAACCTGCGCTTCTGGATCTTGTGAAGCATCGACTGAGAGTCAGATACAACAGCTGCCCCAGTAAATGAAGTCCCAAAATCAGTGGAGGGCAGCAGTAACAACCTCAGCCTCCATCCTCATGCTAAGTAGTTGTCCTGTATGCCCCACTTCGGCTCTGCAACAACCCTACCATGCGCATTGTAAGAAACTGACGGATTTCTCACCACGTTGAACAAACCCATCGGTACATACAACATCATCATCCTTGCATTATCTTCTATCAGCTACCAACCTTTGCGAGATCGACCTTCATTTTGCCCCAATCTCTACAATCTCTTCCAAGTAATGATAACGTTGAGATAGTTCATCCGTACTTTACCATTTGTTGAATCCATTCTTCCCCTTTTGGTGAAGTAAAATTGCTGTTATTGTTTTGAATACTTCCATTCTTTTAGAAGCTTGTTTTTAAATACTTCATTCTTATACTGTTTTAAATGCTTCATTTAAAAATGTTTTGAATACTTCAGTTTTAAATTGTTTTAAGTAATTAAATTATTTTATTATTTAACTACTCTTTAAATGTTTAAACATAATTCTTATATTTTCAAATACAGATTCTTTCTTATACACCACGTATCTTCTCATTTTAATTTTAACTATTACTTGTAGCTGTTTTTAGTATTTCTTTCTTTGCTTTCTTTAAATATTTTGTTATTTTATTATTTTTAATATTTCATTCTTTTTGTTGTTTTGAAAACTTTATTCTGTTGTTCAGCTAAGGCTCTCTCTCTCTCTCTCTCTCTCTCTCTCTATCCTCACTCTCTCTCCTTTTACATATTTTTGTACGTTGTTACTTGTTTTAAATTCTTAATTCTTCTAATTCTCTCTGTGTCCCATTTATATATCTTCAGTTGTTATTTGTGTAAAATAATGAACTCTTCTATTGACCGACTGCAATCTTTCTGTCTCACAATTATAATTAGTGGTACGTTCATTCCGGAAATACGCATTCATTGTTTTTATTTCTCTCTCTCTCGATTGTGTTTTGTGGGGGCCTTTTTTGTCATTCTTATTGTGATATATAAACAGCCTTACCGGAAGAACGTGTTTTACTCACATCGTTCAGTACAATTTAGACTCTAATGCTTGTCCTTCGGTGAAGTGTCCGTTCAACCAGCGTTTACTGGGTTTAAGCTCTCCGTCAGCCTTTGACTGTCCCCAGCCAACCTGCGCCAGCGGCAAGGTTATTTTTATTTCTAAAAATATGATATCGTATGTACAGTATTTGATGCATCCATTTGCAATTCATGCATGTGCACCTTGCACCTATCTTCTTCTTGAACTTCCTATCACTTTTTTCCTGTACGTATTCTTCCATTATTGCCTTCTCCTGACAATAATTATTTTCAAAGAGGAACCTAACCGGCATATGTTGAGATGCAGAGGATCTATGATTTAAAAAAGCAATGCAACTTATTATCATCATCAAATAGCTTGTCCTGAGCAGAACTAGGCCACCCTAACAGTCCTTTGGAATTTCTCTCTCTCATAGTTCAGGTGTCCCATACTCTGCAGTCGTCATGCTAAAATCATCGGTTACATCCTGCATCCATCTTCTCCGTGATCTTTCTCTTCTCTTCGCCGGAATGCCTCCTTCTATAATGGTCTACCAACCCTTCGTGTCTCTTTATATGTCCAAAATACTTCAATTTTTTCATTCTTATTTGTAGCATCAGACAGTTTTCTTTGATTTTGAGTTCTTTCTGAATATATATATATTTGTTTCCCTTCTCTGCCCACATGGTATACATGTGACCTTCTGCGCCACTTATATTTCAAAAGCAAGTAATTGTTTTCCTGTCTTCTGATAAATGTTCATACTTCACGCATCCATACGTTGCCACTGGGAATATGTCTGTTCTTAGTATTCTGATCGTTGTTTTCCTACCAGTTCCCTTTAAACTGTTTTAGTTGTTTAATTTATTATACGGCCATGTTTTTTTCTTCTTTAAATTTCTTTCATTCCATTTCCATTAATTTTTTACAAACTTATCACTGGCGCTAATATTAGTTTCTTCAATTCAGAGCTCTATAGGAACATAGTGCTTAAATTGTTCATAAAATGATGTGTTCATACTCATTGCAGTTTCTGTAATAACGCCATCTTTATAAGTTTGATTACTAACCCCAACTCAATCGTCGATAACCTGGGGTAGAATATTGTTCAATAAGACCTGCATTTGTACAGATGTATTACTAGATGATAGAAACATAACACCTCACTATACTACCACATCTACTGGGTTATGCTGTACAGCATCATATTAGCCTTAGAGTTGGTCGTCAAATTTGATTGGTCATATGTTTGTAATCGGAACTGATTGGTCATATTGTTGGTTGTCAGATCTGATTGGTCATAAATTTTGTCGTCAAATCTGATTGGTAATTGTCTTGCTCGTCAGATCTGATTGGAAATAGGGTTGGTCGTCAGATCTGATTGGTTACCAAATGACATATTGTAGGGGGTATCAGAAGAGACTAGGCTTAGAAATTAAGACATCAGGGAAAGGTGGAGTACAACATCCGGGGAAGGTGGGTACACATCGAGTACTGAACTTCATCAGAAACAACAAATTTATGGTTAAGCCACATAAGCAGATTACCAACAGACAGTGCACCTCAAAGATCAATGCTACTTCAATACAGTGGATACAAAGCAAAGGCCAGCAGCGCAAGGTGGATCTCCAGATGCCACGAAAAACACTGTTATGAAGCGCACACAAAAAGCAAGTTCGAAAACTCTTCTAATTCTGATGTTGTGGGAGCAAAACAAATTGGAGAAAGAAAATATAATTAATGCGATACCAGTATGAATTTTATAAATTATGTATTCGATTTCTCAAAAAGTTGATTATAATTTACAAGTCTTGAAGTATTATGGTATATATAAAGTGTGATAACTTACATGTTTCTTTGTCCCAGTTGACAACTAAACATGTCAATTCTCAGCACCCTTTCTTGGTCAGCATAGCATCGCCATCGTCCACGGTTACCTCAGACGACAGCAATGAAGATATTGATGTTACTGATGAAGATATAGTCGGTTCACATGTTCATTGATGTTATCAACAAAATCGAACACATGCACCAAGACAGTCGGCTAAGGAAGCTTTACAACAAAACGTGTGACATCCATTCCCAATAACCGACATCAGTTTGAACACAATGAATTTTCAGAGTGAAGAACTCAATGATTTTGAGATCAAAGATTAACAACAGAGAACGGAAAAGAATGCATGACCTTAATTCTGCAATGGATTCCTTCGGAGATCATGCCACGTATGCCAAGGTCCTTCAGTAAGAAAGAAAGCTTACTTTCAAAATCGCTACCTTGAGCTTGGCAAGAATTATATCCAAATGTTGAATAGATCAGTGGAAGGAGATGAAGCAGTTATTGGACAACATCTACAAGATAGGTGGCACTGCGCATTATCTATCACCCCATGTTGGTCTTCCCTCTCAGTCTTACGTCTCAGCAATCCCGCATCAACTACCCTTATCATCACAACTTAATATCCCCATATCGCAACAAACTCGTTTTTTTAGCAACATTGCCACCAGTTTTCCCCCAGGTCACATTTCAGCTCCAAATTATCACCTACCACCAATTCATCACTGCAGTATTCTTCACAAAGCACTCACTATACATTCCAGTGGTAGATATCCAAGTTCATCAAGCCCAGAAAATAATACATCGTCTTCCAAAAATGTGGCATCACATTTAAGGACAAACAGGTTATTCCAACACGTCTCCTGTGCGTGCTCCAGGCATTCCCTTCCACAACATCGTTCCTAACAGAACAGTACACTTGATACTTTAGTTTCAACACACATTTACAAACACTTGTCAATAGTGAAATATAGCTGACATTAGACTTGTCAGTAGTGATAAAATATTGACATCAAAGTCTCTTGGTAACAGAGAAGTGCAGGAGTTTAATAAAAGAAAACCAGCTCGGTAGACTTTGTACTGCTTCTGATCTCAATATTACGGACCGGACGGATGGATAGCAGATATGCCGACAAATATGCAGACAGACAGACAGACTGATATAAATGTTTCAGACGTTTCTGATTTAGAAGTTCGGTGTAAGGCCGACACAGTTTTGAACAGGGACATTCCATTATGGCATAGTTTATCGATTCTTTTTCGTGAATATGCTAAATTACAAAATAAAAAAATTGTGTAAACAAATATTATTACCTGTGATACAAATTATATTATACATTCAATCTATGTGCTTGTTTTTAAGCTGATGTTGTTTGAGAATTGTGAGTGAAGTGCGAAAGATCGCGAGAGATTTGTTACCGTTCAACACTCATCTTCTGGGCCTAATCATGTAGTTGGCTTATAATGATGATGGTGTTACGAGTGATGTTTATATTAGCAAAGCTTTCGGTCCCAGCACATGGGAAAGACCGCCCAGTGGTTACCGGGGCCCCAAATTTGGGGTGTAAAGAATGGAACCTGTTACCTACCACGCATGTCGTAGAGGCGACTAAGGAGGTTTGGCTGAAATCGGATGCACATGTCCTGAACGTGTAGAAGTCTATGCGTTTAGGGGCCTACAAACAGTAATACGCGTTCTTGGCAAAGATCAAACATATCACAAGAGTGATTAAATTGGTCGTAAGAATAGACGCAAAAAGAAAGAAGATGGGAAGACTGGCTGATGACGAGAGGTTGTGTGGAAGCCCAGAGTGCAAAGGCACAGTCTTTTGAGAAGAGACATGTATGAGCTGAACGACAAGAGAAAACAGAATTTGTTACAGTAAAACACTTACTAATTGACCATCTGTAAAGACGAAAAAGGCCATATATATCTTTATATGTATGTATCTCAGTTAACCAAGAGGAAGAAAAGACGCCGAATATTACTATTGTCCTGTTATGCTGTCTCGGGTTGATGATGAATTAGTTGTCACTCTTGTCGTTAAGCGTAGGGGTGGAATTGCTTTAATTTGCATTCCAGGGCCAGATGAGTCGCCCTTGTTGTGTTATATCCATGTTTATTTAGTGTAGTCTTGATATTGTCTGACTCATCTTTTTCTCAGTCTTCCCTTGGCTCCTATAACCTGATCTCTGTTGCTTAATACTATTGTTGGTGGTTGATTATTATTCCATTCTTGTTAAATGTCAAACCTTTGAATTTATTGTCTTTCAGTGTGTTCGGTGATTATGCCACTCTGCTTCTGATGTTCTCGTCTCGTAATCTATCTTTCCTGGTGACCACCACCACTTTCCTCAAGAATTTCATTTGGCATGTGTTAGGCTGTCTTTGGTGTGTGTTGCTGTCAGGCATTCAGTATATATATATATATATATATATATATATATATAGAACTACAGTAAAACTATTTGATTAGCAAAACACGTAATTTTCAAATACTGTAGTTTTACAAATTACAAAGAAACAATGACAAATACAGCATCGTTTCGACCAACAAAGCCCAGCATCAAACAGGCAGACAGCAGGGTGACAAATTAAAATGAAACACAAATGGACCACCAAAATACAAACGTATCTAATGAAATCTGGAATAAAACGAAATAACGAAATAAATGTAACACAAAAATACATAAAGCGAAAATAGAACGGAAAGAAACAATGACATCTGGTAAATATGGCGAATGCATATGTATTCAGGTTATATATTACTAGATGTTTCATTGTTTCTTTCATTATTCTGAATTTTATGTGTATTTTTGTGTTGCATTTATTTCGTTATTCTTTTTATTCAGATTTCATTAGATATTTATATTTGATGGAAACTCCCATTGTGTTTCATTTTTAATTTGTCGCTGTTTATTCATTGTGACAAACCTGTGTGAAAGTATATGCCTGACTGTCATTATTTTATGAGCTATCATTTACAATTTGTATTACGTGTTTTGCTGTCAGCCTGGTTGGCGCTGACAACCAAAGTGTTGGTAGAAAAATACTTTTATCATCTGTCTTTTCACTTCCATCTTGATCTTTGGATGTTGTCAATGGTGACACCTGGTATAGCACTGCATTACTTTGTAAGTTCTGTCAATCAACCTGTATCTGTCTGTGATACAGTGTGACCATCTACATAACAAAATTGTATAGAGAACTTGATAATGTCATTTCAAGAGAGACAGTTATTCAAGAACATAAAAAAGGAATTAAATAGTGGACATTAAGCTTGATATGAGTGACTGGAAGATAATTGTAGAAGGAACGATTGCCTGAAAAAAAGAGTAAAATGAAGACCCTAGATGATGGATGCAGGATGTCTCATTGACGAGCTGAGAATGACTGCTGCTGGCGTCGGGCATCTTGCACAGAATAGATAGTTTTTCAGAGCTATCATGGAAAGCCAAGTTCCAAGTGACCAACTACTTGATGATAAGTATATATATATATATATGCGTTTGTCTATATATCTATCTGTGTATATGCAAACAATGCATTCTCAGTGGAACCAGGAGAATTTAGAAGAAAAGGAGCAGCGGATATTACACGCCTTTAAAAACCAGGGATTATAATAAAAATGACCCTTTCCTGGAACCCGCAGGTAAGTGAAGAGACACCTGAAAATACCACGAACAGATTTGAACGCAGATTATCGAAATGCAGAAGACACGGAAGTGCTAGCTGCAAGAATGAATAATAATGGAGAACTTGGCATGAACTGGTTGGAGTCCAACATATAAGATGGGAAATCTGAAAATTAAAATAAGAATCTGTAGACAATACGGACATTGTGATGATTGAGTGCTGCCACTGTGCACAACTGTTGTGAGAAGATATCAACTCTGAAGTAGGAGTATGGCTCGCCTGGATGGCGACGGAAACTGGTGCTAAGGGAAGCAAGCATAAAAATTAGTCAGATGCACCATATTAGGTGCCATATTTTACTGAATGTATAAGTGGACAAATAGAAAAATAAAAACAAGATGATCTTTATTGCTTGAACATCCAGACGCTATGGTAGAGAAAATGAACATTCAGACTTATGCTTTCTCTATTATGACTTCTGAATATTCACTAGTGTCTCTGCTACTAAATCAGGGCAGCGGGTCAACCTGGATAGAACTGACATTCTAAGGCGTCCTCGCAAAGTATGGCATCAAGAGGACTTTCATCAAAACAATCCCATCAACTGCTAGATTGTGGGAACTTGGGTTGGAATTGGAGTGACCAGAAAAGTGCAGTACAACAGACCTATGAGTCTATTCTCTAATCCTGTTTGCATTTCAGCATTAGGTCAGAAAAAGGTGGCACCTGGAGCAGAGTCTCTCTATGCACTTTGTCTTTCTTTCTCTTCTTCATGGTAAGAAAAGTTTGTTGTTTGTTTAGTAGGGGATTAAAACTTCTTTAAGTCGAGGCACGACTTTTAACCTAAGGAGAACCTTTTATTGGTTATATCCAGGCGTGTGGGCCAGCAAACATGAAAATAAAAATTAACTCCTTTCAGAGAATCCATAGAATATCTCTTAAGGTAAGAGAGTTTCTAGCACGGGCTTTTGAGCAGGCGTATCAATCAATATCGAATTGATACGGTTAGTCACTGGGCGCTGTTGGAGAATATTGTAGAAGAAAGATCAGGCACTTATGAACACGTCTGGAGTATTAATGAAGATATTTCAAATTAAAACTGTGTCCCCCTTTTCATGTTTCCTTCCCTCCGTAAACGCCAACTTCCACTTGGTCCTGTTAAATTATTGTTTAAATGCACATTCAAGCGGAGGTAGCACAGTTCTCAATGCTGTCGTTTTCTTCCATCATGGAGAAGAAGACCATTATGTTCACCTGCATATTAAATATGATAAAATAATGGGAAGGTCAACAAGATCACTGGAGCTTAACGCATAGATGTAGTTACCAGGCCCAAATTTGGGGGTGTAAAAGAATAGAACCACTGTTACCTGCTACATACTCATGAGAGGCGCTAAGGAAGTTTGGCTGAAATCGGATGCATGTCCTAAATGGCAGAAGTCTGTGTATTCAGGGGCCTACCAGGCAATGTGCAACGTATATACGCTGTAGCAAAGATCAAACATATCTAGTGATTAAAAGGTGGTCGTAAGGAACAGACATGAAAAAGACTGGAAGCCACATAGATCACAGTTTTACAGAAAATGATGAAAATTCCATGAACAGCGCCGAAAACAAGTGAGGTTTAAAAGAGACATACTGGAAAATAACCTATAAAATGCACCTATTTAGCCTAGAGTGGCAATTTTGATTGCACAGGAAATGTTAAAGGGATTATGATGCAATAAAGCAATATGATATAATATGGAATAATATGGGCTTGATAAGAATAAAATATGGAACTGCAAAATTTATATAGTATTAAACTAAATTACAATTTTTCAAATTTCAAATGTTGTATTAATTCTTTATATGAAGTGAGAGTTGGAAATGACTAAAGATATAGAACATAAAGTTAGATGCATTTGAAAATAGATGTCTGCGAAAAATAATGAATAAAATGGAACGAATTGAGGAAGTGATGAAATTAGAGAAATGCATGGTCAAGCCACTAAACAAAAGCAACTGTTATAAGAAGGAGAAGATGGCGATATGTTGGACACACCTTGAGAAGAGGCAGTCAACGAATATCAAAGCAGGCATTGAAGTGGGATGCAAAGGGTTCAAGAAGAGAGGACGACCTAAGGAGACCACAAACTGATACTTTGCTGAGAGGCCAAGAAATATCGGTCTTGGTACTATTAAAGAGATTGAGCGAGTTGCCTAGGATAGAGCAGTATGGAGAAATTGCTTTAGGTTCTATTTAACGTATAACAATTACAGAGAGGAATTATTATTATGCACAAATAAGTATGATTAAAAACTAAAGAATCGGATATCCAACGTTCTTTTGACATATTCGATAAGATCGTCGTCAGACAATTAACCACTACCATGGATAGAGTTGTGGAGAACACGATTGCCTGCACCAACGGGCATGACGCTGTTAATTGATTGAACATATTAACGATCGAGAGAGAGAACATAATATTAGAAACACTGAAAGGAACATCATCGATGTGGAGACATCACAAGCTGATGGTAAAGTTAGTTTTATTTGTCAGTACGAAATTGTCTGGTGAGTCAGTCAGAACCAACTATCGGCTTATAGTTAGGGTTGGCTGTGGTCTGATACAGGCTTAAAAAGATCTTTGACGCTGTATTCAGTGTATAATTGTCACTTCAGTATCGTGTTTCAATACTAATTGTTCGATATACTTAGCCGTTGGCAAAAAAAAAGTTTAAGTATCGAGAGCTCAACAATTAATTAAACGATATTAGAATACTCAGTAACGGAACGATAGACATGGAATCAGTGACTTGGGGACGATATGCAGGTAGGACAGTAGTCCGGTAGATATAATCTAGAGAAACTATGACCATTAAAATTTTTAAGTGTGTGGAGGCTTGGGCTATATTATATTACATCATGACATATACATAAATATATAATACCTCAGCCCCTTCTGGAGCTGATAAGTATACACCCTTCTTTCTGTTGTCAGTGTTGTTTACTCAAATTACTGTAATGGTACATATTGAATGATAGTTTATGTATGTAATTAATGTTACATTCATGTACTATAATGCTTCTTTCAAGTTTGCTATTTTCATATTTTCCCAATCATCTTGAAATATTTTGTTCTCCCTTATCAAAGTACAATTTTTAAAAACAGTTACTACTATTCTTGCAGTTACAGGACAAAACCCACAATGAGTATATATATATATATATATATATATATATAGCCCTTTTCATCTTTGACAGATGTTGCTTGATGTTTACTATGACAACTACAGTTTGCTTTTCTCTCTTGCCATTCAAGCTCGTACATAAGTCTCTTCTCAAAGACTCTAGCCTTCGTAATTTGGCTTTCCACACAACTCTGCATGTCAACTTCTAGTCCCTCCCATGTGCTGGGATCTAGAGAAAGAGGATTTTCATTGAGGTTTTGGGACATCTTTATATCTGAGCAGTGGTCTGCCTGATCACTCCTTCCCCTCCGAAGTTCACAGGCAACATTTGTTTGGTGTGCGATAGAGTTTTCATTCTTCTCTACATGTCTATTCATGTAATCGTCTACTGCTGGAAACTGCACACATTGAAGGAAGTACAATTTTACAATTCTCAATGCTTCAGAGTTGGTGTATCTTCTTTACACAGTGTTCACTTAATCTTGGAGACATCAGAAGTGAAAGAGTCTTAAGTCTCCTCCGTGTCTTGGTAAGGCTATCCATGTTTCTGAATGTATAGTAAAAAAAAGACAATTACAGGCTTCAGTAATATTTGGTTTTCGTCTACAATGTCAATTTTATTGTCACCTTCACATACGATAGTATGCAGAATGTAGTAGCCGCACTCTCCTATCGGCGTTGATTTCTTCATCAAGAGAAGGCTGGCATTGTTACCGTGGACCCAAGATAGCCAGAATTTTTGCACTGGTGTTAGATGGATTTCTATTTTAAAGTGACAATGATGTCTTACCTCTGACATATACAACTGTTTGGAGACCTTATTGTGAAAGAATTACTTCACCTTTGACAGGTAGTAATTGGGCATTGCACGATTGTGGTCTCACTGTGGGGGCCAGGCAGCATCGATCAGGCGAAAAGGAGGTCAGCAGGAAGTATTTCGTGCGTTTTAATCTTGGCTCTTGGCGAGCCCAGGACTGACAATGAACCATCATTTCCTTCCCATGCTTTGTAATCTATATGGGTATATGTTGCATGTATTCCAGTTATATATTTACTAGATGTTTCATTGTTTCTTTTTCTTTCTATTTCTAGTTTTATGTGTGTTTTTTGTGTTACATTTATTTCGTTATTCGTTTTATTCCAGATTTTCCTTAGATACGTTTGGTATTTGGTCGTCCATTTGTGTTTCATTTTAATTTGTCACTCCTGTTTGTTCGTTGCTTGATAAAGGCCTTGTTGGTCAAACGTTGCTGTATTTTGTCATTGTTTTTGTAATTTGTAAAACTACAGTACTTTGTAATTATGTGTTTTACCTATTTAGGTAGCAATTTTGATTGCACAGGAAATGTTCAAAAAGAAATTATGATACGAATTGGCAAAACAACATCAGCTTTTAAAAGTCTAAATAAAATATGGAACTGCAAGTTATATAGTATTAAAACTAAATTACAATTTTCAATTCAAATGTTGTATCAATCCTAACATATGCCAGCGAGAGTTGGAAAATGACTAAAGATATAGAAAGCAAGATGAATGCATTTGAAAATAGATGTCTGCGAAAAATAAAGAATATAAAATGGAACGAATTCAGGAGAAGTGATGAAATCAGAGACATGTCTGGTCAACCACTAGTGACAACTGTTATAAGAAAGAGAAGATGGAGATATGTTGGGCACACCTTGAGGAGAAATGATCAACGAATATCAAAACAGGCATTGAAGTGGGATGCAAAGGGTTCAAGAAAGAGAGGTCGACCTAGGAGACCCTGAAACGAACTTTGCTGAGAGAGACAGAAAATATTGGTCTCAGTTCCATGGAGGAAATTGAGCGAGTTGCCCAGGATAGAGCGGTATGGAGAAATTACTTGCAGGCCCTATGTAACGTATAACGGTACAAGAGGAATTATTATTAATCAATGATATAAACATACTAGGATAGACAATTTATCTGACAGCAATCAATGATACAATAATAACAGCAAGATAGAAGAACCAGCTTGACTTCATGGTATGCCCCTTGTTGCACTTGCCAGTGTCACAAACGCAAAGGTTGGTGTACGTTGTGCCTTGAACTCCTCTGAGAAATGTTTTGCATGACCTAAAATCTGCTACTGCGCCACCTCCTGATGGGTCTGCAAATTAGAGTGAAAACATGATAGTGTAGCTAAACTCTGTAATATAACATTTGACAACACAGAGATACTATTAATCACTGCAGGGTAACTCCTGCTTCTTTGTTTGTTCTAGTAGAATTCTCTTGGAGACATTAATCATTTTTAGTGCATGTAAGGTGTACTGCAGTTTTGTTACAAATATTTATACCTTGCTGCCTAGCACATTCATTTCAGCAAGGATTTTCTTCAGGTCAACTTTATCTACCCCTGATAGTTCTCACCCTGCCTGCAGGACAACAATTGCATTGTTTCTCTGTAGCAATGGGCAAATCAAGTTCAGCAGAGTTAATTTTGCAGCAAACAACATAGATTCCCAGAAACAAGTTGTTTTCACTGGAATTGTTCTGATTAATAGATTTTCTCCATTCCCACATATATTCTGTCTGGCATGGGTACTAAGCATTGGCTATACAGATCACACAACCAGAAGAATAAAACAGACAACTGTTAAAATGTACACACAATGGAAACAATGGACTCAGCCTCCATTATACAACATGGAAGTTCACAAATGTTGACAGGAAAAGAGGCAGGCAGTCAAGAACTGGCAAACAGTTTGTAAAACCAGCAATTCTCTCAATCTCAGAACTTTAGAGTGAACATTGAAAGACAAAACTACTCACTACAAAAATATGACAAGTCAGAGTAAGAACAACAAGTGGGAGGAGTTTTGTGAGAAGTCGTGAAGATTAAAAAATGGGGAAGAGTTGACCTAGGCTCTAGTCATAGGCAAAATGGGATAGGCTCTAGTCATAGGCAAGTACTCAACCAACTTCAGAGCTGGGGTAGAGGCACTCAGTGTCGCTCCAAAAATGGCACTACAGCACATGAAACAACTACACTGAGAAAATAGTGCTTTTGACAGATGCATTGTCTGCTATAGCTGCACTGAAAGGAACAAAAACTGAATGATCTCAAAACAACCTTAGCACAGTTGTCCTATGATTCAGAGAATGTGGCAATTCAGGGGACACCCTCACACTACAAGCTTAATGGAAATAAAGATGTAGATAGACAAGCTATAGATGGAGGAGTGACACTTAAAAATGACAGCCTAGTCAGCTACAAAGAAGCAAAAAACCATAGCTGGAAAGAACTATAAGTCAAAGTGGGAGAAAGATCACACAAAACAACATGGGTGATGGATATTACCAACTCTCCAGAAGGGACCAGACTGTTATACTTAGCTTCCGGACTGAACACAACAAAATGAGACACAACCTATACATCAAATCCAAGATAGGTACTAGTAGCCTGGGCCCTGGCAAGTATGACGACAGAGCTTGTCCTACAAGACTGACCCCAGATCTGAGAAGACACAAGTGGCCCACTTACACCAACATCCAGGACAAATTGTATGTTTGCATAGCTGACAGCCAGAAGCAGACGGTGGCTTTGATCAGAAAATAAGAAATCCTAATCTAGTGAGATCACAGAAGGTGTATGCTATAAAATATATATAATGATACAACTAAATATATATAATGATATGATACAACTAAATATATATAATGATATGATACAACTAAATATATATAATGATATGATACAACTAAATATATATAATTATACAACTAATCTAAGAAGAACAATAAAGATGAAATCAACAATTTCCCAGAACACACCAGTTCATGAAGACAACTTGGTATTAAGAAAGTGTTATGAAAAACTTACCACTAAGAGTTCTGAGAAAGTATTATGAAAAACTTACCACTAAGAGTTCTGAGTTTTTCTTGGTATGTTGTTCTAGACAGGCACTGTCTGGCGGCAAGTGAATTTCCTGATCATTGTAAAAATTGTTTGTAACAGTAATTTTAAAACAAAATTAAAATACAGCTGTGGCAAAAATAAACTCATACATTTTCTTATCATCAAATGCTGAAACTTGACATAAGTTGACAAACTGTTTAAAACAAAATAATATATTTTCCTGTATGTCTAGTCAAATCTGGGAAACCTTGTAGATCTATGCCCAAATTACATAGATATACAAAACATATATACAACACATATATACAACACATATATACAACATAGATATACAACACATATATACAACATAGATATACAACATAAATATACAACATAGATATACAACATAGATATACAAACAACTACAGATCTATGCACATATTACAAGATATACAAACAACTTACAAATAAAATAAGTGTTGACTATACTGCTATTTATGATTGTAACATATGTCAGCAAAAGTTGGGAAATAACTTAAGATATCCAGGTGAGCTGATGAAATCAGAGAACTGTCTGGTCAACTACTAATAATAACTGTTTTAAGAAAGAGAAGATGGAGATATGTTGGACAGATACTTAGAAGAAATGTCTGGTCAAACACCAGTAACAACTGTTATAAGAAAGAGAAGATGGAGATATGTTAGGCATACCTTGAGAAGAAATGTCTGGTCAACTACTAGTAACAACTGTTATAAGAAAGAAAAGATGGAGATATGTTGAACATACCTTGAGAAGAAATGCCTGGTCAACTACTAGTACCAACTGTTATAAGAAAGAGAAGATGGAAATATGTTGAACATACTTTGAGAAGAAATGTCTGGTCAACTACTAGTAACAACTGTTATAAGAAAGAGAAGATGGAGATATGTTGGACATACCTTGAGAAGAAATGTCTGGTCAACCACTAGTAACAACTGTTATAAGAAAGAGAAGATGGAGATATGTTGGACATACCTTGAGAAGAAATGTCTGGTCAACTACTAGTACCAACTGTTATAAGAAGGAGAAGATGGAGATATGTTGGACATACCTTGAGAAGAAATGTCTAGTCAACTACTAGTAACAACTGTTATAAGAAAGAGAAGATGGAGATATGTTGGACATACCTTGAGAAGAAATGTCTGGTCAACCACTAGTAACAACTGTTATAAGAAAGAGAAGATGGAGATATGTTGGACATACCTTGAGAAGAAATGTCTGGTCAACCACTAGTAACAACTGTTATAAGAAAGAGAAGATGGAGATATGTTGGACATCCCTTGAGAAGAAATGTCTGGTCAACCACTAGTAACAACTGTTATAAGAGAGAAGATGAGATATTTGGACAGATACTTAGAAGAAATGATCAAAGAAACACAAAGCAGGCATTCAAGTGGAAGGCAAATGGTTCAAGAAAGAAAGAATGCCCTAGGGAAATGCTGAAATAAACTTTACTAAGAGAGGTGAGAGATATCAGACTGGATTTCATAGAAGAAACTGCATGCAGGACTTATGTAACGTATAATGGTACAGGAACAATACAATACAATAGATTAATGTCCCATTTTATACAAATGACTTGATTTCATAAACTGACCTTGAAGCCACTCTTTGGTGCAGACAAAGCAACCATCTTTTGTTTCCACACCAATATCTGATGTTCTGAAGTAATCCCGTTTGCATCCTTGACACACATAACATGATATTCCATTAGGGTCATAATCAAAGTTTGGATCCTGACCAGGTTGGTAATCACCTGGTATCTGCTCCTGCGCTGACCAATCAATCTGCAGCTCACGTAAGTAGCCATCATTCCAGCCTATAAGAGAAGAACAATTTGAAATATGATAAACATCATTTTTGTTCACAGTCTGGCTTAGATATTAATTAAAGAAATAAGCCAACTCAAGGCTCCCAACATTGCAGAACAGTTTTATGCTTGTGAAAGGAAACATACTATGACTGAGCAACTCCATTTATTGTCACTGTGATTTTTCTTCTAACCAGGGATGCACGTTTTCACTCATGTGATTTCGGGGATTCTACTTCTAACCAGGGCTGCAAGTTTTCACTCATGTGATTTAAGTTTAGTAACAGAAGATGATATATTCATATATCTGGAAAGTTTAGTAGCAGCAGATGGAAGAAAGCGCAAGCCAAGACATGGTAGCGAGAAGATGTTTGAAATTAGATAAGTAAGTTTTGAATTGTGTTCACAGATTTGATCCGTAAGAGAAATAAGCGGGCGAGTTTATTAACAGGTATTGATAAATAACTCCGTTATAGAATATTAAGAAAAAGTAACGACATTGTGTTATGTATTTTTTTAGTAGTTAAGAGGAATAATTTTTCCATCTATATTATAATAAGGTAGTTTTACCAGGTGACAAGAGAAAACCGAGAGAGGACTAGCTTTGATCAATGACATGCCTAGTTGCATATACCTCAACGAACCGAGTCGTACAATATTGAAGCGTGGAGCACTCAACTTATAATTAAGCTGAAGTGCGAAATAATCATCAAAAAAGGAGATGAACTATGAGAGATGAAGTTCAGCGTTGTTGACCTTAGACTAAGTATCCAAGAGCCAAAGTATCGTAGACTTTACGGAAGAAACATTTCCAGAAAAATTTTAAAGAGGTGGGATTGACAGCGTAATCTTACCACTGTAATTATTCCACCTATCAGTCAAGTTTTGGGCCTGTTTTTGTTCCAGCCCAGATGGGAACTGACTTGCAGAAAGCATCACCTCGGCGAGAACCCTCCAGGCGGGACTGACTTGTGAGAAGAATCAACGCGAGGAATTCCAGATGGGACCAGACCAAGCAGCCATCGGCGTATCCCCACCACCGGGAATTGTTCTCGGCATTCAAGGTATCACGTTAAAAGGGGACAGAGCCTTGCCTGTCCTATATCCAGAACTTTATAGTAACAATTTCCAGTGGTTGACTTTCATAACGTCAGCAGAATAATCCAGCCATTAGAATTAAGACAATTTTGGGACAAGACTATTATTACTATATCAGAAAATCCAGAATTCAGAAGTGACCTGACCGCAGTTCTTACTTATCTACCTAGATAGCAAAATTAGATGTGGTTAGGCTGTCCGGTTTTTTTTCTTCTCCTGAAGGTTCTGCAGAAAGTTGTGGTAATCTATTTCCAAGAAATTCAGGTCATGAAACTGAACTGAATTTCTTTATGTTTATATTTATATGTAAACATAAACATATATAACAGCATACAATAAAAGAGAACGAGTACTAGAGCTAAGGAAGACCAAGAAAAGATGGATAGACAATATCAAGACCACACTACATAACCACGGATACAACACAACAAGGCACTCATCTAGCCTAGAACGCAAATTAAAGCTCCCATCCCTACGCTTAACGGCAAGAGTGGACAGCCAACTACATCTTCCATCTGGGAATAGACAATATATTTATATGTGATCTGTATATGTTACCCACTAATGAACTAGTGAATTAATTTATGTCATCAATTTAGAGTAGAGTATTAATGCATAATTAAGACCTTTCTTTTGTTTACATGTTGCAGGATTTGGAAGTCGTGATTTATTGTATTACGATGTTGAATTTTATTTCTATGATGAGAGTTCATGGGAACTCATGATTGAGAATTTAATACATTGCTATTTAAGCAGAAACTTATGCTAATTTGTTATTGTTGGTATTTCCATAGTCAATTATGTTTAGTGTGGAGAGAAAGTGTCTTGTGACCCCAGGTGACCTTTCAATAGCTATTTCACGCGCTGTTCTTGTACTGATTATTTTTATCTTTCTCTTTTTTTTGTTCCACCTTTTTTCTTTCTTCTTCTACACTTTCCAGGAGTCGTATACCAGAGAGTTGCACATACTGTTATATGTTATACATCAACAAAATGATGAGCAAAGCCAGGATGGCATTTACCAATCTAAACAATATTTGAAGATCTCACCAGCAGCACAATAATACAATAGCCAAATTTAAGGATATTAGAAAGCTGTGCACATTTTGTCAGTACTTTTATTATGGATCTGAATGTTGGAGAACTGATAAAGGAAACATCTAGATTATCATCATTTTATAGAACATCTAGATTATCATCATTTTATAGAACATCTAGACTATCATCATTTTATAGAACATCTAGACTATCATCATTTTATAGAACATCTAGACTATCATCATTTTATAGAACATCTAGACTATCATCATTTTATAGAACATCTAGACTATCATCATTTTATAGAACATCTAGACTATCATTAGTTTATAGAACATGTAGACTATCATCATTTTATAGAACATCTAGACTATCATCATTTTATAGAACATCTAGACTATCATCATTTTATATAACATGTAGACTATCATCATTTTATATAACATGTAGACTATCATCATTTTATATAACATGTAGACTATCATCATTTTATAGAACATCTAGACTATCATCATTTTATAGAACACTAGCTGTACCCTGCACGCGTTGCTACGCCTCCAAACAAAAAATTGAATTACGCCCCAGTCGATATACTGCTTCATTGCTACTAATGTCGCGTCCCAGTTGATATACTGCTTCATTGCTACTAATGTGGCGTCCCAGTTGATATACTGCTTCATTGCTACTAATGTCGGCCCCAGTTGACATACTGCTTCATTGCTACTAATGTCGCGTCCCAGTTGACATACTGCTTCATTGCTACTAATGTAGTGTCCCAGTTGACATACTGTTTCATTGCTACTAATGTCACGTCCCAGTTGATATTTCTCTTATCATGATTCGAAATGAGTAGAAATCCATGAAAAACAAACCTGGATTGCGTAATTTAACTTCAGCTTGTTTGTAAATTGCCTGAAACAATTATTTTATGCTATGAAAGAGATCGAGGTCTTCATAGTTTTAAAACATACGTCATCGAATCTTGTGTGTATATTAATGTGTATACCGTAGACTTCCGGAAACGTTCATAGCAAATTGTAAACAAACTTAGAAACTCTCAATTAAATTAAGCGTGTTTTGATTTTGTAGAATTTTAAAAGCTTCAGCGCTACCTTTTCAAACGATGACAGGTAGCATCCCGACATCAAAACAAACATATCCTGTAAATTTCAGCTAAATCTGTTCAGTAGTTTCCGAGTCTATAGGTAACAAACAAACAGACAAACATCCATTTTATATATATAGTAGATCTAGACTATCATCATTTTATAGAACATCTAGACTATCATCATTTTATAGAACATCTAGATTATCATCATTTTATAGAACATCTAGACTATCATCATTTTATAGAACATCTAGACTATCATCATTTTATAGAACATACCTGAGAAAAATTATATTGTGGCTAAATAAAATCAGCAACCAAGAATTACTCAAGTGCAAACACAAGGAGATGAACAAACTGATAAAAAGCAGATGAGACGAACAAACTGATAAAAAGCAGATGAGACGAACAAACTGATAAAAAGCAGATGCTGGTGAATTCATGTACTAGGAACTATCTGGAAATAATCACAAGAACTGTCCGACAGTGGACTCCAGACAGAAGGTGAAATAAAGCAGAGATGCTGCAGTGCTTGTCAGATTTGTAGCACTCTGTGATAGATGACCAGTCCAAGCAAAATGGACTCTGTGATAGATGACAGTTAAAGCAAATGAACTCTGTGATAGATGACCAGTTCAAGCAAAATGGACTCTGTGATAGATGACCAGTTCAAGCAAAATGGACTCTGTGATAGATGACCAGTTCAAGCAAAATGGACTCTGTGATAGATGACCAGTCCAAGCAAAATGGACTCTGTGATAGATGACCAGTTCAAGCAAAATGGACTCTGTGATAGATGACCAGTTCAAGCAAAATAGACTCTGTGATAGATGACCAGTCCAAGCAAAATGGACTCTGTGATAGATGACATCAGTCTCAAGCCAAAATGGACTCTGTGATAGATGACCAGTTCAAGCAAAATGGACTCTGTGATAGATGACCAGTTCAAGCAAAATGGACTCTGTGATAGATGACCAGTTCACAAATGGACTTGATGATGCCCAGTCAAAATGGACTCTGTGATAGATGACCAGCTCAAGCAAAATGGACAGATTTTGTTGAGTGTACTAGAAGAAATGTTTGCCACTGATTGCCTTATTGGTTCATGGTTCAGGAAAGAAGAATATAAAAATAAGAAAAGTGAAACAGCAAGAACATTTCTACTTTGACAATGAAAACATCATCATAACAATAATAATGTAGAAATCATGTCAATATAATACTAGTACTAAAATAGAAATACATTTCTTTCATATTTTTACCTCCAATGTAGCCAGACTGGGAGATCTCAGTCCCTGAACTCCGTCGTGGATACTGTCTCAGATGCAGTGCAAAACCAGTCATGTGGTCATACACAGGATTTGCAGTAAACTGAATGGTGATGTAGTTCTGTGTTGATGTATATGTGGACTGACGTGGAAGATCTGTACCACACAAGCCTTGCCACGGAATTGAAGGAAACAACCGTGCATTATCAACACGGTAGCCTATAGAAGACAATGAGTTGGACTTTGAACAAATGTGATGGCTATGACTATGAAGATTGTTACAATTTCAACAAATAATACATTGTTAAGATTAGTCACTAAGACTTCCTTTCCTTTCGTTGCCTTGAAATATTGTCTATATATTCAATGTTGTCTCTTATATGAACTTCACTGTCTCTTGTATGAACTTCACTGTCTTCACTAAGACATGAATCAGTCATTGAATTACAGCTGCATTTCACATAAATATACCTACAAAATCTTAACTTAAAACTGAAGTCAAATAATAGTTTTTCTAGAATAAAGCACAAGTCTAGATTTTGCTTTCACTACATACAAAATAATGCAGTGTTTCAACATCAGAGATTAGTCCTGGCAGTGTTTCAACATCAGAGATTAGTCTGGCAGTGTTTCAACATCAGAGATTAGTCAGGCAGTGTTTCAACATCAGAGATTAGTCCTGGCAGTGTTTCAACATCAGAGATTAGTCTTGGCAATGTTTCAACATCAGAGATTAGTCTTGGCAATGTTTCAACATCAGAGATTAGTCCAGGCAGTGTTTCAACATCAGAGATTAGTCTTGGCAATGTTTCAACATCAGAGATTAGTCCTGGCAGTGTTTCAACATCAGAGATTAGTCCTGGCAGTGTTTCAACATCAGAGATTAGTCAGGCAGTGGGTCAAGGCGCATGAGGTGGTGTGTCAGGATTAGTGAGCAGGCACTAATCAAGACCCTGTCCCCTACCTCTCGTGGTGACCTGAAACAGACTTTGGTTCGGTCTGGCTAATGGGGGAGGGATCGGAGAACTACTGGTAGTGGTGCAAGTACGAAAAGAAATGCAGGTCCATCAGAACAAAATGCACGAGTCTCTGGCCCATGTCCAACAAAATATTGCCCAAGTTCCCGAACAAAGCGAAACAGCAGTGAAACGTCTCTGACATAAGCCCCACTCTCCGGAGTAGGGCCGAAACAAATCGCCATCCGGGGCAGGAGACTCCATACACAAGCTCGGCGTGTAAGTCACGGCCCGCCACAAACTACAAGTTTCCTTGCCGATGGGAGACTAGTAAACATGAAAGGATGAGAGGTGCATCAGTGCAGCGAGTGCCCACTGAGTGCGAAACTCGAAGTCCTGAGGAGGGCAAACATTGCCAGCTCGGAGGGAAGAATAAATAAGTTGATGCGCAATGGAAAAAGTTTACCTCGTGTCGGTATGAGGAAGATTTCCTGTCTCCGCACCAGTGGCCTAGTGCAGATACATGTTCTGGGTATGGTTTGCAGCAAAACAAAAGTTGCGTTTAGTGCATGCGAAACTACCCTCCCGGAAAACCGAGCAAGGTACTGTTGCGATAACAATTAACATCCCCGGAAGAACTAAGGTGGGTGATGCCTAACGGAACTGCCAGCCTTGGGGCAGCCGGGCAAGGTACTATTGCAGTCATAACTAACATCCCGCTAGAACTGGGGCGGGTAATGGTGCGAGCGCAAAATCCTCAGTTGCGCTACTAGCGCCGATTGAAATCACCCACTACATTATTTGTGCTTGGCCCCAGGCTGGTGTCTTCCGAGGCTAACTGCAAATTGCCACGTACCAACGCGAGTCTAGAAAAGGCTGAGAATGTTCCTACTCCGGAACAAACTCAAAGTGAGCGGTAAAGTAAATTCGACAATGTAAAAATCTGACAGGCTGTCGGGTTCGAACATTGGCGAAGGCCAATACTTTACACTGTGTTTATACGTGTAAGAGCCATCCGAGAAATGTTTCTAATCGGAACGACCTCATAGTCAGAAAGGGCATAACAGCGTAACTCACTGTCTTGGCGTAGATCACAAAGCCAAATATCGGCAAAGCTGATCGAAATGGCGAAAATCCGGGCCGACATAGTCGACAGAAAGGCTCATACCCTAGGGAAAGTTCACCCTAGCAAATCAAAAGCTGGCTGAAACCGGGCGGGCGGGCCTAGTCACCATGGCGCAATGTGACCGCGTAGATCACCCGTTCTTGTCAGTGGACCAATTACATCACAATAAGAATGATAAAATTGGCGTGAAACGATCATGAGAAGAATCAGGCAGTGTTTCAACATCAGAGATTTGTCAGGCAGTGTTTAAACATCAGAGATTAGTCTGGCAGTGTTTCAACATCAGAGATTAGTCCTGGCAGTGTTTCAACATCAGAGATTAGTCCTGGCAGTGTTTCAACATCAGAGATTAGTCCTGGCAGTGTTTCAACATCAGAGATTAGTCCAGGCAGTGTTTCAACATCAGAGATTAGTCCAGGCAGTGTTTCAACATCAGAGATTAGTCCAGGCAGTGTTACAACATCAGAGATTAGTCCTGGCAGTGTTTCAACATCAGAGATTAGTCATTAGAGATTAGGCTCAGTGACCGATTCGCCCAACACTTACGCGACATACGCCAATGCTCTGTGACCCCTGTAGCCACCATTTCAATGATACTGGCCATTTAGGAGCTCACGATGTCAGGTCACAGCCATCCGATCATGTTCCTCGGATGATCGCAGTCGATGCTCTGGAGAATCGGTTGATTTCTTTGTATGGTACCTTGCGACCACCTGGGCTCAACGTATTACATTCTTATGCTTCTTAGTACTTTCTCTTCCATGCTTTGTAATCTATATGGGTATATGTTGCATGTATTCATGTTATATTCCATTCTTATGCTTCTTAGTACTTTCTCCTCCCATGCTTTGTAATCTATATGGGTATATGTTGCATGTATTCAAGTTATATATTTACTAGATGTTTCATTGTTTCTTTTCCTTTCTATTTCTAGTTTTTATGTGTGTTTTTGTGTTACATTTATTTGTTATTCGTTTTATTCCACATTTTCCTTAGATACGTTTGTATTTAGTCGTCCATTTGTGTTTCATTTTAATTTGTCACTCCTGTTTGTTAGTTTGCTTGATAAAGGCCTTGTTGGTCGAAACGTTGCTGTATTTGTCATTGTTTTGTAATTTGTAAAACTACAGTACTTTGTAATTACGTGTTTTGCCAATCAAATAGTTTACTGCAGTTCCATATATATATACTGAATAGATTAGTCATGGCAGTGTTTCAACATCAGAGATTAGTCCTGGCAGTGTTTCAACATCAGAGATTAGTCCTGGCAGTGTTTCAACATCAGAGATTAGTCCTGGCAGTGTTTAAACATCAGAGATTAGTCCTGGCAGTGTTTAAACATCAGAGATTAGTCCAGGCAGTGTTTAAACATCAGAGATTAGTCCAGGCAGTGTTTAAACATCAGAGATTAGTCCAGGCAGTGTTTAAACATCGGAGATTAGTCCAGGCAGTGTTTAAACATCGAGATTAGTCAGGCAGTGTTTAAACATCAAAGATTAGTCCAGATTAATAAATCATCACAGAAATTGAAAGACTGTAAATGTTTGTTTATATTAGCATAGTAGAGATATATAACTTGTCA
Organism: Arion vulgaris; assembly: GCA_020796225.1. Lineage (NCBI taxonomy): Eukaryota > Metazoa > Mollusca > Gastropoda > Stylommatophora > Arionidae > Arion > Arion vulgaris. The sequence goes on along the minus strand of CM036762.1, from coordinate 64,156,961 downwards.
ACAAACAACTTCAACTAATGTGCCAGATCTTGAACAACAAACAACTGCCTAATATGCCAGATCTTGTAAATATAAAGTTATTCAACCAGCCGACAGACAACTCACAATAATGTGCAGATCTTGTACAACAAACAACTCATGACGACAGACTAAATATATACATAACTTACTGTTGAACATAAGATATACATAACTTACTATTGAATAAGGGTTGTGTGCTCTCACCTCTTCTCTTCAACATATATATAGACAGAATAGTGAAAGAGGCACAGTGCGAAAAACATTGACAAGACAATGATCGATGACCAATTAAACAACCAAATCAACGAAAAACACAGATACAACTTATGGACAAAAAACAAACATAAACGACCTACTGAGTATAGAACAGCTGAAAACAAGCCAAGGAGATAATAAGAAGTCTAAAATACAAGCATGGCAAGATTATGGCGAAACATTAAATTCAGACTACAAAAATTCAACAAGACATTTCTACAAGAAAATTAAAGCTATGCGGGAAAGACAAGAACAATATGACACAACTGAAATTATTAACGATGAAAACGGCCAAGCTCTTAATGTCCAAAATGATAATGAACAGATGGCGACAATACTTTGTGAACTATCTCAGCCTACAACAAGAGGACCAACTGAACACTCAAGAACACACAGTAAATGTAACTTTAGAAGTAGAACCAAGCATAACACTATCAGAGATCAGAAATGCTGTAATATGGCCCCACCTAATAAAACACCAGGCCCAGACAATATCCCGACCGACCTAATCAAAGCAACTAAAGAGGTAGGAATCAGCTGGCTTGATAGACTATTCAACCACGTCTGGATCACACAAGAAGCACCAGAAGATTGGAGGAATGCTACAATTGTTCCCATCTGGAAGAAGAAAGGTAGCAAGAGGGACTGTACAAAGTATAGAGGCATAGCGCTACTGAGCCACACTGGGAAAATATTCTGCAAAATACTTGAGAAAGGCTCCGCACATCTCAGCCACAGCTAATGACTTCAAATGGGATTCAGGAAGAACAAAGCTGTACAGGCAATATTCAGCCCTCAGACAGATAGTAGAAAGGACTATCGAATCCGACAAACATCTACACGTTGCATTTGTAGATCAGGAAAAGCGTTTGACGCGTAGATAGGCAAGTTGTGGAAAATACTAACAACCTATGGGTTAATAACACCTAATCAACCTTTGCAAGAACATTTATACTGACAACCAATGTACGATTAGAACAAATACAGGATTATCAGAAAAGTTTCACGTAGGGTCAGGAGTAAGACAAGGTTCATACTATCCTGCTATTCATCACGTATTGACCACATCTGTAAAATAGCTAACACCAGCTGAGAAACAACTTGGAGAACTCTTAAATGAATTTCTTTTTGCAGCGATCAGGCAATCATATCAACAACAGAAGGACAGCTACAACAACATCAAAGACTCCAGTTAGTCGAAGCTGAATACAGCATGAGAATAAACATCGACAAAACATAAGTAATGACATTCGCCAGAGAAGAAAGCACTATCAATATCTCCATCGATAATCACCTACTAAATCAAGTAAAAGATTTCACATACCTGGGAGCATTTTTTCAGCAAATGGAAGAATAACTAATGAAATTCAACACAGATGCAACAAGAACAAATCAAATGATAGGGCAAATGGGGCAATTTTAAGATGCAAACACGTCACCATGAACACAAAAAGAGCAATGTTGAACACAATCTTTCTCCCAACATTATGTTACCAGTGCCAAACCTGGTCGCTGACAACAAACGATAGAAGAAAACTAGTCACAACAGAGATGAAGTGTCTACGCAGAATGCTGGGTGTAACAAGAAGAGACCGGTTGAGAAATGAAGACATCAGGAAAAAGTGGGTACATCAGTACTAGACTTCATCAAGAAACAACAAATTAAATGGTTCGCCACGTAAGCAGATTACCACCAGACAGTGCACCCCAAAGAGCAATGCTGCTCCGATACAATGGGTACAAAGCAAAAGGCCGGCCACGCAAAAGATGGACCTCAGAGATAACAGAGGTGACGAAAGAGACTATCTACGAAGCGCATACTAGGGCCCGTTTAGAAATCTCTTCCTGACCTGACGCTGTGAGGCATACAGGATTCGAGAAAGAAGAATCAACGAATTGCTTTTTGCGGACAACCAAAGCTTAATGTATGAAGATGAAGATCAGCTACAACATCATATGAATTCATAGCATGTAGAAAGTACAACATGAAAATCAACAAACAAAAGACCAAGCCCTATGAAAATCAGCTGAACACCAAGCCAAGCAAACATACAAATAGATAACACCAGAGTAAAGCAAGTTTCCGAATTCAAATATTTAGGCAGTATTTTTACAGAGGACAGAAAACTAGGTAGAGAAATAGATACAAGGTGTCAAAAAGCAAATGCAGTGACCTACCAGCTGGCACCATTACTACAACACCCAAAGATCAAGATGGAAGTGAAAAGACAGATGATAAAAGTATTTTCCTACCAACACTTTGTTACCAGGGCCAAACTTGGTCTCTTACAGCAACACACCACAGAAAGCTCAGCACATGTAAAATGAAATGCTTGAGGAAAGCAGTGGGAGTCACCAGGAAAGACAGACTACAAAATGAGGACATCAGAATTAGAGTGGGCATAACTTCATGCACCGAATACATCGAAAGACAACAAATGCAGTGGTTTGGACATTTAATGAGAATGAAATACAACCAACCACCAATAACAGCATACAATAAAAGAGATCGGGTACTAGAGCTAAGGGAAGACCACGAAAAAGATGGATAGATAATATTAAGACCACACTACATAAACAAGGATACAACACAGAAGGGCAACTCATCTAGCCCTAGAACGCAAATTAAAGCTCCCATCCCTACGCTTAATGGCAAGAGTGGACAGCCAACTACATCTTCCACCTGGGAATAGACAATAGACTATTGAATATAAGATATACATAACTTACTGTTGAACATAAGATACATCATAACTTACTGTTGAATATTTTGAGATAGTCGTTACAACAAGGTGCCCGTGATGTCCTGCAGTTATTGACATCTGAATCTATATTGATCTTTGTTAGTGTGACTTCCCATTGGTAGTAGATTTTACCAATAATAGTTATGATACAGTCCATACTAGATGAATAGTACTGGCCACTGTGAGAATATACTTCCATCTCATCAACATCCAAGACTCGTTCATCTAGTTGTCATGCGTTTGTTTCACACTGTTTAGCACTCTGGAGCACAATATCACCTGAAAGTGTACAATAAAAACAATACTGAAAAGAATTGCTTAATAATAAGCATTATAGTAAAGACAAAATTAATTTTATTTGATATATCAAGGGAAGTAAGCAATCATAAGTCTGAAATTCAATAATCTTGTGCTTTCAATGAAATGTTCAACAATTTCAATGTGTCTTCTTGTATGTATGCTTCGGCCCGAGTGGTTACCGGGGCCCAAATTGGGGTGTAAAGAATATAACCACCGTTACCTGCCACGCATGTCGTAAAAGCCGACTAAGGAGGTTTGGCTGAAATCGGATGCATGTGTCCTAAATGTGTAGAAGTCTATGCGTTTAGGGGCCTACAAACCAATGTGCAACGTATACACGTTCTTGGCAAAAATCAAACATTTCACAAAGAGTGATTAAAATTGGTCGTAAGAACAGACGCAAAGAAGAAGTATGTATGCTTCTAGATATGAAGTCTTGTCATGTGTCTTAGTTGTTGGTTTGTCATGAAGATAACTATTTTATTTTATTGCTATTGTCATATCCTCAGTCTGAACAGCATTAATTTTCTTTGTAAAATGATTGTATCTAACTAGAGGTCCATACTTCGATAGGTCCAAATTGACAAGTGATGGTATGAGTGCATGTTATCTATAGAGGATGATTGATTTGTACAAAACCTTATGTCTCTATAAGTAAACATTTCCGTCATCTGAAGGCTTTATGTCACATGTGCCAATTTTTTTTAAGATTCTAAGGTTGTGTATGAACTAATGAGATTTGTACAATCCTCAGAGACATTTGTGCTATTTTGCTAACACTCTCAGCAGACAGTGTGCCATTTCTAACACTCTCAGCAGACATTGTGCCATTTCTAATACTCTCAGCAGACAGTGTGCCATTTCTAATACTCTCAGCAGACGTGTGCCATTTCTAACACTCTCAGCAGACGGGTGCCATTTTAACCTCAGCAGACAGGGGCCAGTTCTAACTCTCAGCAGACAGGTGCCATTCTAATACTCTCAGCAGACAGTGTGCCATTTCTAACATCTCAGCAGACATGTGCACAGTATTCTAACCACAGCGGTGCCATTCTAATACTCTCAGCAGACAGGTGCCATTTCTAACTTAGCGTGCATTCTCGCTGAGCAGACAGGGCGCCAGTTCTAATACTCTCAGCAGACGGGTGCCATTTCTAATACTCTCAGCAGACGGGGTGCCAGTTCTAACACTCTCAGCAGACAGGGCGCCAGTTCTAATACTCTCAGCAGACAGGGCGCCATTTCTAACACTCTCAGCAGACGGGGTGCCATTTCTAATACTCTCAGCAGACGGGGCGCCATTTCTAACGCTCTGAGCAGACAGGGCGCCAGTTCTAATACTCTCAGCAGACGGGGTGCCATTTCTAACACTCTCAGCAGACGGGGCGCCAGTTCTAATACTCTCAGCAGACGGGGTGCCATTTCTAACACTCTCAGCATACGGGGTGCCATTTCTAACGCTCTCAGCAGATTGGATGCCATTTCTAACACTCTCAGCAGATTGGATGTCATTTCTGTGAATAACTCTGAACGTTAGACACAGTCGACTGTGAATAACCACTTAGTACTTTTATCCATGCATGTTTTCTCAGTGACTCAATAAGTATGCTCAGAAAGAATGAAACAGGATGGGCTAGGGGACATTGGATGGAGTCGCTAGGGAGGTTTAAGCTGACAAAGATCAGTTTTATTTTAGTGCCAGGGCATGTAGGTGTAAGGAGGAATGAACATGTGGATAGGCTTGCAGGTATGGCTGCTGTACAAAGCGGGCGAGCAATGGACCAGGCTGATATTATAAATTCCCTAAGGGAGAGAGGACGTGTACATGATGGACAAGTAATAGTGGTGAATCTACAACATTAACCAGACTGCAAGAACTCAAAGTTAAATTTAAAAGGTTTTTAAAGCCGAAGGATTGACTTACTGTCTTGGAACCAATACTTATTCCACCGGATTTTACCCCATATGGCTCGGTCTCTCTCCACAGAAATGGCACGCCATCTGCGGAGAGAATTGCACACAAAGCACAAACTCCAGCAACAATCCTAGGTGTCTGGAAAAAATGCACTCGTGAACAGAACGGTGCGGTCCGGATTCGAACCCACGACTCACAAGGCAACTTGACAAAGGGCCTAACCACTTAGCCACTGAGAACCCCAACTCAAAGTTAAGTGTGGTGTAGCTCGACAAGAACGCTATGCTGGTAGACAAAGAATAGTAAACCAACAAAGAAAGAACCGGTGTCGTTAGTCGCCACACGCTGAGGGACATACTGAGGGAGAGATCGGAGCACTTATGGACTAATTGGTTCGACGTGCAGTGATGATGATCCGACGACTGAACTAAACTAAAAAGAGTAAGTAAAGACACAAAGTGGCGTCTGTGGCCTAGGGTTAGTGACTCTGTCTATTAACCCCGACGTTCTGAGTTCGAATCACGCTGCGGACAGTTTGCTTGCAAATTGTTTCCGTTGATTTTAACAAAGGACGATGGCGCCACCCGTTCAGAAAGCAATGGCAAACTACTGAACGTATAAGTGGTGCCTAGAAAATCAACGACTTGTTTACTGTGGTTGATGGCTACGTCCTTTGGGATATGCCACGATTTTCATTTCAAAGACACAAAGTCGAAGGGCTGGAGAAGAAAATCATCATGGAAGGAGGCATACCGGCAAAGAGGAAGACCACGGAGAAGATGGATTCAGGATGTTACTGATGGTTTGAACATGACGGCTGCAGAGGCGGGACATCTGGCCTAGGAGAGAGAAATTCCGGAGAACTGTTTGGGTGGCGCAAAGTTCTGCTCGGGACAAGCCATTTCAATTTGCTGATGATGAAAGTTAGCGACAAAAATGTGTACGCATACAACTAGAGGTTTCATTGGTTGACATACTTCATTTATCAATTATTATAATTAACTGAATGCCTAAAGCAATAAACGTGTATTGTAAACTTGCCCTGTGCAAATAGAACAAACCAGGAAATCAGTCCAACAAGAATAAGGTGAGACGCCATTTTGTAAACAATGACATTTCCGTTCCAGGTTTGCCGGATAATCATTTTTATTTAAAGTCAGACAATCGTTGAAAAAAGGATTTAATATATTTTAAACATATTTTCCCTAATGCAGTACTGTGAAAAAAAATCAATTCAGCTCATTACTGTCATCGTCTCTGATAGTAGACTAGACAGAAAGATTGAAACTAGAATCCAGCAAGCCAACAACATTACATACCAGCTTACCCCAATCTTGAAACACCCAGCAATTTCAGTAGAGACTGAAAGGCAGATTATAAATTCAATCTTTATACCAACACTGTGCTACCAGAGCCAAACATGGGCACTGACAAAAGAACAAGAAAGGGAAATTACCACATGTGAAATGAGATGCTTGATCAAAGCAGTAAATAAAACAAGAAGAGACCATATAAGAATTGAGGAAATTAGAAGAACAGTCGGAACAACACCTGCTATTAGATTCACTGAAAAACACAAATGGTTTGGCCCCTTGGTGAGAATGAACCCGAATACACCAGTTGCTAGAAGGTACAACCTGAAATTGGAATCATCAAGAGGAAGGAGCGAACCAAGAAAAAGATGGGTTGATGGAGTTACAGACATTAAAACTCCACAATACCACAGCATATCAAGAGACCGAGCAGGGAACCATCTAGGAAACCGATCATCAGTTAAACCTTCTTCGCCTAACGGCAAAAAAAAACAGAGGATAAAAGAAAGAAAGACTGTCATCGTCACTGGAAAGAGTTGACCCAACTTTGACCTTGTCAGAAAGTCCTTTAATATTTGTGCAGATATGTTGCATTTATTTAAACAGAGTAGTTATGCATTAATTCTCACAATATTATCTAGTAACGCAACTGTGTTTACTGATGTTGCAAAATAGATGTTGCTAGGAAGTGGTTTTTCAGCAAATGGAAGAATAGTTATTGGTTATTGGTTACTAAACTGACGTCAATGCACTCCGGGCAGACCCATAGGTGCTCAGTCTCCCCAACAGATATCGAAGAGTATGCATACTGATGGTTCCTGTGGCTCGCTGATTAAACACACCTCTCACTCTGCCTCTCAGGCAGTGGCGTCACTGGCGTTGGTGTCACCCAGTGCGGTAAACTCTTGGTGTCACCCCTCTAGACTTTCACCATGGTCTTCTTCCGAGTGTTCCTGTACGGTAACTATAGTATAGTAATACTAACTTTTTGAGTGGAAGCCTGCCGCTGTTTTTCTCCTTTAAAATTTATGTCCTGTCCTAATTAGTTAGTTAGTTAGTCTTTCCTCTTGGGCCTGTGGGCGGCGCATAGGGCAGAGGTCATAGCTCTCCATGTCTCGCGGTTCGTTGCTATCTGTTTTAAGTCTTTAATGTTTACTAGGCCCATCGTTGAGCCTTCTCTGGTGATGGTTCTACGCAGGGTCTCTCTTGGTCTTCCTCGTTTTCTTTTTCCCTCTGGTGTCCATATGAGGGATTGGTAAGGAGTCTTCTCTCATCCATTCTAAGTGTGTGGCCGATGTAGTTCCAGCGGCGCTTTCTTATAAAATTTGATACATTTTCTTGCTTGGTCTCTTGTCCTAATTACTTTACTTTAAAATATGTATATGTTAGTGATATTGATAAAATTATAAAATTTCGCAAAAATAATTATTTACATAAAAAAACGAACCTGTAAACAACGTCTGTAATTTTCTGCAACCACGTGACTCCACATGAAACCCGACTAGACAGAGCTATGTCTGCTTTGTCAAATTTGCAATTTTTTATTTTGGTGTCACCCCTTGATGGTGTCACCCGGTGCGGCCCGCACCCCCTAGTGACGCCCGTGCTCTCAGGCATCCAGTTCGACTTGAACAACGGGTAACTCCAAATTGCTTAAATCGCTTGATCGATTCAACATCGATATTAGTGTCCTCATCCAACAGAGAGTCCGAAAGACGAAGAATATCCCCTTATCCATCTTCAACTCCCCAACAATCGATGCTGTTGATGCAAGCCTGTCCGCTCTCTCATTACCGTAAACACCCGCATGCCCAGGACAGTATATCCACGTAAGCCGCTGGAGGTTAGAAACTTCTATAGACGACATCCACTCATACCGAAACCTGCCCTTCTGGATCTTGTGAAGCATCGACTGAGAGTCAGATACAACAACTGCCCCAGTAAATGAAGTCCCAGAAATCCAATGGAGGGCAGCAGTAACGGCCTCAACCTCCATCCTCATACTAGAAGTAGTTGTCCTGTATGCCCCACTTCGCTCTGCAACAACCCTACCATGCGCATTAGCCAAGAAACCCCAGCCGGATTTCTCACCACGTTGAACCGACCAATCGGTATATACAACAACATCATCATCATCCCTTGCATTATCTTCTATCAACTGCTTAACTGCGAGATCAGCCTTCATGTTTCCCCAATCTCTACATTCTCTTCCAAGAGTAATGATAACGTTGAGATAGTTCATCATGCTACCATCTGTTGGGATCCATTCTTCCCCTTTTGGTAGAGTCGCAACCGTAGTCACCTGGCCAATTGTTCTCTCAGCCTGGGCCATCCACGACATGCCACGCTTGATTCTCGTGCCCTTAACATCATTAGTGTTCTTGTGAAGTGGATGTCTCTTATCCGAAGTAACCCTCATATATGCCTTGGTTTGGGCGATTGCATGACGGGAGCGTAGTGACAGAAGGCCAAGCATATATCTCATCTTCACAATGGCGGTATCTCTAGCGCAGCCCAGAACTATACGCATACCTTCATTCTGAACCCGTTCGAGTCGTTCACATTGTGATCTTGATATCGTAAGAATTCCGAGTCCGTAATCTACCACTGACAGTACCAGTCGATCGAACAAAAGGGCAAGTAGTCTCTTCTCAAGGTGTGCGGCCACCATAACTTTGAATAAAGCGTGTATGTTGTGGTGCTCGTTGAATAATCACATCGTCAAGGCTGACCTACCCTGTGTAATCTTTGATGAACATACCATCGAGCGCAGAGACAGGCTGCGCTATCTTGGAATAACCTTTGATCGTAGTCTATCTTTCAAACACCATATTGAACAGACGATACAACGGTGCAAGCGTGGTCTTGCGGCTCTCTCAAATGGAAGAATAACTAACAAAATCCAACATAGATGCAATAAAGCAAATGAAATCATAGGACAAATGGTGCCAATTTTGAAATGCAAACATGTTACATAATCGATTGATTGATTGAGCCATCGTCAATGCCGTTCGGTGAGTAACCACGTGTGCTCTGATCTCTTTCTTACACATGAAGATCTCAACAAACAACATGCATATCCTTCGACATCTGCTGGGGGAGATTTAGCACATATGGGCCTGCCTGGATTGATATGAGTTGGTTCAATAACCAATGTGGCCAAATAATTAGCAACATTCTTCTTAAACATTTACTTTGGAATGTCTCTAGCTTGTGTATGAGGTTGTGTGTCATTTTCCAGCACTCTCTACTGTATAATAACACTTACAGGGCACTGCTTCTACATATTTTAAGTTTTGTATTAAGACTTAATCCTTTGGCGTTCCAGAATTTGTTGAGCATTTCGAAAGTTGTACTTGCTTTATTTATTTTTCCAATAATGCCCTTTTCAAATCACTGTCTTTGATACTGTACTTCCGAGGTATACAAAATCTTGTCCTTCCTCTATGATTTAATTTTGAAACATAATTTAGTTTACTGATGTTTTTGGTTATTTTTCTTTATTTTCGTTTTTTTTCCCAATATTAACTTAGTCTTATAGTTTGATCTGTACTGGAAAGAGTATCTATTTTCGATTGAGCATTCTCGTATCATCATCATCAAGGTGCGTATCCTTTATAGGACGTTGTTCTCTTTGCAGCACATCTGAAATTCACTCTGTCTCTAGCTAGTTCACCCACTTCGTCGATGGTCATATTCATAGTTTCTTTAATATCTTGTAGCCATCTTCTTCTTGGTCTGCCTCTGCGTCCTGGGACCCTGCCCTCTAGTATTGTTCTTTCCAGGCCATCGTGATGCTTGATGTGACCAAAGTATGTAATTTTTCTGTATAGTATGTTGTTTATCAGCCAATTCTCTTTAACATTTAGTTCTTTCAGGATATCAGTGTTCTTTCTTTTTTCTGTCCATGGTATTCATAGGATCTTTCTGTAGCATTTAGTTTCGAAGGACTGGATTTTCATTCTTAATTTTTGTGTAATAGTCCATGATTCACAACCATAAGTAGCCACTGGGAAAATGCATGCTCTCAATATTTTTAATTTTAGTATTTTGCTGGTGCTTTGCCACATGTTCTTCATTGTGTTTAACTTCTTGATTGCTATTGCCAATCTTCTTGAGATCTCTTTGGAGCAGTCACCATTATTGTATAGACTGGCTAAAAGATTAATATCGTCTGCATAATCCAAATCTTCCAGTACTGAGGTAACCGTCCATCGAATACCTCTGTTATCCTTTATGGTCTCTCTCATCGACTAGTCTATGGCAAGGTTAAACAAGAATGGTGAAGGAATATACTCCTTTTTGACCTTGAAGCACTCAGGTGGCTATTGCAAACTACTTTCTATTGAAAGTCTACATATAATTATTTAATTACACTAACCATTTTGTTTTCGTATTCTATAATGCCAGAGTATCTTCCATAGAGATTATCTGTGCATGCTATCAAATGCCTGTTTAATGTCAACAAAAACCATACAAATGGAACTATCTGGCGCAGTGTAAAATGAGAACTATGCTTGATTTTTCTTTCCTAAAACCTGCTTGTTCTTTCCTAATTTTGTTATCCAATGCTTTGCTTTCATTTTTTTTGAAGGATTACTCTACTAAATAGTTTACTGGTTAGTGATAATAGGTTATTCCTTTTATTTCTTCTTTTGTCCTTCTCTGCTTTTTTTGCATTAGGCATAGCAGGTTTAACTGATTATTGGTTTCCGAGACAGTGCACGCTCGGTCACTTGATATGCTGTGGTATTGGGGAGTTTTAAGATTGTAACTCCATCAACCCATCTTTTACTTGGTCTGCTCCTTCCTCTTGATGATTTCAATTGCAGGTTGTATACTCTTGCAACAGGTGTATTCGGGTTCATTCTCACCAAGTGGTCAATCCAGTCGAGTCTCTATTTTTCAATGAATCTAATAGCAGGTGTTCTGAATGTTCTTCTAATTTCCTTATTTCTTATATGGTCTCTTCTTATTTTTATTTACTGCTTTCCTCAAGCATCTCATTTCACATGTAGTAATTTTCCTTTCTTGTTCTTTTGTTAGCGCACATTGCTCTTCAGTTGTTACAATTTTCTAAATCCTACTTCTTTGGTAACTTGATAATAAAGCCAATTCTCAATTTTTCTGAAATTACTTCTTTATCCCATATATCATTTAGAATTTTGCACAGGAGTCTTGGTGTTTATGATTCTTTTGCCATCAGCATATCTAAGCAATCTCCATCCCTGTTATATGCTTTATTCTTCTTCTGCACCATAAACGCTTATAATTACTTTTGGAAGGGAATGTAGAAATTGGGATAACACGAAGGCTGAACTTATAATTAAGCAACTGATAAAGGACAATGCAAGTGATAATGATATTGTTTTTATACCCATCGGTCTGTGCATCCTGGTGAGAAGTCAGACTAGGATTTCTTGTCTTGCGTCATAGTAGAGTTGTTGCAGAGCGTGCAGGACAAATACTTCCAGTATTTTGATGGTTACTGCTGTCTTCAGTGACTCCGTTTACTGGGGCCGTTGTTGTTTCAGACTCTAAGTCAATGTTTCAGAAGGTCCAAAATGACAGTGTGCAATATAAGACCATGTCATCTGTAGAGTTTCCAATCCCAGAGGCTTATGAGAATTAATTTTATGGACATGCAGGTGTTGCGGCAATGAGAGAGGCACAGCTTGCAATAACAGTGTTGATAGAGTTCTCGGCTCTGGCGACTGCCTGAGACTAGATGGTAAAGTGAGAGATTGACAGCAGATCAGATAGACAAAACAAATGTGATTAGACAGCAGTCAAAGACAGAACAAATAGAAAAGATTGACAGCAGATTTTAATCAGACAGAGAATTAATAGAAAGGGGTTGACGGCAATCAGAGAGACAAATGCAAAACATTGAAAAGTATTGCTAGCGATCAGCCTGAGACAGAAGAAAGAGAGATTGACAGCAGATCAGATAGACAAACAAATAGAAAAGATTGACAGCAGATCAGATAGACAGAACAAATAGAAAAGATTGACAGCAGATCAGATAGACAGAACAAATAGAAAAGATTGACAGCAAATCAGATAGACAGAACAAATAGAAAAGATTGACAGCAAATCAGATAGACAGAACAAATAGAAAAGATTGACAGCAGATCAGATAGACAGAACAAATAGAAAAGATTGACAGCAGATCAGATAGACAGAACAAATAGAAAAGATTGACAGCAATCAGATAGACAGAACAAATAGAAAAGGACTACGCATATGCAGCAGTGATATAAAAATATGTTGTTTTGTTGTGAAAGATGTCTCTTCTTCTTCTTTGCGTTCGTTTTACGACCAATTTTAATCACTCTTTGTGATATGTTTGATCTTTGCCAAGAACGTGTATACGTTGCACATTGGTTTGGTAGGCCCCTAAACGCATAGACTTCTACACGCTTAGGACACATCTATTTTCAAATGCATTCAACTTGCATTTATATATCTTTAGTCATTTTCCTACTCTCGCTAGCATATGTTAGGATTGATACAACATTTGAATTGAAAATTCGTAATTTAGTTTTAATACTATATAACTTGCAGTTCCATATTTTATTTAGACTTTTAAAAGCTGATGTTGCTTTGCCAATTCGTATCATAATTTCTTTTTAACATTTCCTGTGCAATCAAAATTGCTACCTAAATAGGTGAACTGCTCTGTTATTTTTATCATTTTAGATTCCAGTGTGATATCTGCATTACTTGCCATAGGTGTCTTCATTATATTTGTTTTTTCATAGCTTATCTGCAGTCCAACTTTTGATGCTATAGATGACAAGTTGTCTGTTTTTCTTTGCATATCTTGGTTGTTTCTACTTAACAAGGCAATATCATCTGCAAAATCCAAATGTTCTAGTTGACTATTTTCTACCCAATCGATACCAGTTTCGCCCTTGCAACATTTTCGCATCACCCAGTTAATGGCCACTCCAAACAATAGCGGAGATAGAATACAGCCTTGCTTTACTCGGTTTCAACCATAAACCAGTCGCTGTGTCCACCATCAGTGCGAACTGCACACTGTGAACCATCATAGAGGCTCTTAATAATGTTTATTATTTTGTCTGGTATTCCATAGCATCTCAGAATATTCCACAGAGAGATTCTGTGTAGACTATCAAAGTCTTTTTTAAAATCGATGAAATTTAGTATGAGTGGTTGTTGCTTCTCAATATGTTCTTCCAAAATTAGTCGTAGGGTAATTATTTGGTCTAAGCAGCTTCTCCCAGGTCTAAAACCAGCTTGTTCTTCTCTCAGGGTTGTGTCCACTGCTCCTTTGATTCTATTAAGAATGATTTTGCAGAAAGTCTTGGTCATTACTGATAATAGGGTGATCCTCTCCAGTTGTTACAATCTTTGAGATCACCTTTTTGGGGATCTTAACAATTATTCCCTTCTTCCATTGATCTGGGACAGTTTCTTCTTCCCATACTTTATTAAATAGTTCTTGCACCTGGCTAATAGTTGTATCATCAGCCGCTTTGAGCATTTCTGCAGTAATGTTGTCATCACCCGCTGCCTTATTGTTTATCAAGGAATGGATTGCCTCCTTGACCTCAGCTACACTTATCATTTCTTCGTTAATTGGTAGGGAGCTGTTTCTTGCCTCTTTGTCAAAATTGCCTCTTTGTGATGTTGAATATACTATATATTTTATAAAGTTAATCAGGGGACATGACTGCCGATGTAGGTGATCATGTCTCTCCAAAACTCTCTCCTTGGTGCAGTCAATCAGTTCTGAAGGCGATCTTTCGTCGAACCACGATGTCAGATCATCCAACATCTTCTTTCTTTGTCTTTCATGATCTCTCCTTCCCTGAATTTTACCCGTGGTCACCAAATGTTCTAAACCTCCTCTTCGTAATTATATGCCAGAAGAACATTGATTGTCTGATTTTTATTCTTTTGATAAGGTTTCTTTGTGTGCAGGACTGTTTTGAAACCTCATTGTTTGTTTTCATCGCTGTTCCTGAAATTTTCAGCATTCTTCTGTAAAACTACATCTCTGTGGCTTCCAGTGATCTTATTGATTGTTTGTTCATTGTCCATGATTTGCTGCCATACATAAGTATTGGTTCAATATAACACTTGGGTACTTGTTTCTGCATTGTCATTGTTAATGAATTCACGCATAGTGTGTTTTCATAAAGCTGCTTTCGCTATTCTATTCCCAATATCTGTTTTACATCTTGCATCTGATGTTGGGAATGTTCCCAGATGCTTGAATCGATAGACTTGTTTCAGTGTTGTGTTATTTATTTTGATATTATATAAAATTTATAATATTGCTATACATACATCCCCATTTATACCTCTGTGTTACAATATTGTCATACAAGTATATTCAATAATTTGCAAATAACAATAATATATAAATTGTGAAATAATATATGAAGTCATACAAGACATACTAGCTGTGTGTTGTACACCTCCAAGTTTCTGGGTCCTGTCATCTTTAAACTCCAGGCCAGCCTGAACAGCGTCATAATGTGGGCAAGTAAATGGGGTCTAGAAATAAACCGGAGCAAAACTATAGCACCGCTTTTCTCATTGTCAACAAAGGAAGAACACTTCAGACTAAAATTGAACAATGATATCGTTCCCCGTTCCCATACTCCAACCTTTTTGGGAGTTAAACTTGACAGTCGTCTGACATGGAAACATCACATAATGGAAACAAACAGAAAAGCTATGAGGAAACAAAGTGTGATGCGGAAGCTGGCTGGAACTACCTGGGAGCTGATATTCGAATCCTGAGTCAGGTGTACACTGGTGCAGTTAGACCGACCCTGGAATATGCATCATCGACATGGATATCAGCAGCCCATTCAAACAAATCGATACTGGAAAAACACAAAACAGGTGTCTGCGTACTATTTTGGGAGCCATGAAATCTACACCAATTGTAGAAATGGAAAAGGCAGCCAACATCCAGCCCTTGGAAGACAGGAGAAAAGTGATTCTACAGACTGAAAGGATCAAAAGGATGCCTCACTATCCACTGCATGGAAAAATGGCGGCTAGAACAAAGAACAGACTAAAGCGCACAAGTCTAAACCACAAAGCAAAAGAAATAGGAAAGTCATACTTGGAACTACTAAATCATAATTCCATACCTGAAGAATTACTTTTGGATCACTGGGAACCAGACTCAGTAGCACTAAACTTCTCAACCTCCATCCCTAAAGTGTTACGCAAAGATGCAGAGCCTAATCTAGTGAAGAAAGCAACTAAGTTGGAACATCTCCCTTACATGTTTCCAGAAGACAGCTGGATAAGAATTTACACAGATGAATCGGCAATAGAGGCAACCATGAATGGTGGAGCAGGAGTGTACATTAGGCACCCAGATGCTACTACTGTGTCTCTAGCAGCCATTCCATCTCACTGTGGCATTGCAGGCAATGAGAGTGCCGATGTCTTAGCTAAGGAGGGCAGTGCCAAAGAGCAAATTTACCAACCCTTGTCTTTTCAAGAGGTCAAAACCCTCATACAGAGAAAATCTGCAGTAGACTGGAAGACAAACACTGGATATGATTGTGGAAAAGACTCCCTCAAAGACATAAGCAGAACAGACCAGGTCATTATATTTCGACTACGCACCAGACACTGCAGACTCAACAAACACTTATATAGACTAGGAATAAGTCAAACAGCTCTCTGCCAGTGTCAGCAGGCGGAACAGACACCAGAGCATATCCTGCAAGACTGTCCTCTTTTGTGTGAGCTGAGAAGCAACATGTGGCCACACCCAGTCGACCTGAAAACTAAGCTTTGGGGAAACCTGACAGACCTGAAGCTGACTGCCCAGTTTGTGGTCCACAGTAAATTAAGCACATGACCAGAGATCGCTGAAGAAGAAGAAATACAAGACAACATTCTGTACACATCTGTTTAATATATAGACCAAATATATAATGAGCAATTTCAGAGAATATGTGAAAATAAAACAACGCAGTGTCGTTATCAGCATCACAAATGCAAATTTACATATTATTAATGACAATTCAATAGAAAAGTGAAAACAAAATTTATTTCACAATGTGGCAAAAACAAAAGTCACGACAACTGATAAATGAAAGAAGACAGAGTGGTCTGACATGATGGTCGGTGTTGACTTCTGTAAAGTAGATCCTTCAATAGTGAGGATGACCGTAGTAAATTTGTTGCGATTGTAGTAAATGTGTTTTGCGATTGTACTAAATGTGTTTTGCGATTGTAGTAAATGTGTTTTGCGACTGTAGTAAATGTGCTGTGATTGTAGTAAATGTGTTGTGATTGTAGTAAATGTGTTGCGATTGTAGTAAATGTGAATTGAAGAGTCTACTATGGTATCAAGTATGGAGTGGTAGCATCTGTAATTTCTGATATAAGAAGTTGCATATTGGTAAACAGCAAGCGCATATTTCAAAGTAGGAAGTTGCATATCGGTAAACAGCAAGTGCATATTTCAAAGTAAGAAGTTGCATATCGGTAAACAGCAAGCGCATATTTCAAAGTAAGAAGTTGCATATCGGTAAACAGCATGCGCATATTTCAAAATTACATTTTTCATTAAACTTGATGTGGCCCATCCCTTGTAAAAAAGAACTGTCTTACGAGCATTACACTTTGCTTTTCCTGTCATTTACAATACTAAACTACATACATATTTGGCTTTGTTTCCTGTCACAATACTAAACTACAGACATACTTGGTCATTAACTTTTGCTTGTTTCTGTCACAATACTAAACTACATACATACTTGGCTTTGTTTCCTGTCACAATACTAAACTACATACATACTTGGCTTTGTTTCCTGTCACAATACGAAACTACATACGTATTGGCTTTTTCCCTGTCATTTACAATACTAAACTACATACATACTTGGCTTAATTTCCTGTCAAATCACACAAACTTGACAAATTATGGATGTCAACATTTTTTAACAATAACAAAGTTACAAAGTACTAGAGATTTACAAAAACAATGACAATACACAGAAACGTTTTGACCAAATTGTCTTTATCAAGCAAAGAATACAACAGAAGTGAAAAATTTCACTTCTTTCCCAGTACTGTAGTACACTATATATAGCATTAAAATCGTGGCATATCCTTTACAGGACGTAGCCATCTACCTGAGAGATTATATATTACAAAATGACCTAAAATGTATATGACGCAGTGGTCTCGATCACAAGTTTGCATGGTTTGTTGTCATGCGGGTGTCGCATGTTCAATTTGCGTTCCAGACACATTTAAAAAAAAAAATCTTCTCTAGGCACTCCTGTCGTTTGATGTGTCCAAAATATTTAATTGTCCTTAATTTTATATTATTTAATAGCCACTCTCTTTAGTATCAAGCTGTTCTACAATGTCGATCATGGGGACATTGTAGATTATGGGGACATTGTAGATTATTGTGACAATGTTGATCATGGGGACATTGTAGATTATGGGGACATTGTTGATCATGGGGACAATGTTGATCATGGGGACATAGAAAGAGATAAGTTCATTTAGCAAGGACATATAATGTGATAACAAGTTCATTTAGCATCTCCAGTAAGTCTACTTTTTGAGCTGCTTCTTCAGTGCTGCAAGAGCTGCAAGATGATGATCTCGCCAGGCGCGCCTTTCAGGTACTTTGTCCAGAGAAATGGTTTCTTGAATCTCCTTCAGGACATTCTCAGCTGTTGGTACATCATACAGAATTGGTGGAGGAGTCAATGTTGCACTCACATTGTAGGCTCCCTGTGCATAGCGCTTGCAGTAGTCAACAATACCTAGGGAAAACAGAAAATATTTTCTTTAAACCAGGGTGGGCAAGCAACCTACAAACTGCCAAACAATTTTATCAGCCTTGAGGTGTATCAAACATTACAATACACTCAGACAACGTAGCAAAACAAAATGAACATAGGAAAAGCATGCATGCGCGCAGACACACAAAACCCCAATTTTTAATTCAAGGTGAAACAAATTCATATAAGAATGATTTGTTAAACAGTGGACTTGAAAAATGATGACTTCAAATTTCTCTATTGTACCAGTAAAACATGAGTTCACATAAAACACATGCTGGTGTGAAACCAACTAAGTTTCTGCGGAGACAGTGTCTGTCCGAGTCTTTGATAGCGAGAAACTGAGGAGACAACAGTATTTGTAACGGTCAGCAAGTCTCTGAGATGGAAAATAAAAAAGTGATGTTGTTTGTCTTTGCAATTGGTAAATGGTAAAGAGAAGCATTTGTGGTGCTGGATGGTAAATGGTAAAGAGAAACATTTGTGGTGCTGGATGGTAAATGGTAAAGAGAAACATTTGTGGTGCTGGATGGTAAATGGTAAAGAGAAACATTTGTAGTGCTGGATGGTAAATGGTAAAGAGAAACATTTGTGGTGCTGGATGGTAAATGGTAAAGAGAAACATTTGTGGTGCTGGATGGTAAATGGTAAAGGGAAGCATTTGTGGTGCTGGATGGTAAATGGTAAAGAGAAGCATTTGTGGTGCTGGATGGTAGGTACATTAGAAAGACATTGAAAATCAGTTGTCACAACTTACTCAATGGTAATGTCAAGCAAGGAATGAAAAGTGGACAAAAAATGCTGTGCTACCAGGAAAGATGGACTGTGCATTAAAGGGTCTACTAAAGCCATTAATCCTGTGGATTATTTCTTTATTACGTATCACGATAACTCTGTGGGTTTAGTTTGTAATGAAAAAGCGTATGTTCTAAAAAAACACATCAAACACCAAAAATATTAAAGCTACAGTTCATCAACATCAGGAGTTCTCATCTCTCAAGGGCTCATAGAATTATCAATATAAGGGAAGACTGCAGTAAAACTATGTAGCAATGGCGAAACACAAAACAAAGTACTATAGTTTAACAAAATACAAAAACAATACACAGCAACGTTTCGACCAAAGGCCTTTATCAAGCAAAGAATACAACAGGAGTGAAGAATTTCACTGCTTTCACAGCACACTATATATAGACTATGACAAAAACACCATAACTGCCCAAAAATGAAAATCTGTGACTAAAAATTATGAAATAAATGCAAAAAAAAACTATTAGTGGAAAAAAGAAGAGAAACAATAAAAAATCAAATATATATAGATATATATAACTTATATAATTTAATATATACACATATAGAATATGGAGCACAAAAGTGGTATGACAGAAGATTCTATATGTGTATATGTTAAATGTATATAAGCTAAATATCTATTTATTTGATTTTTTATTGATTCTCTTCTTTTTTCCACTAATAGTTTTTTTTGCATTTATTTCGTTATTCGTTTTTAGTCACAGATTTTCATTTTTGGGCAGTTATGGTGTTTTTGTCATAGTCTATATGTAGGTGTGTGAAAGCAGTGAAATTCTTCACTCCTGTTGTATCCTTTGCTTGATAAAGGCCTTTGGTCAAAAATTGCTGTGTATTGTTTTGTAATTTGTAAAACTACAGTACTTTGTTATTATGTTTTCGCCAAGGGCTCATAGAATAATAGAGACAACAAATTTGCACTCAATCTTGCGCCTTTCTTTCTATCTCAAACTAAATCCTAGGCATGTCTTTCAGCACTGCATCAAAAGTTCTTCTCCATGTGTCCCTATACCTCACTTTCTTCCACTGTCCCTACTGTGTCTACTACTGTGTCCCTACTGAGTCTACTACTGTGTCCCTACTGAGTCTACTACTGTGTCTACTACTGTGTCTACTACATTGTATGTCTTGGTCAGCTTTTTCTTTTCTCACCCTGAAAACATGTCCAATCTACCGTCATCGTCTCCCTTGTATCTCTTTATTTATGTCTTCCAGACTAGTTAGTTCTTGAAGTCTGATATTGCTAATCTTATCCTACCAGGTATACCCAAGTATGTCTCACAGACTAGTTAGTTCTTGAAGTTTGATATTGCTAATTTTATCCTCCCAGGTATACCCAAGTATGTCTCACAGACTAGTTAGTTCCTGAAATCTGACTACAGTGAAGTCAATGGCAGCAATCTTCATTACTACAGTGAAGTCAAGGGCAGCATCTTCATTACTACAGTGAAGTCAAGAGCAGCAATCTTCATTGCTACAGTGAAGTCAAGGGCAGCATCTTCATTGCTACAGTGAAGTCAAGATTCATTGCGTGAAGTCAGGCATCTTCATTACTACAGTGAAGTCAAGAGCAGCAATCTTCATCACTATCCCACCCACCCAATTTCAGCCAGCTTTTATTTATTAGGTAGCTAGCCTAGAACGATCCGTTGTCCGTATATTTTGGCTTGGATCTACACCTTTATGATCATCTTTTTGCCGTATATTTGGGCTTTGTGATCTACGCCAAACGGTGACTCTACACTGAGTGCCCTTTCTGACAGTGAGGTTGTTCCGGATTAGGAACATTCTCGGTTGTTGGAGACGCATGTGCTTGTCAAACACACGATCATATGTTGGTGCTATGCTTAGCCTTTATATGATCCGAGCCATGGTGTTTGGACGTCATCTTACTCCATGTAGGATGATTGGCGTCCAAAAAGTAATGCTCTCAGCCATTGTTTGGGTTTGTACCAGTCAAGCCTTTGCATTATCGGCCTTACTTTTCCATCCATGGTGAGTTTGTTCCTGAGTAGGAGTATTCTCAGCCATTTCGGGGCACGTGTTGGCAATTTGCAAGGATTTACTCTGCATTTTCCGTCCCCAGGAAACACTGGTGTGGGGCATCACACAGATATTTTAGAGGGTTGTTTCAATCGGCTCAGCATTTGAATTCTTTTCACCTGCAACTACAGATACAAGCTAGTACACAAGCTTTAAGAGCACACATCTGCTCACTACCAGCAGCTACCATGATTCTCAATATGACTGTTCTGTTAAGGCTCTTGTGGGGTGATACAATGATTTTGTATCACAAGAGATAAAGTTAAAGTGTTTCTCAACACCTTTTGATGTAAACCCTAACATGCATTTGGCAGACATGCAAATGGAACTTATTGAATGACAGGAGAATGACATACTGAAATAAAAATGGAAGAGCTCTAGGTTACAGACTTCTAAAAATCTTGTTTTCTCCACAAAAAATATCAAATGACAACTTCAAGAAAAGGCATTTGACAGAATAGATAGAAGTATTCTATGGGAAACACTAGAAAACTATGGGATCAAGGGACAACTGCTAGACAATATCAGAGCAATATACACAAATAGCCACAGCATGGTAAGAACAACAGACGGAATGACAGACTCATTCGAAACAAAATCAGGAGTAAGACAGGGTTATGTGCTCTCACCTCTTCTCTTCAACATATATATAGACAGAATAGAGAAAGAGTGTGGAAAAGCCGTTATTGACATAGACAATGATCATTACGACCAATTAAATAATCAAATCAATGAATTACTTTTTGCAGACAACCAGTCTAATCTATGAAGATGAAGATCAACTACAACATCACATGAATTCATTGCTAATAGCATGTAGGAAGTACAACATGAAAATAAACAAACAAAAGACCGAGACCATGAAAATCAGCAGAACACCAAGTCAAATAAACAAACAAAAGACCGAGACCATGAAAATCAGCAGAACACCAAGCCAAGCAAACATAGAAATAGACAACACCAGAGTAAAGTAAGTTTCTGAATTCAAATATTTAGGCAGAATTTTCACACAGGACAGAAAACTCGATAGAGAAATAGAGACAAGGTGTCAAAAGCAAATGCAGTGACCTACCAGCTGGCACCATTACTACAACACCCAACAGATGATAAAAAGTATTTTCCTACCAACACTTTGTTACCAGTGACAAACTTGGTCTCTTACAGCAACACATCACAGAAAGCTTACCACATGTGAAATGAAATGCTTAAGGAAGGCAGTGGAAGTCACCAGGAAAGACAGACTACGAAATGAGGACATCAGAAGCAGAGTGGGCATAACTTCATGCACCGAATACATTGAAAGACAACAAATGCAGTGGTTTGGACATTTAATGAGAATGAAATACAACCAACCACCAATAACAGCATACAATAAAAGAGATCAGGTACTAGAGCTAAGGGAAGACCAAGAAAAGATGGATAGACAATATCAAGATCACACTACATAAACACGGATATAACAGAAAAATCTGGCCAGCAATGGCGGAATGCCCATTCAGAGTCAGAACTGTTTGATTCTGAACACGACTTTGCTAGCGCATTTTCGCCATGTTTGGTCGGGTATTTTCCGGTTTCATTTGCCGAGCTACTGAGTTAGTGCTTGAGCAACCCTGTGAGCTATGACTGTTACATGGAATGCTTTTGCTGTGTCAACCGTGCGTTTGTTGTGTGTATTCAGAAAATGGCGGACAGCGGTTATGACGAACAAGCTCGTCTGCGTATGCAGTTATATTGCGAGTGCAGAAAACTGGATTTTGTCATGATTGATGTTCCTTCGACAAGAATTGCAATTCAAGTGATGAACAGTTTTGTGTTGCTACATTAGCGATGGCCATATGCATTTTATGCGGTGCCGGTTTCTTTTGTGGCACGCGACTGTTTCATTCTGGAATTAGTTCACACAGGAAACATTTCACAGTTGTTAGCATTTCTGTGATTTTCATTGGCACAGGAACGGAGCAATTATAGGGTGACCCGTTGCAGTGAAGTTGGAACCGTACTTATGAACTAACTTAGGATATAACACAACAAGGGCGACTCATCTGGCCCTACAACGCAAATTAAAGCTCCCATCCCTACGCTTAACGGCAAGAGTGGATAGCCAACTACATCTTCCACCTGGAAATAGACAATAGACAGACTTCAAATAGCCAAAAAGTGGCCTCACTAGTACTTTTGTATGAAGTGAACTAAACACAAAGCATATGGTTGATTAACTGACGAGCATCTTGATAATGTATTGTGCATTGCACATAATCAAATACCACAAGGTTTGGATATGCTTGTGTGGGAAGTTCAAGCACAATTTTCTCATAAAATCTGTAAGCTTCTCCTTTATAGTTTATTGTTCATCTCTCTTTCATCATCTTTATCCTCCACTATCTCTCTCTCTCATTCCTATCCTCTACTTTTACTTGTAATATGATTCTGACATTATATTAGCTTGCACAGAAAATGAAGTAATTTATAAAAGGTTTTTCAGTATGTGACAGTATCCCGCCTCTTAGCTAAACACTTAAAAACAAAGTACTATAGTTTTACAAAATACAGAAACAGTGACGATAAACAGCAACGTTTCTACCAAAAGGCCTTTATCAAGCAAACAATACAACAAGAATGACGAATTTGAGGAACACTACAAATGGACAATTACATGTGGAAACATAAACCTATCTAATGAAAATCTGGGAATAAAAACGAACAACGAAATGAGTGCAACACAAACCGGAAGTGGAAAAGAAGAGAAACAATAAACAATATAGTGGATAAATAACACATATATGGAGCAAACACACATATAGATTACAAGGCACGAGATAAGACTACTAAGAAGCATAGGAATGTAATGCGTTGAGTCCAAGAGGTCACAAGATGCCATAGAATGAAATTAAATGGTTCTCCAGGGCGAATCGACTGCGATCATCGGAGGAACATGATCGGATGGCTGTGACCTGGACATCGCCAGCTCCTGAATGGCCAGTATCATTGAAATGAGTGGCCACAGGAGTCACGGAGCATTGACGAATATCGCGTAAGTGTTGGGCGAATCGGTCACTGAGTCTCTTACCGGTTTCACCAATATAGGCCTTGTTGCATCGTTTGCAGGTGATGGCATAGATGATATTGCGGAACTCACACGTGAAACTGTCTTGAATGACATACATAGCTTTTGGAAAGGAGACAGCGCGGGTCTGTATTACATATGCACATGTATTACAGCACCGACGGCCACACTGGATGGTGCCAAAGTGACTCTGGATATTAGGTTTGAGGCGACTGTGTACCAACAAATCCTTGAGGCTTCTGTCCCGTCTGTACGCCACCAAAGGATAGTGTTGGAAGACTGAACATGTCTCAGGATCAGACTGAAGAATAGGCAGATGATGGAATAGGAGATGATGGAATAGGGCCTTTTTCATCAGGGAACTATGAGGGTGGAAAGTTAAGATAAGTTTAACCCTGTCAGAATTGGAGGTTCTATGTATGTTGGAAAGGGCCTCCTGGCGAGCAATTAGCTGAACCCGATGCATGGCAGATGTAAGCACATTCTCCAGGATTTTCAAGGATTTGTTGGTACACAGTCGCCTCAAACCTAATATCCAGAGTCACTTTGGCACCATCCAGTGTGGCTCCGGCGCTGTAATACATGTGCATATGTAATACAGACCCACACTGTCTCCTTTCCAAAAGCTATGTATGTCATTCAAGACAGTTTCACGTGTGAGTCCCACAATATCATCTATGCCATCACCTGCAAACGATGCAACAAGGCCTATATTGGTGAAACGGTAAGAGGCTCAGTGACCGATTCGCCCAACACTTACGCGATATTCGCCAATGCTCCGTGACTCCTGTGGCCACTCATTTCAATGATACTGGCAATTCAGGAGCTGATGATGTCCAGGTCACAGCCATCCGATCATGTTCCTCCGATGATCGCAGTCGATTCGCCCTGGAGAACCGTTTTATTTCATTCTATGGCACCTTGCGACCTCTTGGACTCAACGCATTACATTACTATGCTTCTTAGAACTGTCTTATCTCGTACCTTGTAATCTATATGTGTGTTTGCTCCATATATGTGTTATTTATCCACTATATTGTTTATTGTTTCTCTTCTTTTCCACTTCCGGTTTTGTGTTGCACTCATTTCGTTGTTCGTTTTATTCCCAGATTTTCATTAGATAGGTTTATGTTTCCACATGTAATTGTCCATTTGTAGTGTTCCTCACAAGAACACATAATGATGTTAATGCACGAGAACAAGCTGGTAGTGTGTATGGCCCAGGCTGAGAGACGATTGCCAGGTGACTACGGTTGCGACTCTACCAAAAGGGGAAGAATGGATCCCAACAGATGGAAGCATGATGAACTATCTCAACGTTATCATTACTCTTGGAAGAGAATGTAGAGATTGGGGCAACATGAAGGCTGATCTCGCAGTTAAGCAGCTGATAGAAGATAATGCAAGGGATGATGATGTTGTTGTATATACCGATGGGTCGGTTCAACGTGGTGAGAACTCCGGCTGGGGTTTCTTGGCTAATGCGCATGGTAGGGTTGTTGCAGAGCGAAGTGGGGCATACAGGACAACTACTTCTAGTATGAGGATGGAGGTTGAGGCCGTTACTGCTGCCCTCCATTGGATTTCTGGGACTTCATTTACTGGGGCAGTTGTTGTATCTGACTCTCAGTCGATGCTTCACAAGATCCAGAAGGGCAGGTTTCGGATGAGTGGATGTCGTCTATAGAAGTTTCTAACCTCCAGCGGCTTACGTGGATATACTGTCCTGGGCATGCGGGTGTTTACGGTAATGAGAGAGCGGACAGGCTTGCATCAACAGCATCAATTGTTGGGGAGTTGAAGATGGATAAGGGGATGTTCTTCGGTCTCTTCGAGACTCTCTGTTGGATGAGGACACTAAAATCGATGTTGAATCGATCAAGCGATTTAAGCAGTTTGGAATTACACTTTGTTCAAGTCGAACTGGATGCCTGAGAGGCAGAGTGAGAGGTGTGTTTAATCAGCGAGCCACAGGAACCATCAGTATGCATACTCTTCGATATCTGTTGGGGAGACTGAGCACCTATGGGTTTGCCCGGAGTGCAATGACGTCAGTTTAGTAACCAATAACCAATAACCAATAACAGTGTTCCTCGAAATTCGTCATTCTTGTTGTATTGTTTGCTTGATAAAGGCCTTTGGTCGAAACGTTGCTGTTTATCGTCACTGTCTCTGTATTTTGTAAAACTATAGTACTTTGTTTTTACGTGTTTAGCTATTTTTCCAAGTGTTACTGCACTCTCCACCCTTTTTCGATATCCCGCCTCTGCATCCTTAAATATTTCACGTCTGGCCCCTGACATACAGATGGTTGCTCACTTCAACTTTAAACAACTGAAATAATAACTTTTTCATGTATTTCTTAAATAATATATCCACTTTATCATTGTTTTAAAAATGATCCCTTGTATTTATTTCTCATCATCATCAAGGTGTGTATTCTTTATAGGACGTTGTTCTCTTTGCAGCACATCTGAAATTCACTCTGTCTCTAGCTAGTTCACCCACTTCGTCGATGGTCATATTCATGGTTTCTTTAATATCTTGTAGCCATCATCTTCTTGGTCTGCCTCTGCGTGCTGGGACCCTGTCCTCTAATATTCTTCTTTCCAGGCCATCATGACGCTTGATGTGACCAAAGTATCTAATTTTTCTGTATAGTATGTTGTTTATCAGCCAATTCTCTTTAATATTTAGTTCTTTCAGGACATCAGTGTTCTTTCTTTTTTCTGTCCATGGTATTCATAGGATCTTTCTGTAGCATTTAGTTTTGAAGGACTGGATTTTCATTCTTGTTTTTTTGTGTAACGGTCCATGATTCACAACCATAAGTAGCCACTGGAAAATGCATGTTCTCAATATTTTTAATTTTAATATTTTGCTGGTGCTTTGCCACATGTTCTTCATAGTGTTTAACTTCTTAATTGCCAATCTTCTTGAGATCTCTTTGGAGCGGTCGCCGTTATTGTTAACTATTGAGCCCAGGTATTCGTAGCTCTCTACACATTGGAGTTCTTCAATTTATTTCTAACTAACAATAAATCTATTCCTGAGAAATACACCACCATTTGCAAATGACAAATTTAAATATATTGGTTAGATCTGCAACAATTATTCCTACTGCAACCATATCTCACCCTGGATCACCATCTAGTTTTTAAAGCAGACATTAATTATTATTCTGAATTTTGGTAGTACCTTGAAAGTTATATTTAGTAACAATAATTACCATCAGCATTTAAGTGCATAGTCTCCAAAGGTCCAATAAAAGCATATCTTGGTCCTAATCCATCAACCATGACTTTGTCAATGTCACTAGCACTCAAAAGTCCATCCTGAAAAAAAAGTTCAGCCATATCACTTTTATCACTTTAAAACAATAAATGAGTGTGCATAAATAGGAAAGGTGTTTAGTATCTAACTCAAGCGCAAGGGGCAGAGTCTTTGAAATGAGACTTAGGTATGGGCTGAAAGACAAGAGAGACACTTGCAAATTGACCATCTGTGAAGACAAAAAGGCCATACATACATCATCATCATCAGATGCAGTCTCCGCATTGAAGGTTGGCTGCAAAAATCTCGAGCATCCTCTGTCTTTCGCCTTGGTGTTGCACTCTGCCAAACTGTATCCTGTCTATTTCTTTAAATTTCCTTCCCACTTGTCTCTCAGTCTTCCTCTTGCTCTTCAACTTTCCCTTCTAGTAAAGATTTTACCAAGGTGTCATGTCTTTTTATGTGCCCAAAATACTTCACTTGTCTGAATTTTATTTCTCTTAATAATTGTTTCTTCATGCCTAGTTTTACTAAAACTTGTTTATTTGTCTGTTTCTCTGCCCATGAAACTCTGCATATTCTTCTATATATCCACATCTCAAATGCATCAATCCTGTCTTCTAACTGATTGTTCATGTTTCCGAGCCATACATTAGTATAGGGTATATAATATGCTTCAAAGGATTGAATCTTGAAGTCTGCGCGTGGAATGGGTGGATTTCATTCGGAGATCACATCTCAAGAAAATGACTTGGCTATACACAACTGGACATGCTGGAGTTCAGGGTAAAGAGTGTGCTGACTTTCTTGCAAACAATGCCCCAACTCAAGTGGGCAGATGCATGGACAAAGCTGATATCATCAATGCGGTTTGCTCTCATTTATGTGACATGAGCGAGTCTCATACACTGAAACGTGTTCGAGAATTAGGCATTAAGTTTGGACATGCCAGACAGTGTCGTTTTCGTGGTAGAGAGAGAAGATATACTAACAGCTTCTCATGGGTACGGTGAGCAAATGGAGTTTGAGATGGCTGCTGCAGCAGAGGATGGAGCATGAACGGGAAAGCCCAATGTGCCATGACGTCGACCGCATAACATAACAAAGTTTATATAGCATTTGATCATTCTCATTTTTAACCTGTTTATAATTTGTTTGGATGTCAGTAGCTTCCTTATACTATTGAAATTATCCTTGGCCATTCCTATTCTCTTTTAATTTCTGTTATACATCTGCCATCATCTGACCAAGATATAAGAATTTTTTACTTGATGTAATAATTCTCCATGTATTTTTATATTCATTTTAGGTTTCTCCATTTCCTTGTTGATCACCATAGTTTTTGTTTTCTGTATGTTAATATCTAATCCATATTCCTTGCTAGTTCTGTCCAATTGGTCCATTAGTTCTTGTAATTCTTGTTCCCTTTCTGCTACCAATACTGTGTCATCTGCATATCTTAAGTTGTTTAATTTCCATTGATCTGAGTCTGGCATCTTCTAGCTGTTTGAAGATTTTCTCTGTGTAGATGTTAAATAGGCTTGATGACAGAATGCATCCTGTCTCACCTCTTTATGTCTATGTATGGGAGTATCTATTTTCATATTTTATTATTCTGTCTGTCCGTATATGTTGCTTATTAGTCTGATATCATCCCCATCTAGGTCTATTTCTTGTAGACATATGATTAGCTTTTCATATTGGACCCTGTCAAAAGCTTTATTAAACACAAGTAGATACTTTTTGCATCTAATACTTGTTAGGAGTAGTCTTATACAAGTATTGCCTTCTTGTTCCTCTGTTCTTTCTAAACCAAACTGTTCTTCCTACTCTATGTCTATCTTGTTTAATTTTCATGTAGATCTGAGTAGTATTTTGTTTTGACTCATCAGGTCTGATTGTCCTATAGTCTGTGCACCCTGTGCTTTTGGCTTTTGGGTAGTGGGATGAATACTGATGTCTTCAAGCTCTTGGTATGTATCCGTGTTATATATATCATTACAAATCTGTAAAGTTGCAATACCAAATCTTCTAAGGAGGTTATAATTTCACAGTTATATTGTCTAATTCTGCAGCCTTTCCTGTTTTAATTGTTCTTCAACTTGATTTTAGTATTTTGGCAGTCATACTAAGTTTACGCTTTGATCATCAACAGAACCATTACATATTCTGCCCATCTTGTCAATATTTCTGTTTTATCAAACAAAAGTTGTATTGTTTTGATACATCCTCCACCTTGTGTAATATTTTTCTTACTCGTCATTTGTCTTATTTCTCTGTGCATATCTCTGGTCCTGTGTTTTTCGAGTTTCACCTGCAGCAACTGTGGTAAGGAGTTACACACGAATGAACCACTATAGCCACAACAGATGATGTCAGAACACGCTACGTGCTAAAATCTATTGTGTCCTGAAATTTTAATTTATACAACTTTCTGCATTCAACAGAATGTGTTGTGTTTTCTCTCCATTTTCTGATGGTGTTGAAGCAAAGAATGGTATTATTTATAAGTAGAGCTTATAATCACTTGTTTAATTGGTGTTCCTTATCGGACAAATGGTGCATTACATTGGAAGCATTGCCACTTTGGTGTCCTAACTCATCCCTCAGAAAATGACAGCCATTTTGTTTGTGACTGCTATTCTCCCAGTGTAAAAATGACATATCAAAGCTGACACTACATTTCTGAAGGTCATCAGACTAAGCACTATTGGTGAACTTGTCTGGTTGGGGTTGATCACCCATTCTGCCAACAGTTTATGTCTCACATTTGTGGTACTCACCTTGTACATATTCCAACACTCATTAATGATAGAATACTGTATTCTGTTGAGAGCAAAGCCAGGCACTTCATGGCTCAGTGTAACTGGAGACTGACCAACAGCCTCTAGAAGTGACTTAGTCTTGGCTGTTACTTCTGGTAGAGTCCATGGACCTGGAACTATTTCCACAAGAGGAATGAAATATGGTGGATTTACCTGGGAAAATAAACCAGGTATATAATATCAGTATATTATTATTGATGCAATAATTTTCTGTATAACTTACTTTTAGGTTTAAGAATTAGTATAACTTACTTTTAAGTTTAAAAATTGCTATAACTTACTTTTAGGTTAAGAATTTAGTTGTCAAAGATATTTACTTACTTTTAGGTTTAAGAATTCAGTTATCAAAGATGTTTACTAACAAGATCAACGTAACAGCACTTTGGGACAAGACTTTAATGTTCAGTGTTGTTTAGCAGATGACAAACAAAAGTAAATATGCAGATGGCCTTCTTTTTTTATTTTCTCTAATCCTGTTTTGCCTAACAGTAACAGTGACTAAGACATTTCTTTATATGTGGCAGATTGGGCAACTGACAACAATTGTATCCACTGACAATGGATAGTCGATGTATGTAACACCTATTTTGTAAAACTACAGTCATCATCAAGGTGCGTATCCTTTATAGGACGTTGCTCTCTTTGCAGCACATCTGAAATTCACTGTCTCTAGCCAGTTCACCCACTTCGTCAATGGTCATATTCATGGTTTCTTTAATATCTTGTGGCCATCTTCTTCTTGGTCTGCCTCTGTGTCCTGGGACCCTGCCCTAAAAAAACTACAGCACTTTGTTATTACATGTTTCGCCTATGTAATACCTAGCACTTTGTGGAAGGAAATAATTTCCATTGCTTGAACTTTCTTCTCAAAGTTTCCTAGCAAAGTCTCACTCGCAGACATACAAACTTTCATCTCGTCTCCTAGCAAAGTCTCACTGGTAGACATACAAACTTTCTTCTCAGTCTCCTATCAAAGTCTCACTGGCAGATACACGTAATTACAAAGTACTGTAGTTTTACAAATTACAAAAACAATGACAAAATACAGCAACGTTCGACCAACAAGGCCTTTATCAAACAAACGAACAAACAGGAGTGACAAATTAAAATGAAACACAAATGGACGACCAAATACAAACGTATCTAAGGAAAATCTGGAATAAAAACGAATAACGAAATAAATGTAACACAAAAACACACATAAAAACTAGAAATAGAACAGAAAAGAAACAATGAAACATCTAGTAAATATATAACTTGAATACATGCAACATATACCCATATAGATTACAAAGCATGGGAAGAGAAAGTACTAAGAAGCATAAGAATGTAATACATTGAGCCCGCGTGATCGCAAGGTACCATACAAAGAAATCTACCGATTCTCCAGAGCAAATCAACAGTGATCATCCGAGGAACATGATCGGATGGCTGTGACCTGGACATCGTGAGCTCCTAAATGGCCAGTATCATTGAAATGGGTGGCTACAGGGGTCACAGAGCATTGGCGTATGTCACGCAAGTGTTGGGCGAATCGGTCACTGAGCCTCTTGTCTGTCTCGCCGATATAAGCCTTGTTACACCGCTTACAGATAATGGCATAGATAAGATTACGGGACTCGCATGTGAACCCATCTTCAATAAGAAACGTGCCTAAAGGAAAAGATACAGTATGCGTCTGTATCACATAAGCACACGTGTTGCAACGCCGACGGCCACACTGGACAGTGCCAAAATGAGTCTGGATATTGGACTTAAGGCGACTGTGTACCAACATATCCTTAAGACTTCTGTCCCATCTGTAAGACACCAAAGGATAGTTGGGGAAGACAGAACAGGTCTCAGGATCTGATCTAAGGATAGTCAGATGACGGAATAAAACATTTTTCACCAGGGAACTATGGGGTGGTAAGTTAAGATAAGTTTTACTCTGTCAGAGTTAGTAGTCCTATGCTGGCTGGTAAGGGCCTGCTGGTGAGTGATTTTCTTAACTCGATGCATAGCCGAGACAAGCACCCTCTCCGGGTATAGGCGCCTACGAAAGAAATCAAGCATCTCGCGAGCTCTCTCAAGAAAATCATCGTCCTCGCTACAAAGGCGACGAAGGCGTAAGAGCTGCGAGAATGGCAAAGAGTCACGACAAGCCGGGGGATGGGAAGAAGTATAGAGGAGAAAACTATGTGCACCAGTAGGCCTGTAATATACTGATGTAGTGATAGCGGATAGGCGTAAGGTGATAGCAATGTCAAGAAAGTTGACACAAGTAGTGGAGATGTGGAAGTAAAACGAATAGAAGGGTTGAAAACATTAATGAAATTAATGAAACGTGACAAATCGGCTTCAGGCATATCAGTGATGCCAATACAGTCATCAATGTATCTGTGATAGACAGACGGAAGGGGGCCATCATATGTAGTCCATACTAGGTGTTCAAGATAACCCATGAATAGACAAGCATAACTAGGTCCCATTTTAGTACCCATGGCAACCCCACTGATCTGCTCAAAGAATTGGTCATTAAACTGAAAGGAGTTAAGAGTGAGAACTAGTTCCGCAAGACGAAGGAGAGCAGAAGTTGCCACAAGTGGATTAGTTCTCCTATCGAGAAAGAACTGGAGAGCTTTAAGGCCGCCAGGATGAGGTATAGAAGTGTACAATGAGCACACATCAAGGAGGAAGAGACGGTAGGTTCTCTCGGGTAGCAACTCAATGGTAGAAAAGACAGACAAAGCGTGGTTCGTATCCTTCAAAAATGACGGGAGTGTGGTGACTATGGGATTAAAGATGCTATCAAGGAATTCGGAGATGTGTTCCATAGGGCAAGAGCAAGCAGAAACGATAGGCCTACCGGAATTGTGGAGTTTATGAATGCCAGTGTATTCAGTATATATATATACTGAATACACTGGCAGATACAAATTTTCATCTCGTCTCCTAGCAAAGTCTCACTCGCAGACATACAAACTTTCTTCTCAGTCTCCTAGCAAAGTCTCACTGGTAGATACAAACTTTCATCTCAAAGTTTCCTAGCAAAGTCTCACTGGCAGAAACAAACTTTCATCTCAAAGTTTCCTAGCAAAGACTCACTCGCAGACATACAAACTTTCTTCTCAAAGTTTCCTAGCAAAGTCTCACTGGCAGATACAAACTTTCTTCTCAGTCTCCTATCAAAGTCTCACTCGCAGATATATAAATTTTCTTCTCAGTCTCCTAGCAAAGTCTCACTCGCAGATACAAACAATGAATGCAAACAATGTCACCAGAAGTCTTGATTTTAGCTGGTTATACACATTTGTAATTCGTCCTCTCAACTTATAAATATTAAATAGCTGATAGATAGATGAATGTAATTATGTGTTGTCATGTCATCATACGATTTACATGTATTAAAAAAATGTATGTTTTAATTGGATGCTACTAATGTTCATGACAATAGCTGTTCAATTTAATTGAAAACACTTCTATGACAAATTAATTGAAAACACTTCTATTGCAAATTAATTGAAAATATTCCAATTTCTAGGCAGTATTTTCTGCTGCTTTCATTAACTCACAGGATGTGCTACCAAAGTCTGATGTCTGTTTTTCAAGTCGCAAGCAAACTGAGACACACCAATACAGCTGCTTGATGTGGCCACAACCATATCCTTGGTAATGTAGGGATCAATCTGTTCAAACACTTTCTTTTTGAGTTCCACAGACTCTGGTACACATTCCTGGTAGAAAGTAACAGTTATATATAGGTGCACATTAAGTTATATATTGATACACGTTTCTGGTAGAAAGTAACATAGTTATATATAGATACACATTTCTGGTAGAAAGTAACATACAGTTATATATAGGCACACATTCCTAATAGAAAGTAACAGTTATATATAGGTACACATTTCTGGTAGAAAGTAACATAGTTATATATAGGTACACATTTCTGGTAGAAAGTAACATATAGTCATATATAGGTACACATTTCTGGTAGAAAGTAACATATAGTCATATTTAAGGCAAATATTTTGCAAACATTTATTTCATCTATAGTCAAAGATTAAGATAATTAGTGTGAAGTGTTGAGTCATGTTGTAGTAGTGTGATGTGTTGAGTCATGCTGTAGTAGTGTGAAGTGTTGAGTCATGTTGTAGTAGTGTGAAGTGTTGAGTCATGTTGTAGTAGTGTGAAGTGTTGAGTCATGTTGTAGAAGTGTGAAGTGTTGAGTCATGTTGTAGTAGTGTGAACTATTGAGTCATGTTGTAGTAGTGTGAACTATTGAGTCATGTTGTAGTAGTGTGAAGTGTTGAGTCATGTTGTAGTAGTGTGAAGTGTTGAGTCATGCGTGAGTAGTGTGAACTGTTGAGTCATGTTGTAGTAGTGTGAACTGTTGAGTCATGTTGTAGTAGTGTGAACTATTGAGTCATGTTGTAGTAGTGTGAACTATTGAGTCATGTTGTAGTAGTGTGAAGTGTTGAGTCATGCCGTAGTAGTGTGAAGTGTTGAGTCATGTTGTAGTAGTGTGATGTGTTGAGTTATGCTGTAGTAGTGTGAAGTGTTAAGTCATGCTGTAATAGTGTGAACTATTGAATCATGTTGTAGTAGTGTGAAGTGTTGAGTCATGCTGTAGTAGTGTGAAGTGTTGAGTCATGCTGTAGTAGTGTGAAGTGTTGAGTCATGTTGTAGTAGTGTGAAGTGTTGAGTCATGCTGTAGTAGTGTGAAGTGTTGAGTCATGTTGTAGTAGTGTGAAGTGTTGAGTCATGCTGTAGTAGTGTGAAGTGTTGAGTCATGTTGTAGTAGTGTGAACTGTTGAGTCATGTTGTAGTAGTGTGAAGTGTTGAGTCATGTTGTAGTAGTGTGAAGTGTTGGAAAACACATAGTACCATACTTTTATCAATGGCAGGTACTGTAACCAGTTCTAGACTTTAGCCATCTTGGTTTACCACAAGTGTCATCATTATCTCCAGTGCTGTTCAACGTCTATACTGTACTCACTAGAACACGCTCTACGCACTAGAACACGCTCTACGCACTAGAACACGCCCCACGCACTAGAACACGCTCTACGCACTAGAACACACTCTACGCACTAGAACACGCTCTACACACTAGAACAGCCAGCACTAGAACACGCTACTAGACACGCACGCACTAGAACGCCACGCTGACCCCTACGCACTAGAACACGCTCTACGCACTAGAACACGCTCTACGCACTAGAACACACTCTACTCACTAGAACACACACACTTCTTTACCTGAACATAGATAGCTCCTTGAAGACACTCCTCTAAATTACTGGATCCAGAAATAAGATCAATTTGAGCTTGAGCACTAAGATTTCCTCTAATACAGCCTTGAGACTCATATTCGGCTAAATTTATTTTGACATTCTCCAGGGCCTTTGAAACCTGTGATTGATTAAAGTGCAGTTATGAAAATATGGGACTATGGAATTGATAGATTATACTTAATAACACATACATATTTATAATAAAACAACAACAACAAAAATGGATCAATTGTAAATAACATTGACTAAACTGAATGAAAGAGTGTAAGAGATTTATAGAAACACATTTTTTTTACATTCTTTTTCGATCCTGAAGCACTTGAGCTATCAGCTCTTTGGCTCGGTGCCATGGACATTGTAACCCTTTGGTTCGGTGCCACGAACATCGTAAATCTGGAGAATCTGTGGCTTTTCTGCCAGCCCGCAGAATTGAACCCGCACTCACAGAGGCCTTATCACACCGTCGCCTAACGTGCTACGAACACGCTGGGCAGATGGGCAAACACAAATGATAAACACATGTCTGTCTATTCACAACCTGATACAGAAAATATTGCCAAAAATGATATCTATTGACAGAAACAATAAACAGCAGAAAAGAAAATACCTGCTAATTAATAAATGAAGTTTACCTGCTCAGGGTAAATGTCATATATACTGACTGTGTAGCCTCCACCAGCAAAGATCATTGCCCAGCACTGACCAATAAGACCACTGAAACAATGACAATATCATCAAGGATTTCCAAACATAAATCAATGTGTTTTCTGCATTAACCAATAATAATAATAGCCTCAGACACGTGCTGCTACACCTCTCTGGTGTGCACGTAGGTGACTGTAGAGTCCAATCCTAGAACACAATCCCCTGCCACAAGTGGGGCATACATGATCAAGGTTAGACATGTGTGTGTTGTGTGTTGTTTTTTCACACAGCTCATTTTCTTTGTCCCTCAACGACACGATGAGTGTCAGCTATGCGAGCTTTTCTTGTGTTGTTACAGCGCCACATTTAGTGATCTTGCACCAGCAATTCCCAGCACGTGGTGTCTATATCGAAGTCTTTTAAAGAGACTTTAAAAGTGTCTTTAAAGCGTTTTTTCTGTCCACCGACTGAACGTCTGCCTCCTTCAAGCTAGCCATACATCAACTGTTTTGGGATGCTTTTATCAGGCATTCAAGCAACGTGACCAGCCCATCTCACTTAGGCTTCTGCAACAGGGTGTTGACGCTTGGGATCTTTGCTCTTGTGAGGACTTTGGTATCTCGAATTTTGTCCTGCCAGTTTATTTTTAGTAGTCTGCATAGTCAGCTTGTGTGGAAGTGGTTTAGTTTTCTTGCGTGTCTGCTATACACTGTCCATGTCTCACTGGCGTACAGCAGCATGGTTAGCACTATGGCCCGATAAACTTTCAGCTATGTGGCTACGCTTATCCCCTTCCGCTCCCACACTGTAACACACAGCCTTCCTAACGCAGCACTGGCTTTGGATATCGTATTGGTAACCTCAGAGTCTATGTTTTCCGATCTGGATAGGATGCTGCCAAGATAGGCAAAGTTGTCCGCTGGCAGGAGACCCTGATGTTTAATGTTGATGACTGCATCGTAGTACTGCTCTCTAGGGGCAGGCTAAAATATGACCTCAGTTTCTTGGTGTTAATGGTAAGGCCAGACATATTACAAGCCATGGAGAACTTGTCTATGTAGGTCTTCTGTAAAACCACATTTCTGTGGCCCTGAGAGATTTTTCTATCTGTGTGATGGAAGATGTACAACATACATAACATCAGATGAAAGATGTACAACATTCATAACATCAGATGAAAGATGTACAACATTCATAACATCAGATGAAAGATGTACAACATTCATAACATCAGATGAATGATGTACAACAGTCTATACACAACACCCTGTATCTAGTCTGTACACAACACTGTGTTTATAATCTGTACACAACACCATGTATCTAGTCTGTACACAACACCATGTTTATAGTCTGTACACAACACAGTGTTTATAGTCTGTACACAACACTGTGTATCTAGTCTGTACACAACACTGTGTTTATAGTCTGTACACAACACCATGTATCTAGTCTGTACACAACACCCAGTATCTAGTCCGTACACAACACCATGTTTATAGTCTGTACAAAATACCGTGTATCTAGTCTGTACACAACTCTGTGTTTATAGTCTATACACAACACTGTGTATCTAGTCTGTACACACCATGCTTCTAGTCTGTACACAACACCATGTTTCTAGTCTGTACACAACACCATGTTTCTAGTCTGTACACAACACCATGTTTCTAGTCTGTACACAACACCATGCTTCTAGTCTGTACACAACACTGTGTTAGCCAACACTGTGTTTCTAGTCTGTACACAACACCATGTTTCTAATTCCCACACACAATATAATATCTTGTTTTTACAAAACTTATAAAAGAAAGAAAAACAAAACAGTCTCATGTAAGGAAAGATTGGCAGAAAGAGATAAAGTGAGCAGGTGACAATGTAAACAGTGCAGAAACAGATAAACATCAAAATACTGGCAAGTGGCCAGCCCCTGGTGTTGATTCACTAAATGTCACCCACCTGCCAATGACAGAAATCTTCTCCTTGCCTTGAGATGAGCTCATATTAATTACCTGGCAGAGTTCCCACTCTAAAACAGCACCATTATTGATTATAAACACCAAGTATTCAATGTATAGATGTCATAAAATACAATTATTCATTAAAGTCAATGTTGATATTAAAATAAAAAATGCATTCTTTTAGACTATCTCCAACTTTTCTCTTAAAATTAACATTATTAAACATGTTACATATCTCCAGATATATCTATCATAGAACGTGTCTTACACTATAAAATATAGCATGTCCAGATATATCTATCATAGACTGTCGTCTTACACTAACATAAAATATAGCATCTCCAGATATATCTATCATAGACCGTGTCTTACACTAACATAAAATATAGCATCTCCAGATATATCTATCATAGACTGTCATCTTACACTAACATAAAATATAGCATCTCCAGATATAACATCAGGTTCTTTTGGTGAAGACGAATCTATATAAACCGCTAGTATGATTGATTCTTTTGTATCTGAACAATAAAAAAAAAAAGATATAGAGAAAAGAATTCAGACTTGAATATAAATGGTATAGAAGCAATGAATATAAATGGTATAGAAGC
This sequence comes from Arion vulgaris, assembly GCA_020796225.1. Lineage (NCBI taxonomy): Eukaryota > Metazoa > Mollusca > Gastropoda > Stylommatophora > Arionidae > Arion > Arion vulgaris. The sequence continues at coordinate 64,118,089 of CM036762.1, read as the reverse complement.
AATGAATATAAATGGTATAGAAGCAATGAATATAAATGGTATAGAAGCAATGAATATAAATGGTATAGAAGCAATGAATATAAATGGTATAGAAGCAATGAATATAAATGGTAAACATAATATAATGTAAGAAGATTGGAAGCAATGAATATAAATGGTATAGAAGATTAGAGCCAAAGAATATGATCAATAAATAGACACAGAGTACAAGTATTAGAAGCTTCCGGAAAAAACAAATTACCAAACACAGGATTCGAACCACACACCCTTATTTCTTATGGCACCTATTGCCTAGCGCTACAATACGAGATGGCACCTATTGCCTAGCGCTACAATACGAGATGGCACCTATTGCCTAGCGCTACAATACGAGTGGCTTTTGAACAAACCAACTAGCTATTCTGGAAAATAGCTATGAAAGTGTCTTCATATGCTTCACTGTGAACACAGAATAACAGATCAGTTTGGATTGAACTTTTTGCACACACACATGCATAAGCTAGATGTGCATATTTGAGGCGAAACTACGAGATAACATCATACATACATGTGTACACATATAACATAATTCAGAGTAGCTTCAAATTTATTTTAACTCTTTCAGTCCCATAACGACCAAAAGCGCCCGCTACCAAGTAACTTTCATAGCGTCCTTAAACGCCTGGCGAGTGTAAACCTTTGAAGAATTTTTTCTATATCTTTCCGTGTGAACAGACACACTAAATTTAGCCCTGGTGTCATTGCCGGTAATAGCTGTCGTCATTTTAGAAGGCCGCAAGTTTCTAACGTGATAGGTTAAGTCCTTACATTTTCTGGAAAACTTCTCGTGATTTATGATTCAGATGATGGCGAATTTGCTGACGAGATCGTGGATAAATCGGATCAATGTACAATTAATTCAAGATTTGCGTGCGACGCTAGTTCTAGTACTTACGACGGTTTACGTAACTATTAGTTACGATGAATTACGATTATCAATGGATGCGAACACCGCCGCTTCCCTCCGTCCACCCAGGTCGTAAAGTTGAGAGAGAATAGTTGCAACAGCTGAGCACTATCAATATCGAACAATTTAGTGAAGAAACAGGTTCTGCAAATGACATTGATTCAGATTCAGAGTACTCTCTATTTGTTATTACCGTCATTATGGCAATCACAATTTTTACGTGAGGCATTTTTTTAGAACCTGGCAGCGCTAACAAATGCATTTGCTGGTATGAAAATTCAAAAAAGCTGGCGCCATCATGGACACCTGTTTCTACTGATAACATCAAGATCTTTCTTTATGTAAACTATGTGTGTGGAACTTACCAGTTGTTACTTTACTACAGAATGTGTTTGGTTTACTGATAAACTGTTGATTGTGCCTGCTCTGTCAAATATAATGTCAAGAAACAGATTTGAAAGTATCAACAAATATTTGTACCTCAATGTTAATTCCAAATTCATTCCATGAGGACAATATGGACATGTGCAAGGTTGAACCTCTGAATTTCTGTTCTTGATTGTATGAGGGCCCTCAAGCCCAGACAAACATGCAGGGCAAGACAACAACCAGAAACTGCAGAACTGATAAACCCAATTCAGGCCAACCATCAACCGACTCAACTATTTGGCAGAAAGCGGACCTGCAGTTAGTGTTTCTAAATGAAGATGAGGACTGCATCACGAAGCTGTGTGGAAACGAGTAATAGTTGCCCTACATGTAAAATCAACCTCTATAATGGAGACTGGCTGCTTTTCAACCTTTCAATTTACATTTATCCTCACATTTTTGATTGAAACATACTTTCAATATTGGTATTCTTTTTTTATTTCTTCAGTTGTATATTTTACATCCAACTTGCATGGTATTGACAACATACATGTTTACAAGCTAGTACCTCATCCATTTAACTGTAAATTGGACTTTAAATCACAAATATGGATTAGAATGTGTTATGAATTTTATTTCACAAACACTTCTCATTATTGCGGAGTTATTTGCCCTGCCCTGTGAATTCAGTAGAAATTTTTTTCTGCAGTGCTGGGGCTGAAAGGACGAGTATAAGGAGTTAGAGGAAGCAATGAATATGATCAATAAATAAACAGTGTACAAGTATTGAGGGGCGTTCTCTTACAAACAATATAAAACAAACAATGCATGCGTTGTGTGCTGATATATTCTGCACATGTAACGACATCATTTATGCAGCGGAGAGTAATCAAGTCACCATATCGGGGAAACCCGGTGCAATACAGACATTGTCTTTAGACAAAACAAACAAATTTGTTCGGGAATAAACAATAACTAATCTGGTATGTGTGGACAGAAATTACTTCTGTCAGTGAGGAAACATAGTAAGCTCGCATGATTTGGACATGTGACCAAACATGACTCCCTCTTAACAGCAATTCTTCAGAACAAAGTTGAGAGTAGTAACCAGAAGCGGACGGTAAATAAAACCATAGGTTGACACATCAAGGATTCAGGAAAAGATTTTTCCATACTCCCGCCACACTCGCAGTAGAAAATATATCGTCTGAGCGACTTATGTTCTCCCACTTGTGTTAGCGATTTCACAGCGGCCAACTTCTAGATACTAGATGCAGCCAACTATAAGACTTCTATCTAACAACCGGCTCTTGTGTCTACTATCAGCTGCTGGTACTATCTAATGTTTACAATGTTCATTCTGTGACCAATTAAATTATTGCCATAAGTAACCATTATGCAGGCTGCCATGACCAATCAAAAGTTACATTTAAAATACAGTAGCGAATCTAAGTCAGAGATGATAGGATTAAAATAGGTCAAGGTTATATAGAAATTTCCTACAGAACTACAGTTTGTTGCTTAGTGCTGTGCCAGGGACTGTATTTTTTGTAAAATTTATAACTATAGTGTTTTATTTTATTACTATAAACGGAAAACGATATGAATAAAACTGAGGGTTCTTGGCTAATACGCATGGTAGGGTTGTTGCAGAGCGAAGTGGACAACTACTTCCAGTATTAGAATGGAGGATGAGGCCGTTACTGCTGCCCTTTATTTCCAGAGAGGGTCTCTGGGTCTCTCTTTGCTGGGGTTATTGTTGTATCTGACTCACAGTCAATGCTTCACAAGATCCACAAGGGTAGGTTGCGTTATGAGTGAATGTCGTCTATAGAAGTTTCTAACTTCCATAGGCTTACGTAGATCTACTGTCCTGGGCATGCGGGTGTTTGCTGCAATGAGAGGGTGGCCAGGCTAGCATCCACTGCTGGGGGATGTTCTTCGGTCTCTTTGCGTCTGCCTGTTGGATGAACACACTAACATAGATGTTGCATCGATCCAGCTTGGAGTAATCGATTGTACAAAAAGAATGGATGCCTGAGGGGCAGTGACGAGTGTGTTTAACCAGCGAGCCACTGGAACCATCAGTATGCATTCTCTTTGATATCTGTTGGGGGAGACTAAGCACCTATGGGTCTGCCCGATCTGCAATGATGTCAGTTTAGTAACCAATAACCAACCAATAACAACATTCTAGTAATGCATATTGGCTCAAATTACAAAGAGTGGTTGGTATGTTATTCATCATCATCATCATCTTCAAGGTGCGTATCCTTTATAGGACGTTGCTCTCTTTGCAGCACATCTGAAATTCACTCCGTCTCTAGCCAGTTCACCCACTTCGTCGATGGTCATATTCATGGTTTCTTTAATATCTTGTAGCCATCTTCTTCTTGGTCTGCATCCTGGGACCCTGCCCTCTAGTATTGTTCTTTCCAGGCCATCGTGACGCTTGATGTGACCAAAGTATATAATTTTTCTGTATAGAATATTGTTTATCAGCCAATTCTCTTTAACATTTAGTTCTTTCAGGACATCAGTGTTCTTTCTTTTTCAGTCCATGGTATTCGTAGGATCTTTCTGTAGCATTTAGTTTCGAAGGACTGGATTTTCGTTCTTAATTTTTGTGTAATAGTCCATGATTCACAACCATAAGTAGCCACTGGGAAAATGCATGCTCTCAATATTTTTGGTATGTTATTCTAGATTAATTCCCATTTTATGAGAGTAAACTGAGGGATTCTACAGGAGTTTGTTCTAATCTGTCATCAAGAATGTGCGGGTCAGCCATTCTATTCTCTCCTTAATAGAAAAACTTTTGACTCTACCCATCTTTACCATGGGTAAAGTATGCCTTCAGCAGGAAACACCATCACATTCACTTTACCAAGGGGTCGAACACAGGATGCCTTCAGCAAGAAACACCAACGCGTTCACTTTACCAAGGGGTCGAACACAGGATGCCTTCAGCAAGAAACACCAAGCGCTTCACTTTACCAAGGGGTCGAACACATGATGCCTTCAGCAAGAAACACCAACGCGTTCACTTTACCAAGTAGTCAAACACAGGATGCCTTCAGTAGGAAATACCATCGCGTTCAATCAGTCGGCCACACAATGTCTCCAGATACCAAAAACTGAGCAATATTGTGCCCTAAAAAATAAGGATGCTCTCAGAGTTAAGATGGTCATTGACAAACTGGTCGTGTACTTTTCTGTAAAATTGTCTTTCTACTAGTTTTATGAATCCATTTTTGGTTAATTGGATGAAATGTATGTTTCAAAAATAACAAAACTTCAAGATGGGAATAGATAAGTTTAGCTGTGTTCCACCCAAGTGACCATATATTTAACATGAGAACAATCATAGAAAAATCTAGAGAGTATAATGTAGATCTATAATAATAATAATAATTCCTCTTGTACCGTTATACGTTACATAGGGCCTACAAGTAATTTCTCCATACCGCTCTATCCTGGGCAACTCGCTCAATCTCCTCCATGGAACTGAGACCGATATTTCCTGCCTCTCTCATCAAAGTTCATTTCAGGGTCTTTTTTAGGTCAACCTCTCTTTCTTGAACCCTTTGCATCCCACTTCAATGCCTGCTTTGATATTCGTTGATCTTTTCTCCTCAAGGTGTGCCCAACATATCTCCATCTTCTCTTTCTTATAACAGTTGTCACTAGTGATTGATCAGACATGTCTCTGATTTCATCACTTCTGAATTCGTTCCATTTTATATTCTTTATTTTTCGCAGACATCTATTTTCAAATGCATTCAACTTGCTTTCTATATCTTTAGTCATTTTCCAACTCTGCTAGCATATGTTAGGATTGATACAACATTTGAATTGAAAATTCGTAATTTAGTTTTAATACTATATAACTTGCAGTTCCATATTTTATTTAGACTTTTAAAAGCTGATGTTGCTTTGCCAATTCGTATCATAATTTCTTTTTAACATTTCCTGTGCAATCAAAATTGCTACCTAAATAGGTGAACTGCTCTGTTATTTTTATCATTTTAGATTCCAGTGTGATATCTGCATTACTTGCCATAGGTGTCTTCATTATATTTGTTTTTCATAGCTTATCTGCAGTCCAACTTTTAATGCTATAGATGACAAGTTGTCTGTTTTTCTTTGCATATCTTGGTTGTTTCTACTTAACAAGGCAATATCATCTGCAAAATCCAAATCTTCTAGTTGACTATTTTCTACCCAATCGATACCAGTTTCGCCCTGCAACATTTTGCATCACCCAGTCAATGGCCACTCCAAACAATAGCGGAGATAGAATACAGCCTTGCTTTACTCCGGTTTCAACCATAAACCAGTCGCTATGTCCACCATCAGTGCGAACTGCACACTGTGAACCATCATAGAGGCTCTTAATAATGTTTATTATTTTGTCTGGTATTCCATAGCATCTCAGAATATTCCACAGAGAGATTCTGTGTAGACTATCAAAGGCTTTTTAAAATCGATGAAATTTAGTATGAGTGGTTATTGCTTCTCAATATGTTCCTCCAAAATTAGTCGTAGGGTAATTATTTGGTCTAAGCAGCTTCTCCCAGGTCTAAAACCAGCTTGTTCTTCTCTCAGGGTTGTGTCCACTGCTCCTTTGATTCTATTAAGAATGATTTTGCAGAAAGTCTTGGTCATTACTGATAATAGGGTGATCCCTCTCCAGTTGTTGCAATCTTTGAGATCACCTTTTTGGGGATTTTAACAATTATTCCCTTTTTTCATTGATCTGGGACAGTTTCTTCTTCCCATACTTTATTAAATAGTTCTTGCACCTGGCTAATAGTTGTATTATCAGCCGCTTTGAGCATTTCTGCAGTAATGTTGTCATCACCCGCTGCCTTATTGTTTATCAAGGAATGGATTGCCTCCTTGACCTCAGCTACACTTATCATTTCTTCGTTAATTGGTAGGAAGCTGTTTCTTGCCTCATCGTCAAACTTGAGTACTACTGGTGGATCAGGTCTATTTAATATTTCTTCAAAATGTTCTGCCCATCTTTTCTTCTGCTCGGTATCTGATGTTAGAACTTTACCATCTTTACTCTTGATTGGGCCACCCTTTGAAACAAAAGTTCCAGTAAGTTGTTTTAGTGTGTTGTATAGCATTTTACTGTTTCCAGTCTTAGCTGCCTTTTTCCCTTTTTCGGCCAGTCGATTGACATATGCTCTTTTATCTCTTCTAGCCGCTCTTTTCACTTCCTTGTCTTTTAGTCTATATTCCTCTTTAGCTTGGATTTCATCTGTTGCATCCTTAGTATTAAATATCGCTAGTTTCATCTTTCTTCTTCTTGAATACATTTCCAGGTGTCATCGCTTATTCAGGGTTTTCTGTCTTTCGTCTTTAATCCTGCGCTACTATTTGTTGCCCCCAATAGTGTCCCTTTATCTTAGTCCATTTGTCTTCAATGTTCTGTTCATTTTCACCATTGAGTAACTCTAACCTATTCTTAAGTTCGAACTGATATTCCCTTTTTACCTCATTATTTTGTAGCCTTTGACTGTCTATTCGCAGTTGTTCTTTTTAGTATGGTGAATTTTTAATTTCAGTTTCAATTTACCTATGCATAAATTATGTTCACTTCCTACATCTGCCCCTCTGTATGCATGGACATCCAGCAATGATGTTCTAAATTGTGTATTTATGCACATATGGTCAATCTGATTCCTGGTCACTCCATCTGGTGAGTGCCAAGTAAGTTTATGAATTTCCTTATGTGCAAAGATGGTACCTCCAATTACTAAGTTTGACAGCATACATAACTCCGCCAGTCTTTCTCCATTCTCATTCATTGTGTTTATTCCTGGTTTTCCTATAGCTCTCTCTACCCCTACATTATCACTTCCAACCTTGGCATTAAAGTCCCCCATTACTACTAACAGGTCATGTTTTTGGGTCTTGTTAATTTGATCTTGTAGTTGCTCATAAAATGTGTCTTTCTTATCATCATCAGCCTCGTTTGTTGGTGCATAACACTGCAGTATTGTCATATTGGCATGCCTGGTACTGAAGCGTGCTCTAATTATCCGACTCGAGATATGTTCCCATTCTAACATGCTCTTTGCTACTCTAGGTGTCATCATTATTCCCACTCCTTCAAAATGCTTACCATCTTCTCTCCCTGAATATATGAAAGTTAATCCACTAACTACTCTTCTATCTGTTCCAGGCCGTCTCACCTCACTTAACCCCAGTATGTCCAGCTCGTATCTCTTCATTTCTTATGCAATTTGGGCTGATTTTGTAGCCGTGGCCATCGTTCTCACATTCCAAAATCCAATTTTAGTGTGTGTTTTTGAGCCAAGTATTCTCAATGAAATGTAGATCTATACTCATGTTTTATGACTAACTCAAAGGCATTTGATTGTGTAGAACATCATGAATTGTGGAAAATAATGGGAGAAATGGGATTTCCATTACATTTAATTCAGATCATAAGAGAACTTTATAGTGATCAAATGGTGGCTGTAAGAATATATGATGATACATCAGATTGGTTTGACATAGGGCAGGGAGTCAGACAAGGCTGCATTTTGTCGCGTTGTCTGTTTAACATATATGCAGAAAACATCATGAGGAATGTTACAGAAGATAGCGGAAAAGAACAATACAATCCTTTTATAATCAGAGGAAGAGAAATACCTGAACTACAATATGCTGACGATACAGTGTTACTGTCAACATCACAAAAAGGGATTGAGAAATTATCAGGGGAAGTGAAAGAGAAAAACAAAATCTATATCTCAATGTGGCAAAAACAAAAATAATGACAACAGATAAAACGAACATGACAAAGGATATTTTTATCAATGGAGAGAAAGTAGAAACTGTGAGCAGTTTTGAATATCTTGGTTCACTGCCAACAACAGATGGAAATGGGATGAAGGAAATTAAAAGAAGAACAAACATGGCTTTACAAAAAATTAAACTCAAAACAGTATGGAACGGAACTGATAAGAAAACAAAGATCAGAATACTAAGAGCATGCATATTCCCAGTGGCAACGTATAGGTGTGAAGCATGGACATTTAATAAAGCAGTGGAAAAACATATATGTGCTTTCGAATATAAGTGTTACAGAAGAGTCATCCATATATCATGGACAGAGAAGAGAACAAATAGATCTATCTAGAAAGAACTCAAAATCAAAGAAAAATGGCTGATGCTACAAATACGAAAGAGAAAACCGAGATTTTTGGATATATAACAAGACATGAAAGGCTGGAGAAGACCATCATGGAAGGAGGCATACCGGCAAAGAGAAGACCATGGAGAAGATGGAATCAGGGTGTAACTGATGGTTTTAACATAACGGCTGCAGAGACAGGTCATCTGGCCTATGAGAGAAACTCCGGAGGACTGTTGGGGTGACAATGTTCTGCTCAGGACAAGCTATTTGATGATGATCCCTTCAATATTATTTTTACTCTGCTTGAGTGTTAAAATTTGCTACCCACAACTAGGTTACTTACTAACAGTCAGCAATGACTAAGTGATAATTAAGTAACGTGTCGTATGTCAATTTTCAGTGGGAGGTGATACCTGTGCAGGTAGTAGGTACTACTACGCTGCTCCTTTGGTGACTGTAAACTTCAAAGCGAAAGAGTCTATATCGCAATTCTCACACCTAAATGATGAGGCAGGTCTCCCGAGAAAGGATTACATCCTGGAGTAAAGCCTCTCTCTCTCTCTCTTCCTTTGCTTGTTTGACCAGACTGGAACTGTGCTCAAAATGAAAATGACACAGTTCTCTTCGTATCTCCTTTCTCCAAGTTTCCCGTGTGCTGGTGTTTATTTAGGAGCTTTCAAATCTTGCTTACAAAGTTACATACATCCTTAAATCACATATGGGAGTCTTCCAGTCGGTCTCTTCCCAGAGATCAGCTCACCATAAAGGATCCAAGCATCTTCCAGGTGCGAGACGTTTCTGCTTGAGATGAGCGTACATGTTGGGTATTTTAGTAGTAACGCAATTTGTTGCAAAAAGTAACGGTCAGTGCAAATACTAGTAGGTAACGGAAAAGCACATAACGAGTCCGTTCAATCAATAACCAAAACATGTTTAGCAGGTGATACATGTCTCGCACTAAAAAACCAAAACAGAAACTGAGAAAGCATCACGTTCCGTCGCAGTAACATTTATAGAAGAAAAAAACGTGCACAAACAAACACAGATAGACGAATAAATAATAAACAACAACATGCTTGTGAGATACTAACTTGGAAGCACAGTCACTCCTTTTTCTACGTCTTTAGCTTCACTTCTACGTTACACAAACTGTGTGTACTTTTCCACGGTTATCCTACTTACTAAAGTCCAATCATTGGCCTGGTCCAGCCCCTTAAATATTATAGTAAGCAGACTAGACAATTGCCAGGTTGAAATTGTAAAGCCAGATAATACTAGAAAAAAAGCCAAACAAATTTAAACATCTTTTATACTGAGACCAAGTTAGAAGCTCTGGATTCATTTATTTACTGTCATTCTCACAGGAACAATTGCGGTTTACTTCCCACTGCACAGTTATAAAAACCTGACCTAGGAAGTCCATCTCCCTAGGCGAACCATTGTCTCGTTAGTCTTGACCTCAAGGTAAAAGTTGCCCTGTCTACACCGCTGGGAGATGAGGTTGGCTTGTGTGTTCAGAGGGTCATCAGCAGGCTACTACGTTTCGCCCCTCATAGGAGATACTAGATGATCCCAACCCTACTGAATGCAGGAGCCATGCTCAGGACACACCTCTACGATTTTGTCAAAAATCTTTCCACAGTTTTTGAAACACGTACAAACAAAGTACTATAGTTTTACAAAATACATAAACAGTGACGATAAACAGCAACGTTTCGACCAACAAGGCCTTTATCAAGCAAACTGTTTATGTATTTTGTAAAACTATAGTACTTTGTTTGTACGTGTTTCACTATTTACCAAGTTTTACTGCAGTCTTCCCCTATTTCCACAGTTTTTGCCATTTCTACATCTTCTTTTGTCGTCACATTGCTACCGGGTTGTTGTCCAGTGTCGTAGTTTTCTGTTTTTGTCTTGCGCTGTTCTGGTGGCTTGGGTGATTGTTATTTTTGCTCTTTGACAGGATTCTGCTATTCCATCTAACCATCTTTTTCGTGGTCTTCCTCTCGCCTTCTTTCCTGATGTTCTGTTAGGGAGTGGCGTAGTGATCTTGTGTGTGCTTGCTTTAATGCACTTTGTAAGCTGATATTCATTTTCGTAAGGCTGTTCTTGATGCCGTCGCTCCATCTTTGCCTGGTCTTTCCGCCCGTGTGCTGCCGGGGTCCGTAAAGGAAGCAAAGAATAGTACCACTGCAACCTGCAATGCATGTCGTAAGATGCGACTAATGTAGGCCCAAGGGATGCTACCCTAGTAAATGGAAAGCAGCGCAGAAATCGGATGTGCTGGCCTACTTGTAGACGCATAACTAGCACAACGTACAATCGCTCTTATGCACAGATCACATGCAAATCACACAGAGTGGTTGACAAGTGGTTGATATGGAGCGTTCGAAGAAGAATAAGCATTGTTTTTCTCTTGCTTTAAACTCGTTATACTTTTTCTGTGTGGCTCTCTGTGGTAGGCGATACCAGGGCATTCTTGTCAGGTGTCCAAACCATTTAATCTGTTGTTATTTTATGAATTGCATGACTGGTTTCACATCCAGTCTTCTTCTGATTTCTTCATTTCTAATTTTGTCTCTTATTGTCACACCTGCAGTTCTTCTAAGACACCTCATCTCTGTCGTTATGATTTTCCGCTCATTAGCTGCTGTTATTGGCCATGTTTGACATTGGTAACATATTGTCGGCCAGAAAATCGTTCTTATGAGATTTACTTTAGTTTTCAGCTGTATCTATTAATATATATAGCCGTCCATCGCAAGCGATGATGACAACAATCTCAGACGTGTACTGTTGCACCTCTCTGGTGTGTGCGAGGTGACTGTAGAGTCCAATCCTAGAACAGAATCCCGACCACAGGTGGGGCATACATGATCAAGGTTAGACATGTGCGTGTTGTGTGCTCTGTCTTTCGCGCTGCTCGTTTTCTCTGTGACTCAACAATACAATGATTCTCAGCTATTCGGGTTCCTCTTTGTTGTTACAGCGCCACATTTGGCGATCTTGTGCAAGGGATTCCCAGCACGTATTGTCTATATCGAAGCATTTCAGAGACACTTTAAGAGTGTCTTTAAAGCGTTTTTCTGTCCACCAGCTAAACGTCTGCCCCTTCAAGCTCGCCATACATCAACTGTTTTGGGATGCGTTTATCAGGCATTCGAGCAACGTGACCGACCCATCTCAGTTGGGCCTTCTGCAACAGGGTGTTGACGCTTGGGATCTTTGCTCTTGTGAGGACTTCGCTGTCTGGAATTTTGTCCTGCCAGTTTATTTTTAATATTCTGCGTAGACAGCTTGTGTGGAAATGGTTTAATTTTCTTGCGTGTCTGCTATACACTGTCCATGTCTCGCTTGCGTACAGCAGCGTGGTTAGCACTATGGCCTGGTAAACTTTCAGCTTTGTGACTATGCTTATCCCTTCCGTTCCCACACAGTGACACGTAACCTTCCGAACGCAGCACTGGCTTTGGATATCCTATTGTGGACCTCAGAATCTATGTTTGCCGATCTGGATAGGAGGCTGCCAAGATAAGCAAAGTTGTCCGTTGACTGGAGACGCTGGTGTTTAATGTTGATGACTGGATCGTAATACTGTTCTCTAGGGCGGGCTGGAACATGACCTCTGTTTTTTGGTGTTAATGGTGAGGCCAAACCTATCACAGGCCATTGAGAACTTGTCCATGTAAGTCTGCATTTCTTCCTCAGAGTTGGTAGCAGGGCACAGTCATCAGCAAACAACAGGTTTGAGATAGTTGATTCTTTTACCTTGGTGGAGGATTTTAACCTCCGAAGATTGAATAGGTTACCGTCTGTCCTGTATCTAATCTTTACCCCATGTTCGTCGCCTTCCCAAAAGACATCCGTGAGCATGGCAGCAAACATCATGCTGAAGAGTGTTGGGGCCAGTACACAGCCCTGTTTGACGCCGTTGGTGACATGGAAGGCTTCCGACAGCTCCCTTCGTCAAGTACACGTGCCATCATGCCCTCGTGAAACTGTTGAACGATCTTGATGAATTTCCTGGGCATCCAAATTTTTCCATGATCTTCCATAGACCCTCCCTGTTAACGTGTCGAAAGCCTTGTCAGATCGACAAAGACCATATAGAGGTTACGGTGCTGCTCTTGGCATTTCTCCTGTAGTTGGCGAGCAGCAAATATCATGTCTGCTGTTCCACGACCTGCTCTGAAGCCACATTGGGTCTCAGGGAGTAAGTCCTGTTCCAGGTGATCGATTAATCGATTGAGGAGGACTCTGGCCAGTATTTTGCCAGCGATTGACAGGAGGGGGATCCCCTGTGGTTATCGCAGGCCTGGCGGTTTCCTTTCCGCTTGTACAGGTGGACAATAGTGGCATCCTTTAATTCCTGTGGCACACGTTCGTTGCACCAAATGGATGTAAATAACTCTGTCAATTTTAGCATCAACGTGGGCCCTCCTTCTTTGTAGACTTCGTTTGGTATTGAGTCCGCACCCGGTGCCTTCCGCTGGACATCTGGCTTGTTGCCTTCTTGACCTCTGCTAAGGTAGGTGGAATATCAAGCTTGGCATTGATTGGGACCTGGGGCATGCGCTCTATGGCTTCATAACATATAGTGGATGGATGGTTGAGGACAGAACGGAAGTGTTCTGCCCAGCGATTTAGTATCTGAGGCTTGTCAATTAGTAGCCTTGCTCCATCTGCATCGAGTATGGGAGTGGGGTGAGATTGTTGAGGTCCGTAAACAGTTTTAGGGCATCGTAGAAGCGTTTGAAATCATGTCTGTCTGCATATATCTGGATTTCATCAGATTTTTGGCTTAGCCATGCGTCTTGTAATTTCCTGATTCTCTCTTGAGCCCTTCTACGAGCATCTAGGAAAGCTGTTTTTGGATGATGATGATGGGTCATTTTGATAGGCTCTGTATGTCTCATGTTTCGTGAGAAGAATAGACTTGATTTCTTCGTCATTTTCGTCAAACCAGTCGTGGCTCTTGGGTACAGAGTGTCCTATGAGCTCAGAGGTAGATAGGTACACGGTGTCTCTGAGTGCAGTCCAGTCATCGTCCACGCTGGTTTTGCCAAATTGGAGGTCCTTCAATTTGTCGTCCAGGTCTCTTATTAAACTTTCGGTGACAGTGGAGCTTTTCAATTTGGAGACTGCCAGCTTTTTTGTTGGTTTGCGACCCTGGTGACGTTTTCTAGGCTTGATGCGGAGGTTGAGCTTTGACACGATCAATCTATGATCGGTCCAACATTCTGCTCCGCACATAGCCTTGTGACTCTGACGTCACGTCTGTCATTTTTCCTTACGATGACGTAGTCAATGAGGTGCCATTGTTTGGAACGGGGATGCATCCATGACGTTTTGTTTCGGGTTGGTAAACGAAACAAGGAGTTTGTAATTGTTAGGTCGTGGGCAGCACATAGTCTGAGTAATAGAAGCCCATTACTATTGCACTTGCCCACGCCGTGTACTCCTAGTACTCCATCCCAGACCCGATGGTCTGTCCCTACTCTGGCATTGAAGTCCCCGAGTATGATGAGCTTCTCAGACCTTGGGACCGCTGAGATGGCTGAGTCAAGGTCCTCGTAGAAACCATCCTTGATTTCGCTTGGATTTGTCATTGTCGGGCGTAGACGCTGAGTAAAGTGGCACTCTTTTTTTCTCCTGTATCTATTACAACAGTGGTGTTAACTGTCTCAGTACCTGGTTAGTTTTTGTGCATCGATTACTGGCTTCACTATCGATACTTCCGTCTGCTGTGAAAATTGCTCCTAAGTATTTGGCCTCAATGGTTTGTTTTATTTCTACATTCTGGAGTTTTATTGTAAGGTTTTATGGTTCTCTGGTTGATTCTGAATATCTATATCAGTATAGTATTTTTGCATTTATACTAATTCAGTTTTTATGTTAAAAAATATATTAGGTAAGAGAATTATTGGTTTTTTTTTATTTTACAGCAATTATAGTTATTTATTAGCATTGAAAATGATTAGACAATATCAAGACCACACTAAATAAACACGGATATAATACAAGGGTGACTCATCTGGCCATAGAACGTAAATTAACGCTCACATCCCTATGCTTAATTAACGACAAGAGTGGACAACCAACTCCATCTTCCACCTGGGAATAGACAATAGACAATGATTATGTTATGACAATTCTTTCTTTCTCAAATCCTGTTTGCCTCACGGCGTCAGGTCAGGAAGAGATTTCTAAAACGGGCCCTAGTATGCGCTTTGTAAATAGTCTCTTTCGTCGCCTCTATTATCTCTGAGATCCATCTTTTGTGTGGCCGGCCTTTCGCTTTGTACCCATTGTATCGGAGCAGCATTGCTCTTTGGGGTGCACTGTCTGATGGTAATCTGCTTACGTGACCGAACCATTTAGTTTGTTGTTTCTTGATGAAGTCTAGTACTGATGTTGTACCCACTTTTTCCTGATGTCTTCATTTCTCAACCGGTCTCTCCTTGTTACACCCAGCATTCTGCGTAAACACTTCATCTCTGTTGTGACTAGTTTTCTTCTATCGTTTGTTGTCAGCGTCCAGGTTTGGCACTGGTAACATAATGTGGGAGAAAGATTGTGTTGAACATTGCTCTTTTTGTGTTCATGGTGACGTGTTTGCATCTTAAAATTGGCGCCATTTGCCTTATCATTTGATTTGCTTTGTTGCATCTGTGTTGAATTTCATTAGTTATTCTTCCGTTTGCTGAAAAATGCTTCCCAGGTATGTGAAGTCTTTTACTTGATTTAGTGGGCGATTGTCGATGGAGATATTGGTAGTGCTTTTCTCTTTGGCGAATGTCATTACTTCTGTTTTGTCAATGTTTATTCTCATGTTGTATTCGTTACATGCTAACTGGAGTCTGTTATGACAATAGGGACTCTAATTTAAAAGTAGCATTTGCATGGACTGGGTATATCTCATGTGCAGAAAGTGTGCCTGTGTGTGATAGATAGAGATTTATTTAGGTAACTATTACTAGTTTTAACGTGGTGTAATTCTTTGGTCTGATATTTTATTTGAAATAAATTCAGTCTCGAAGCTATTGCAGTTTGTAACTATAAATTTGTCAGATTGTGTAAAGATGTTATCAGAAGCCATACAAAACGTGAAAAGTTATAGACAATCTAGATTATGATCAGATAAAAAAAGCTGCAAATGAGATTGCAGAAAATCTTTAATGCAGTACAGAATTTCCTGCCAAAACTGAAGTTAGAGCCAGAAGAAAAAAGCGTCAATTTGATTATGAAGAAGATGTCGATGAACCCTTAACAGAGGAGAATAAATTTAAAATACACTTTTTCAATTATATTCTGAACATTACCCTTAATTCTCTAAATAAACGATTAACGCTTCTGGAAACCCATAGCAACGATTTGCAGTTTTAAACATAGCATAGTCACTTGCCACTTCTCGAGACTAACTAATATTTAAATCAAATATTGTCAATAATTGGCAGCTCAAATCAGAACTATCAAAACGTAACACGGACAATTTTCTTTTGTGATAATTGTCACATTAGCTTTTAGGAACGACCGCGCGTTATATTACAAACAAAAATAATATTTTCTTGCTGTAAGATCAAAAGTCTTTCGGCGAGCGCTCGTCAATGATGTACCTGAACCAGCAACCAAAATCAAAGGGTACCAAAAGAGCTTAGGCAACAGAGGCGTGCGATAAATCATAAATCGTATACATCAATATCGAAATAACATAGACCAATATAGAAAAGCGATGTGTAAATATTTTTACTTTTGGAATGGTTCAAATTGTACTTTGATTTCGCTGCGTATACTGCTCCCTTACGGCGTCGCCTATCATGCGCTCGCCTTTCTTTATCGTAGCAATCATGGTCCTGGCTCTCACAGAAAACTATTTAAAATGTACCGACTGAAAGCTACGTATCGAACATTTTGCAATGTAACTATTATTTGGCTTAGAGCTGCTATCGTTAGAGAGAGAGAGAGAGAGAGAGAGAGAGAGAGAGAGAGAGAAAGAAGAGAAGGAGTAATCTAGATTATGATGATGATTAAGCGACTTGTGCAGGTATACGGAAAGCAGCGATTACTATTCGTAATGTACTCATAAGCAAGAGTAACGGGTATTTGACATTATCGGAACTATCGACTCTCATCTTTGTACATGATATGACATAAATATAATTGGAAAGGGAAACAAAAGATGTGGATACCATCATTGACATGAGTAGAGAGAGTCTGTTGGAAATCCTTTGCAGCCTATCTTTATGTTGAACAGTACAATCTGGTGTCATAGTAGAGATAAAGTAACGAATACTTTTTCCTGGACGTGAATAGGTACCATCAGCTATATAATATAGCCTATATTGGTTATTGGTTACTAAACTGACGTCATTGCACTCCGGGCAGACCCATATGTACTTAGTCTCCCCCAACAGATATCGAAGAGTATGCGTACTGATGGTTCTCGTGGCTTGCTAATTAAACACACTCCTAACTCTGCCCTTCAGACATCCAGTTCTACTTGTACAATGGGTAACTCCAAACTGCCTAAATAGCTGGATCGATTCAACATCTATTTTAGTGTCCTCATCTAACAGACAGTCGCGAAGAGACCGAAGAACATCCCCTTATTCATCTTCAACTCCCCAACAATCGATGCTGTTAATGCCAGCCTATCCGCTCTCTCATTACCGTAAACCTCCGAATGCCCAGGACAGTATATCCAAGTAAGCCGCTGGAGGTTAGAAACATTTATAGACGACATCCACTTATACCGAAACCTGCATTTCTGGTTCTTGTGAAGCATCGACTGAGAGTCAGATACAACAACGGCCCTAGTAAATGAAGTCCCAGAGAGCCAATGAAGGACAGCAGTAACGGACTCAACCTCATACTAGAAGTAATTGTAATATATGCTCCACTTCGCTCTGCAACAACCCTACCACGAGCATTAGCCAAGAAACCCCAGCCTGACTTCTCACCACAATGAACCGATCCATCGGTATATACAACAACATCATCATCATTTGTATTATCTTCTTTCAGATTATTAACTGCAAGATCAGCCTTCATGTTGCCCTAATCTCTACATTCTCTTCAAAGAGTAATGATAATGTTGAGATAGTTGGTCATGCTACCATCTGTTGGGATCCATTCTTCCCCTTTTGGTAGGGTCGCAACAGTAGTCACCTGGCCAATTATTCTCTCAGCCTGGGCCATTCACGACATACCACGCTTGATTCTCGTGCTCTTAACATCATTAGCGTTCTCGTGCAGTGGATGTCTCTTATCCACAGTAACCCGCATATATGCCTTGGTTTGGGCGATTGCATGACGAGATCGCAGTGACAGAAGGCCAAGCATATATCTCATCTTCATGCCCGCGTGCCCAGCGTGTTCGTAGCGCGTTGGACTGTGGGTGACTAGCCCTCTGTGTGTACGGGTTCAATTCCGTGGGCAGGCAGAAAAGCCACAGATTCCCCAGATTCACGGTGTTCGTGGCACCGAACCGAAGGGTTACGATGTCCATGGCACCGAGCCGAAGAGCTGAAAAGCTCAAGTGCTTCTGGATCGGGAAAAAAAATCTCATCTTCACAATGGGGTATCTCTAGTGCAGCCCAGGACTATACGCATACCTTCATTCTGAACCCTTTCGAATCGTTCACATTGTGATCTTGATATCGCAAGAATGCCGAGTCCGTATTCTACCACTAACATAACCAGTCGATAGAACAAAAGGACAAGTAGTCTCTGCTCAAGGTGTGCAGCTACCATAACTTTGAGAGCATCAAGACCACGCTTGCAACGTTGTATCGTCTGTTCAACACGGTGTTTGAAACATCGATTTTTATAGCCTATAACATACTATAACTATGAATAACATGTGGCAAAGCACCAGCAAAATATTAAAATTAAAAATATTGAGAACATGCATTTTTCCAGTGGCTACTTATGGTTGTAAATCATGGATCATTACACAAAAAACAAGAACGAAAATCCAGTCCTTCAAAACTAAATGCTACAGAAAGATCCTACGAATACCATGGACAGAAAAAAGAAAGAACACGAAAGTCCTGAAAGAACTGAATGTTAAAGACAATTGGCTGATAAACAACATACTATGCAGAACTGTTCTATAACTAATTAGCTAATCATATGTCTACAAGAAATAGGTCTAGATGGGGATGATAGCAGACTAATAAGTAACATATACTGGGAACAGACAGTAATAATAAAATATGAACATAGCTACTCTCCATACATAGACATAAAGAGAGGAGTGAGACAAGGATGCATTCTGTCACTAAGCCTATTTAACATCTACACAGAGAAAATCTTCAAACAACTAGAGGGAATGCCATGACTCAAGATCAATGGGAAAATAATAAACAACTTAAGATATGCAGATGACACAGTATTGGTAGCAGAAAGGGAACAAGAATTACAAGAACTAGTGGATCAATTGGACAGAACTAGCAAGGAATAGGGATTAGACATTAACATACAGAAAACACCTATGACAAGTAATGCAGATATCACACTGGAATCTAAAATGATAAAAATAACAGAGCAGTTCACCTATTTAGGTAGCAATTTTGATTGCACAGGAAATGTTAAAAAGAAATTATGATACAAATTGGCAAAGCAACATCAGCTTTTAAAAGTCTAAATAAAATAGTGAAGAAGAAAGAACCACATTTTTCGACGAATTAAGTGAAAACATTAGTGAAGTCAACAACACTGAGAGCATATATATTATGGGAGATTTTAACGGAAGAGTCGGCGAGCGAAGAGCACCATGGGCCCGGGAGACACATCTAGGACCATTCAGCGACACAACAACGAAATGCAACAGCAACGGGAACGCCTGCTTAATATATGTGCAGAACATGATCTATTTATCACCAATACATTTTACCAACATAGGAGGAGCCAGATATTGACCTGGTATAAATGGAATAATATTAATCAATCACAGATCGACTTTATACTAGCAAAAAAGAGTGAAAGATGGAGAATACAAAACGCTAGAGCCATCCCAAATGCAATATTAGACTCTGATCATAGACCAGTGGTACTGTTTCTACAATACAAAAACCAATTAGAAAACAAGACAGGAGTACAACTCAACAAATTGAAATAATAGATATTGAAAAGCTAAATAATAATGAAACTAGGAATCAAATTGAAGGAGCAGTTACATCAGCTTTTAACACCCTAGAGGGAGTAAGCAACATAAATAAAGAATGGCAAATCTTCAAAACAAATATCATGGATATAGTGAAAGAAAAATGTGGACTTAAAAAGTTAAATAAGCACAGAAAGCACACAGCATGGTGGAATGAAGAAGTTAAAAGGTCTATACAAGAAAAGAAAAAGTGTTTTCACAGGTGGCAAAAGTCAAAATTAGATGAAGACTACACCAAATACAGAACAGCAAGAACGAATAGTAAAAATAAAGTAAAATCATCTAAATCAGAATCTTGGGCAAATTATGGAGAACTATGCACTAAGGCACGAAGAAAATTTTACAGAAGCATCAAGGCAATGAGGCTAAGAGAAGAACAATTCAATCCAGTCACCATTGTAAATAACAAGTCTAGGAAACCTCTTACCAACAGCAAAGATATTAAAGACAGATGGAAAGAATATTTTACGGAACTGTTAAACTGCGAAACACAAGGTACAGAAACATTTCAAATGAAACATGGAAAATAGCAACAATTGAACATTTTAGAATCCGAAGTTGAAATGGCACTAAATCAAAGCAAAAGAAGGAAGGCAGCAGGGATAGATGGCATAACAACAGAAATGTTACTTGCGTGTAAGACAACAGCAATAACATGGCTGACCAGAATTTTTAACATAGCCTGGGAGGCACCAGAGGCTCCAGAGGACTGGCAGAGAGCTATTATAGTCCCAATATGGAAGAACAAAGGAGACAAAAGAGAGTGTGAAACATACAGGGTATCTCTCTTTTGAGCCATATAGGAAAAATGTTTGCAAAATATTGGAGCGAAGAGCAAGACATATATTAGAGCCCCAGTTAAGCAATAGCCAGTTTGGGTTTAGGAGGGGTAAGAGCTGCACAGACGCAATATTTACACTAAGACAGATCTGCGAACAAACAATTGAATACAATCAAAGTAAACAGCTTATATTTATAGACCAAGAAAAGGCATTTGATAGAGTAAACAGGTGCAAACTATAGAAGATCCTTGAAGAATATGGCGTTCAGGGACAACTATTAGGTAATAGTATGGCCTTATATCAAGATAGCCAGAGTACAGTAAGAACAACAGAAGGAATGACCGACTGGTACTCCATTACATCAGGTGTTAGACAAGGTTGTGTCCTCTCACCACTACTCTTTATTGCATATATGGATAAAATAACTCAAGAGTAAAATTCAGATAATGATGAAATAAATGAACTGCTGTTTGCAGATGATCAGTGCCTGATACATCAAAATGAACAAAATCTACAACATCATATTGACACCTTGAACAAAAATTGTGTAAAACATGACATGAAAATCAACAACACTAAAACAGAAATAATGAATATGGGAAGAAAACATAATAATCTAGACATCCATGTCAATGCACTAAAATAAACCAAGTGAAATAATTCAAATACTTAGGAAGCATATTCACAGAAGACGGAAAACTGGATAGAGAGATAGAGGCAAGAGTACAAAAAGCAAATGCTGTAACCTACCAGCTAGCTCCATTGTTAAGGCACCCAAAAATTTCACAGGCAGCTAAGCAACAGATGATCAACAGCATTTTTATACCTACTTTGTGTTACCAGGGTCAAACATGGACATTGAGCAAAGCGCAGTCACAAAAATAACTACATGTGAAATGCGTTGCCTGCAAAAGTTACCAACAACACAAGAAAAGACAGAATCACGAACATCAGCATAAGAAAGAAAGTTGGCACAAAACCGAGCTTGAATTACATAGATAAACAAAGAATGAAGTGGTTTAGCCACTTAATAAGAATGCATCCAAACTCCAAAGTATACAGAGTCTTCTACAACAGAACATCGGGAAAGAAGGCAAGAGGAAGACCACGGAAAAGATGGTTAGATGGCGTAGCAGAATCCTGTGAAAGAGCAATGATAACAATCACACAAGCCACCAGAACAGCGCAAGACAAAAACAGAAAACCACGACACTGGGCAACAACCCGGTAGCAGTGTGACGACAAAAGAAGAAGAAGAAATAAAATATGGAACTGCAAGTTATATAGTATTAAAACTAAATTACGAATTTTCGATTCAAATGTTGTATCAATCCTAACATATGCCAGCGAGAGTTGGAAAATGACTAAAGATATAGAAAGCAAGTTGAATGCATTTGAAAATAGATGTCTGTGAAAATAATGAATATAAAATGGAACGAATTCAGGAGAAGTGATGAAATCAGAGACATGTCTGATCAACCACTAGTGACAACTGTTATAAGAAAGAGAAGATGGAGATATGTCGGACACACCTTGAGGAGAAATGATCAACGAATATCAAAGCAGGCATTGAAGTGGGATGCAAAGGGTTCGAGAAGGAGAGGTCGACCTAAAGAGACCCTGAAACGAACTTTGATGAGAGAGGCAGGAAATATCGGTCTCAGTTCCATGGAGGAGATTGAGCGAGTTGCCCAGGATAGAGCGGTATGGAGAAATTACTTGCAGGCCCTATGTAACGTATAACGGTACGAGAGGAATTATTATTATTATTATACAGAAAACAAATACTATGGTAATCAACAAGGAAATGGAGAAACCTAAAATTAATATAAAAATACATGGAGAATTACTACATCAAGTAAAATGTTTCTTATATCTTTGTCAGATGATAACAGATGATGGCAGATGTATAACAGACATTAAATAGAGAATAGGAATGGCCAAGGATAATTTCAATAGTATGAGAAAGTTACTGACATCCAAATAAATTACAAACAGACTAAAAATGAGAATGTTCAAATGCTATATATATCCTATATTAATGTATGCCTCGGAAACATGGACAATGAACAAGCAGTTAGAAGACAACATTGATGCATTTGAGATGTGGATATTTAGAATAGGCAGAGTTTCATGGACAGAAAAACAGGCAAATAAACAAGTTTTAGTAAAACTAGGCATGAAGAAACAATTATTAAGAGAAATAAAATTCAGACAAGTAAAGTATTTTGGGCACATAAAAGACATTCCACCATGCTAAAATCTTTACTAGAGGGAAAGTTGAGGGGAAGAGTAAGAGGAAGACGAGAGATAAGTGGGAGGAAACGTTAATAAATGGACAGGTTACAGTCTGGCAGTGTGTAACGACCAAGGCGAAAGACAGAGGATGCTGGAGATTCATTGCAGCCAACCTTCGATGTGGAGACGGCATCTGATGAGGGTGGTAACTAATTATAACTGTAAAACGTCGAAAAGTGTACAAAATCAACATTGCTGTTATTTTAGTAATAACATATAATACCAATCTTACAGAATTAAAGGTTTGGGTGGGCAAAAAATACTTTTGGAAGGTCGTCACTGTTACCTACATTAAAATGTAAAAATCAAGAATTTATGTCAAGGGAATGATTTTATATCGATCGGTAAAGATGATCACGAATTTTGGAACGAACTATAGATACTTTGGTCATATCAAGCGTCATGAGGGCCTAGATAGAACACTATTAGAGGGCAGGGTCCCAGGACGCAGAGGCAGACCAAGAAGAAGATGGCTACAAGATATAAAAAAAAACCATGAATATGACCATCGACGAAGTGGGTGAACTGGCTAGAGATAGTGAATTTCAGATGCGCTGCAAAGAGAGCAATATCCTATAAAGGATACGCACCTTGATGATGATGATAACTTATAGGCAATAGCAGGTATTCGAGTAACGAATAGTTACTATTTGCAAATCACTAGTAATAAGAAAGAAAACGCCAAACAGTGCAGCGCCTTTTGAAACCGTTTGAATTACTTTCAGAATGAGGTAGTACACTTTTTGACCAACATTAATTGTATTTAACATTACGTTGCAGTGTATATTTTTGCTTTAGACTATAAACGAAACTGACAGGTTGTGTTTCGTAAACAACCAGTTGTCGATAGCATGCACCAATTAATTAAATAAAACAAATCGTATCAGAAGTTAGTAGCTGAAACCTAGTCAGTAGTCAGTCTCACAGTCAAAGTAGACTACTAGAGTAGAGATAATAATAATAGTAAATTCCTCTCGTACCGTAATTGGCGTTAAACGTTACATAGTAGGGCCTGCTAGAAATTTCTCCATACCGCTCTATCCTGGGCAACTCGCTTAACTTAATCTCCTTCATGGAACTGAGACTGATATTTCTTGCTTCTCTCAGCAAACTACAAAGTTCGTTTCCCTAGGTCCTCTCTTTTTTGAATCCTATTTGCATCCGACAAGTTACCGTTCTAATGACCAGTCCTAGTAGAGTTGTAAATATTCCTATACCAGAACTACCTCACCCAGTCATCTGCAAAGTAGGAAGTGTTCTTTGACGTAGATCCAAGCCAATATATATTATATACGGCATTAAAAGATCATTAAAGAGTGTCTATCATACGATGCAGAAGGAACGCAGCACTCAGTCAGAAACGTTGCAGTATAAAAGGCTCTTTGCAGTAGATCCAAGCCAAAATATACAGCAAAATAGATAAATAAAGAGAATGTTTACAAATGAAGGGGAAGTGTTAGGGACTGACTGTCACCGAGATAGACTCAAAACACTTCCCGTAGGAGAAAACGGTAGCCCTGACCTACACCGTGTATGGTACCATACACAAAGTGGGGGCCTAATTTTAACGGGTGCAACGTCAGTCGTTCTTGTCAAAGATCAATTATATATCACAATGAGAATAATAAAATTGGCTGCGAAGAACGAAGCAGAAGATATCACAATAAGAATGATCAAAATGTATATAACTGTTCTTGGCAAAGACTGTTTATATATCACAATAAGAATGTACTTGGCAAAGACTTTATATATCACAATAAGAATGTACATGGCAAAGTTTATATATCACAATAAGAATGTACTTGGCAAAGTTTATATATCACAATAAGAATGTACTTGGCAAAGTTTATATATCACAATAAGAATGTACTTGGCAAAGTTTATATATCACAATAAGAATGTACTTGGCAAAGTTTATATATCACAATAAGAATGTACTTGGCAAAGTTTATATATCACAATAAGAATGTACTTGACAAAGACTGTTTATATATCAGAATAAGAATGTACTTGACAAAGACTATTTATATATCACAATAACGCCCGAGTGGTTACCGGGCCCAAATTTGGGGTGTAAAGAATAGAACTACTGTTACCTACCAGGCATGTCGTAGAGACGACTAAGGAGGTTTGCCTGAAATCGGATGCATGTGTCCGCTAGGGAATGCTAACCGAAACAAATGCTTGCAAAAAACGGATGCACCAGGCCGTAAGGCGCATAACATGGTACAACGACCCTTCACAATGAGGAATAGGATAACGGATTCTACGGTCGCCGATCTGCCTCAGAGATTTAGCCACGCAGTAAGAATGTCAGACCTACCATCACAAGGGTGGCCAAAACTTACTGCGGGAAGAGGTTGGCACAAATGGGGAAGCAGAAATCAGGAATTATATCCTACAGAACTGCCCCCAGTATGCAGACTTGAGAAGAAAGAGGTGGCCCACTTACACCAGCATCCAAGACAAACTGTATGGCGTGGCTGATAATCTGAGGCAGACGGCTGCCAATCTAGTGAGAATGCAGAAGAAGATCACAATAAGAATGTACTTGGCAAAGACTGTTTATATATCAGAATAAGAATGTACTTGGCAAAGTTTATATATCACAATAAGAATGTACTTGGCAAAGACTGTTTATATATCACAATAAGAATGATCAAAATGGTCTTGAAGAACATACGCAAACAAACAAACAAATCCTTTGATCATTTTTTTCTCATGGTGTGTCCAACATATATTCTCCTTCTTATAACAGTTGTTACTAGTAGTTGACCAGACATTTCTTCTCAAGGTGTGTCCAACATATCTTCTCCTTCTTATAACAGTTGTTATTAGTAGTTGACCAGACATTTCTTCTCAAGGTGTGTCCAACATATCTTCTCCTTCTTATAATAGTTGTTACTAGTAGTTGACCAGACATTTCTTCTCAAGGTGTGTCCAACATATCTTCTCCTTCTTATAATAGTTGTTACTAGTAGCTGACCAGACATTTCTTCTCAATGTGTGTCCAACATATCTTCTCCTTCTTATAATAGTTGTTACTAGTAGCTGACCAGACATTTCTTCTCAATGTGTTTCCAACATATCTTCTCCTTCTTATAATAGTTGTTACTAGTAGTTGACCAGACATTTCTTCTCAAGGTGTGTCCAACATATCTTCTCCTTCTTATAATAGTTGTTACTAGTAGTTGACAAGACATTTCTTCTCAAGGTGTGTCCAACATATCTTCTCCTTCTTATAATAGTTGTTACTAGTAGTTGACCAGACATTTCTTCTCAAGGTGTGTCCAACATATCTTCTCCTTCTTATAATAGTTGTTACTAGTAGTTGACCAGACATTTCTTCTCAAGGTGTGTCCAACATATCTTCTCCTTCTTATAATAGTTGTTACTAGTAGTTGACCAGACATTTCTTCTCAAGGTGTGTCCAACATATCTTCTCCTTCTTATAATAGTTGTTACTAGTAGTTGACCAGACATTTCTTCTCAAGGTGTGTCCAACATATCTTCTCCTTCTTATAATAGTTGTTACTAGTGCTTGACCAGACATTTCTTCTCAAGGTGTGTCCAACATATCTTCTCCTTCTTATAATAGTTGTTACTAGAGCTTGACCAGACATTTCTCTGATTTCATCACTTCTCCTCTCTTCAAATCTGGTGTTCATTTATGTCATTGTGCAGAGGATGATTTGTGTCTTCAGATACTCTCAGATAAGCTTTTACCTGTGCAATTTTGTGTTTCATGACCATTGTTAAGCCAAGGACACAGGGCATTGCCTCATATGAAGTGTCATATGTGCAACGGAGTATAAGCCTCATCGCTTCATTTTGGACTCTGTCTAACTTATCCAGCGATGTTCCGTTCACTGTCAGAAGACCAAGACCATAGTTCACCACGCTTAACACTAGATAAAGAAGGAGAAGGAGGCGTTGTTCAATATGTGTAACTTCCAGGATACAACTTCCTCCTCTGGCAGTGTTAAAATTATCTTGACTTTCCATCCACATAGACTAATTGGGGAGGAAATTTTCTTCCATTGTCTTTCAGTTCTCTGGTCTGATCCTGGAACATTTTTCGGTCTTCCCAAATATTCCTTTACAGACTTGCAGACATGACAAGAATCTTGGGGAAATGCTGTGCACAACCGCCTTGAGATCAATGTTCTGGGTTGTTTTGACACCGCTCTGTGTGGCTGTCGATGATGCTATACATGTGCTTGTGTGATGCAGACCCATAGTGTATCATTTCCTAGGACCACTTTTGTTATTGAGGGTGGGTTTATAAATGGGTCTCACAACATTGTATATACTATCATTTATATTTGTTGTGATACTACTTATTGTGACGAATCTTGTAGAGGACTTGGTGACCATTTTGTCTGATGTTTTCTATGATGTGCACAAGCTCTCTTTTGCCCCATGTGGCTGCTTATTTCAACAGAACTGGCCATTTTGGGGCTTGTGGCATCCATGTTAAAGCTATCCTATCTTGTTCCTCTGATGATCAGAATCAATTTGTTCTAGAGGATTGTTTTATATTATTATGTTGTGCTTTGCAAACTCTTGGGTTCAGCTGGTAGTTCTACTGGTATCTTCTATAACATTCTTTTTAAAAAAAAATTTCCTTTAAAGTTATGCAGGAAATCCTGGAGATGTTTACACTGCACTTCATTTAGATAATCAACACTCATTTCTTGAATGGTTCTGTTACTGTGATTGATGCTGTTTAAGACATCACATGACCATCGATCTTCTGTAATGGCAATATTGGTTATCGGTCAAGCTTCTACCATCTCTGTATTTGTTTGCAATTAGTAAAAAGCTTGAAAGATGGTTGTGATATCTTGGTTCATGTGTCTGTCAAACTGATGTTGTATTAGGTGACATGCAGATAACAGTAAAAGGGATGCTTACTTGAGCAATATTTTCTACAAATAAATGGTGTTAATAATTAGTGAAGAGTGTTCTTGTTAATGTGCTCAACTCAGACCAGCATACAATATGACCTGTTCGCACTAATGAATCTGAACTGCAAGGAATATTATATATTTTGGCACAGACTACCTGCATTAACATTAACCCTTTAGCTGCTAAGGACGTATATATACGTTTTCCCCATTCACTTCTAAGAGCACATTAACACGTCTGTTCTTATCTCTCCTCTGTGGGCTAAAGACGTGTTAACACGTTATACATTGCTACTGTCACTGCTATAGGCGCTCATTCACGTTTGTGACCTAGAAACAAGGAGTAGCTATTTTTAGCTCAGCCTTCAGAAACTATGTAGCAGGGTAACACATAGCTTCCTTTTCAGATATACCAATATAATTATGACACTGTTATATGTATATTCTAACAGGCCCAACCGTGGCAGACCTGGAATGCGTGGAGGCATGAGAGGGCCTGCCAGACCATTTGGAGGACCCCCTGGCCCGTAAGACAGTTGTTTTTATTTCTAGTATTACAAACTAAAACTGAAACTATTGACACTATAAAAGTTAGTACTCTCTAAGGATCAACAATAGTTGATTGGTGTGCTAAAACTGTTCTCTCTCTCAGTTCATGCACCAGACTTTTTGTCACTATATGTATCCACTAAAGAGTCTACAGATAAAAGATTGACTTCATTAAATCAGGTTTTCCCATATGACTGAACAGGGGCGGCTCGTCATTAAGGGCCAGTGGGGCCTGGCCCCACCAAAAATTTTGAATAATGTGTACTTATTAATTTTAGAAATTATTTGCTCATAATTATTACTTCCAAAGTGATACTGATTAGCTTTGAAAGTTGATATATAACGCTAAAACATCACACAGTCTGAAATCTGAAATTCAGCATCGTTCCTCCCTAATTAGTATACTCCCCTGGTCATTAAGGACCAGTAAGGTCCGGAGCCGATCCAAAAGTGAGTAATGTGTATTTATTTTTTAAAATAAATTTTTTCTTCATAGATATTACTTTTAACTTGACACGGATTAGCTTTGAAAGTTGATATATAACGCTAAAACATCACACAGTCTGAAATTCAGCATCTTTCCTCCCTAATTAGTATACGCCCTGGTCATTAAGGGCCAGTAAGGTCGAGCCAATCCAAAAAAGAGTAATGTGTATTTATTTTTAAAATAAATTTTTCTTCATAAATAATACTTTTAACTTGACACGGATTAGCTTTGAAAGTTGATATATAACGCTAAAACATCACACAGTCTGAAATCTGAAATTCAGCATCTTTCCTCCCTAATTAGTATACACCCCTGGTCATTAAGGGCCAGTAAGGTCCGGAGCCAATCCAAAAATGAGTAATGTGTATTTATTTTTAAAGTAAATTTTTTCTTCATAAATATTACTTTTAACTTGACACGGATTAGCTGTGAAAGTTGAATATATAACATTAAAATTTAAAGATTATATCATAATAACATAATAATCTATAAAATATAATTTTAAAAAAGTTATATACAATCTGAAAACAGTCACGCATATTGCAGCGCACTATTTTTTGGTAGTTCATTTTAAAATATGCTTATGTATGATGTAAGATTGCAACCTTTGACGTCTACCTGCAATGATAATTGTCAAAACAATTACGTCATTTTCATTCATTTGGTAACTAAATTTATTCTTACGTTTCAACTCATTTCTTGATTAAATAGTCCTTTTGAATTTCGATTGAATCACAAATTATATATAAAAATAGTATAACATTATAGAAAATAATAGAAATAAGTTACTAATCATCATAGAATAGTTTAAGGTAATTGCCCATTCCATCAATATACATTTGTCTACGACAATGTACTTTCAGTTACACAGCTGACAAGTTTACGAAGAGAGATTATATATTACAAAACCACCGAACATGTATATAGTCGTTCTGGCGGAATAGATAAGCACGTGTAGTCTGTAATGTGGGTGACACGCGTTCAATTCACGTAGATACTTTTTAAAAAAAAAATCTTCTCTGGGCACTCGTGTCACTTGATGTGGCCGAAATATTTGTCTTTGATTTTATGTTCTTTAATAGCCAACGTGTCGGTGTGGGGCATGGACATTTGATGTGGCAGTGAAAAGCAAATGTGTGCTTTTGAATATGGGTGTTGCAGAGGAGTCCTTTGTGTGTCATGGACAGAGAGGAGAGCAAGTGAATCTACGCAGAAGGAACTCAGGGTCAGAGAAAGCTGGCTGATGCTACAGATGCGAAAGAGAGAATTGATTGAGATATTTTAGACATATGGAGAGATGTGGGGGGCTGGAGAGGACCATCACGGAGGGAGGCATGTTGGCAGGTAGAGGAAGAGGACCACGGAGAAGATGGATTCAGGATGTAACTGATGGTTTGAACATGATGGCTGCAGAGGCAGGACATCTAGCCTATGAGAGAGAAATTCCGGATTACTGTTGGGGTGTCAAAGTTCTGCTCAGGACAAGTTATTTGATGATGATGAATAGCCAACTCTCTTTAATAACAAGCTTTTGCAGAACAGAAACATTTGTTCTTTTCTCGAATAACTTCCCGGAATAGACAAATAATAGTAAATAGTAAAAAAAAACATGATTTTTTCAAACTTTTTGTCTGGCCCCACCAAGAAAAATTACCACGAGCCGCCACTGTGGCTGAATCATTTTTACAGAAATGATAAGCCACCTGCCAAGTGTATTGCACAAACTCCATAGCTCCTGCAACAATCTTAGGATGTCCAGAAAAATTCACCTGTGAATAGAATGGTGTGGTATAGATTCCCACCCACAACCTTCATAATGCCAGGCAAACAACTTACCCGCAGCGATTCCTAATATGTGTTGTCTCTCATGATCACCGCCCAGACCATTGTACCAGATTTCCCCATAAATTCTTATTCATGTGGAAACATGATTCATGTAGCCTTAGCATTGGTAGGTTTCATCACATCGTCCAGCACCATCTAGAGCTCTGGTGCTTATCCTTCGGTGATGTGTCCGGTTTCAGCCAGCGTTTACTGGGTTCGCTTTCCGTAAGCCTTGGGCTGTCCATAGCCGACCTTTAAGGCAGCAGGTTGCTATTTTATTTGAGGGTAGCTACCCTTAGACAACTTACCCTCCCGGGTTGTTGAGCGTCATCTACAGAGGTTACAAGTCTTATTTTTTGGACTACTTGGTTTTCCTGCCATCCAGTTTTGTGTACTGTTTGCTCCGCTAGCCTTTGATTGTCTCCAATCAAACTACAAGGCAATAGTAGTTATCTGCGATGAGAAACGCGATTTCTGGATGGAGACCCCATCTTCGAGTCTACACTGGATTCAAGCCTCTGCTTGGCTTTCCAGTTTCTCTGCACATTTTGGTGGTTCGCTCACCCCCACATATGTGTTGTCTGTAATGTTCATCTCCAGCATGTGGATAGTCTGTTCTTCAGTTTTGTTGTTGGTGCTTGTCTATATGTTTCTGTTTATATCACAGTAGTCTATCACTTTACATAACAGTGCGAGATGCTTGTTGTAAGTACTAGATAGTTTATTGTTTGTCTATCACTTTACATAACAGTGCAAGATGCTTGTTGTAAGAACTAGATAGTTTATTGTTTGTCTATCTCTTTACATAACAGTGCGAGATGCTTGTTGTAAGTACTAGATAGTTTGTTTGTCTATCACTTTACATAACAGTGCAAGATGCTTGTTGTAAGTACTAGATAGTTTATTGTTTGTCTATCACTTTACATAACAGTGCGAGATGCTTGTTGTAAGTACTAGATAGTTTGTTTGTCTATCACTTTACATA
This sequence comes from Arion vulgaris, assembly GCA_020796225.1. Lineage (NCBI taxonomy): Eukaryota > Metazoa > Mollusca > Gastropoda > Stylommatophora > Arionidae > Arion > Arion vulgaris. The sequence continues at coordinate 64,086,613 of CM036762.1, read as the reverse complement.
ACAGTGCAAGATGCTTGTTGTAAGTACTAGATAGTTTGTTTGTCTATCACTTTACATAACAGTGCAAGATGCTTGTTGTAAGTACTAGATAGTTTATTGTTTGTCTATCACTTTACAAGGTGTGTCCTGAGCCTAGCCCTGCACTGGCAGGGTTGGGATCGCTACTCTCTCTTAGGAGGCGAAAAGTGAAAATTAGTAGCCTGCTGATGACCCTCAGAACACACAAGTCAACCCCACCTAACAGCGGTGTAGACCGGGAAACTTTGACCGTGCTGTGAAAAGCTAAAGGGGCAATGGCTGCCTAGGAGATTGACTCCCCGGGTCCGTATAGAGAGTATAAAGAAAGAATGTTTGGAAGCAAAGACTAAATGCAAGATATCAGGAACAATACAAAAATGCAAGCAAAGAAATCAAGCAGGCTGTGAGAGCAGACAAAAGAATCTGTGTCGAAAACCTGCCAGCACAAGAAGAAAAAGCAGTACAAAAAATGTGATCAAGGAACAGTGTAGAAAATTACAAAACTAATAAGCGTTAAACATTACAGGAAAACGCTCATGGGGTCAAAGGTGCATAGGGACAATGTCGTGCCAGGATCAGTGAGCTGACACTAACCAAGATCCTACCCCACCTCCATGTGATCACCTTGGAAACAGACAACGGTTCCTGTCTGACTAAGCGGGTAGGGATTGATGAAGAGCTACTCTGGTATAAGTAGTGATGCAGACGCAGTTATGTTGGATGAGATCCGCTCGCAACACAGATGAGCAGAATCACAGAGTGACTACTAAAGCATGTCTCTCCCGGCCAATGGGAAAACCTGAAGAAATAAACATAAAGGGATGAGGGGTGCATCCAGAGAAGAGATGTTAGCCCACATGGGGTGAAACTCGGAGCCCTGAGGTGGGGGCCCGAGTTGAGTTGTGTGTCCTGCCAGTCTCGAGGCATAATAAATGTGAGCACGGTGAGAAAACAGATAAACACGGTGAACAGGCACCAAAGTAGAGCGAACACACATACGGAAGATACACAGGTGAGCCCACCGGTGGGGCAGACATGCACAGTGCTGATGATGGAGCGACGAAAAGGCGAGGCAAACATACTGGATGAGCGGGCCACTCAAATGTGCAGAAAAACTGGAAAGCCCAGCAGAGGCTTGAATCCAGTGCAAACGTTCCTACCGAATGGTGATAAACTGCACTGTGCACAGTGAAATAGAAATTGGTATGGTGTCGCCCAGTAGAACAATGTGAGCAAAGTGATGAAGAGAAAGGGGGCGAGACCAGTCGGTGGATGAGGGCACAAGCAGAAATGGGCGAAGGAGCACCCAAAAGAAATGTGAGGTGGACAAAATGGTGGCGAGCTTCTCAAAGATGGGGTCTCTATCCAGAGAACAATAACCACGTTTCCCCTCACAGAGAATCACTACTGCCTTGTAGGTCGATTGGGCACAATCAAAGGCTAGTGGAGCAAACCGTACACAAAACTGGACGGCAGGCAAACCAAGTAGTCCAAAAAAACGACTGGTAACCTGGGCAGATGACGCTCAACAATCCGGGAGGGAAGGTTGTTTAAGGGTAGGTGTACCCTAAAAGAAAATAGCAACCTGCTGCCGCAGATCAGCTGGGGGAGGAGGAGAAAAGGAGAGAGACACTCATAAAGGATAAAATGGAAAACTATTGACAACAGAAAAGAAACAAGAAATGCGCTGGACAGAACATATTAAAGAATTGCCGAACAGACAACCACCAACAGTAGTAGCATACATACCAGAACCAATAGAGGAACTAGAAATTGACATTCAAGCTGAAGTTTGAAGTCAAAAACTGGCATGCGACAAGATGTCCGCCCTACTATTGGACATTGCCATAGATTGAGTGATGTGTAAAACAGGCATGCGTCAAGGATGTTTAATGTCAGCCCTACTAGTGAACATTGCCATAGATTGGGTGATGCGTAAAACAACTGAAGATAAGGCAAGAGGTATCAGATGGACTCTCACATCCACCTTGGAAGCAGTTGATTAATATATACAGCATCATATATGTGTGCTATCAACTTTTCTATATACGGATGAGAATGCTGGAGAGAGACAAGATATGTCCAAACTTGCCACCTTCCATACAACTTGCATGCAAAAGATATTACACGTTCTGGCCAAATACTATCTCTAACCAAGTACTGCTTACACAGTGTCAGCAAGAAAATATGAATATCATCATTCTAAAGAGATGTTGGAGAAGGATCAGACATGTGATACCCATGGAGATTAAATCTGTCACAAATACTGCATTGGGATGGACACCTGAGAAAATATATGTTGTAGGAGGATTCCGCTGGTGGTAATCAGGTAGTTATTGTTGTCCCTCCTTTCGATGTTGCTCGATTGATGGTATAATTACTTAATCAAGACATTTTTTACGTGACACAAGATGTTAAATGACACAACTGTGTTCTGGTAGTTACATAACGTGTTTATTGACTTTGTTACATGATGGAAATCAAAACACGTCCGTTGGCTTTCAATGTTTATGTTCGTCTTCCTATGTTGTCACTAACATCACTAGGCAGTCCTAACTAATCTACGTCAAACTAGTCTCGTTCTAGTGCTGCTATTCTGCTCGTAGTGCGCAGCTTTGATGTGCAAGCCCTATGGTCTCTTTTCTACTATCTTATCTATCAGCTACCTGTCTAGTCTGTTAACTGCTACCTTGGATTAGGAGAACGGTTGTACATGGTCCTTGTACATCCCCCGGTCAACTTTGCTGGCGACCGACAGCTAAAATCAACCACTCTATGAGCTCGGACAGTATCTCAGGGTAACTAGAGTTGTAGGAGCTAAATGGGAACAAAGTCACCACACGTGATGTACGTGGCTCACCAACTTCTTCTTCTTCTTTCTCGAATCCTGTATGCCTCACAGCGTCAGGTCAGGAAGAGATTTCTAAAACGGGCCCTAGTATGCGCTTTGTAAATAGTCTCTTTCGTCGCCTCTGTTATCTCGAGGTCCATCTTTTGCGTGGCCGGCCTTTTGCTTTGTACCCATTGTATGGGAGCAGCATTGCTCTTTGGGTGCACTGTCTGATGGTAATCTGCTTACGTGACCGAACCATTTAATTTGTTGTTTCTTGATGAAGTCTAGTACTGATGTTGTACCCACTTTTTCCTGATGTCTTCATTTCTCAACCGGTCTCTTCTTGTTACACCCAGCATTCTGCGTAAACACTTCATCTCTGTTGTGACTAGTTTTCTTCTATCGTTTGTTGTCAGCGTCCAGGTTTGGCACTGGTAACATAATGTGGGGATTGTGTTGAACATTGCTCTTTTTGTGTTCATGGTGACGTGTTTGCATCTTAAAATTGGCGCCATTTGCCCTATCATTTGGTTTGCTTTGTTGCATCTGTGTTGAATTTCATTAGTTATTCTTCCATTTGCTGAAAAAATGCTCCCCAGGTATGTGAAATCTTTGCTTGATTTAGTAGATGATTATCGATGGAGATGTTGGTAGTGTTTTCCTCTCTGGCAAATGTCATTACTTCTGTTTTGTCGATGTTAATTCTCATGTTGTATTCGTTACATGCTAACTGGAGTCTGTTGATGTGTTGTTGTAGCTGTTCTTCTGTTGTTGATATGATTGCCTGATCGTCTGCAAAAGAAATTCATTTAAGAGTTCTCCGAGGTTGTTTCCTTCGCTGGTGTTAGCTATTTTACAAATGTGGTCAATGTACGTGATGAATAGCTCACCAACTACTAAACTATAATTGATGCCATGGTCGAAGGTCATGGTAACCCTGACAGGATCTCAGGGGAACAAGAGTTGTATGGGCTGAATGGGAACAAAGTCACCACACGTGATGTACATGGCTCATCAACTGGTATATTATTTCAGAGACCATGGTCAATATTACAGTATACCCTCTTTACTCCAAGCTGGATCATATTACATGATTAGAGTCAATGACTAAAGCTGTATGTGCTAAATGGGAACATAATCTCCACATGTTGCTATACGTGACCCGACAGCGTATCAATTGCTTCAGATAGCGTTAACAACTGGTCAATGTGAGGTGGTTGTACTACGACATCCTCTCCTAATATGTCGTTGGCGGGGTGTGTGAAGGCGTATTACAGTACTGGTCAAGTGTTGTCCTAGGCTACTCTTTATTTATTGTCAGTGTCTTGCCACCTGAAATCTTAAAAAAAAAAAAAGTTACTAAATGGAAATCGTCATGGAAAACAACATATATATAATGCATAAGTTTCCAACACATCCTCAATGAGGTATTATTATCCACCCCACAATCCCAAAGGAATCAAACAACCCCAAATATTTAACATATTTGGTTCAACAATCAGATAACCTCAATGAGGTATTAAGATCCACCCAACAACCCCCAAGGAATAAATTAAACCCCAAATATGTGACATATTTGGTTCAACATCATATAACCTCAATTAATTATTAATATTCATCTAGGGATCGTTGGGATCGGCTAGTTGATTAACATTCAAACAGAATTAAACCATCCCAAATATTTTTCATATTTGGTTCTACATAACATAATACATAAAATAACCTCATATAAATGAAGTCCCACTAGTCGTCCAACAATCCCCAAGGAATCAAACAAATTCCCAAATGACCCACGTATTTGGTTCTCATCTTATAGCTTCAACGAAGTATTGATATCCACTCAACAATCCAAACAGAATCAAACAATATCCAATATTTGATATATTTGATTCCACATTATATAACCACAATTAATGAAATATTACTATCTATCCAAAAACCCCAAGGAATCAAACGAAGTCCCAAATGATTTACTTATTTGGCTCAACATCAGATAACCGCAATAAATGAGGTATTATAATCCATCCCTCAATCTCCAAGGACCCAAACAAAAACCCAAATATTTTACTTATTTGGTTCAACATTATTCTCGACAGCGGGCCTGGTATTTTGAAAACTCGGTTTCCTGGGGTTTTGTACAAATCACATAAATCATGGTTGTCCGGGTCGAGATCGAATTCCTTTCCCACGGACCACCCTGGGAGCAATATCAATGGTATCCGTGCACCATACCCACTCCGTCCACCACGAAGTATATTGTCCAGGACTACGTAGGCCTCAATCAATAAATAGAGAAAGCCATAATTATACACCAGCTCGTAGCTCGAAGGGATCGGTCTTTGCAAACAATGCTGATGTAATCTTAGGGCACCAGTGCTAATAAATAACATAAATAACCCAATCACTACTATGGTATTCCATTGCACAGCCCTGGCCATGGAATCGACGCAATACTTCCGATGGAACAACGCATTGTCCATCCGACCAAGAAACTTTTGACTAAGTTGCACACACTTTTGCCCATCAGAACCAAATTTCACTGACTCTGAATTTGTCCAGATTTGAAAGTCACATTTCGTATTGCAGTTAATATTTTGCTCATAATCTGGACGCAGAGATTTAGTGGCTGTCCCAGACATTCTTGAACTTATGCATGCGTAGTGATTTACGTTTATTTTCACTTCTCTCTTCACCATTGTCTACTGGAAGACAATAAGTTTTAGTATGCTCATAGGCACACTTGCTGGATCCCGAATTGTTTATTTCTTCCTGGTTATGCTCAATCTTAGTGAAATCAAGTACCTGTGTTGTTGTTGACGTGTCACTGGATAGAGACACCGGTAATTGATTCAGCTGTTGTACGGGCGGTCCTAGAACCTGATCCCGGCTTAAATTCTTCTCTGTGCCCCCTCTAGAAACGGACTTAGACCATCTCGGTTTGCTTCTCACTCTTTCCGACTGACTGCCATTGCCAGCAATCTTGCGTTTAAACATATGCACATTGCCCTGTGGGCTGTCCAATGCATGTTTGAATTTTTCAATTAACACGTATCGTTTTATTACTACCTCGCCGATTCACTTTTGCTTTACTTCTCTTCTTCTTCTTCCAACGTTTTCAGACATCGATTTGTATACTTTTAAAGTAGTTAGTGGTCAACGAGAGTCCATGTACATCTCCGTATAGCTTGTCTTGGACTGACATCGATTTGTATATTTTTAAAGTAGTTAGTGGTCAACCGGAGTCCATGTTCATCTCCGTATAGCTTGTCTTGGACTGATATGGGGATTGGCCATGTGTTTTTCTCTGTTCCATGTACGTTGGACATTCTTGCAGTATGTGTGTCTCTGTCATCTTGCTGGTGCCACATGTACATATGTCAGATGGGCCTATTTTATACTTGTTAAACAGATGGTACCTCAGTCTATCGCGCCCTGTTCGCAGACGAAAAATGACAACCTGTTCCTCTCTACTTAGTTGGTGGTAAGCATCGTCCTTTTCATGCCCTGGGTGATCTCTCAGCCATTTGTTCTTTTAGGCCATTTTTATCTGTACTTTTGCTTCCTCATATGTCATACTGGTGTCTGTCTGTGGTAGCCTGCTTCCTGCTTTTGCCAATATGTCTGCAGTCTCATTTCCAGGTATTCCGCAGTGAGATGGTATCCCCTGTATTACCACTCTAGAGAAGATGTTGCATACTTGGTGTAGTGATGCTTGCAGCTCCTTCAAGTTGTTATCGTCTTCATTTTTAGAGCAGTAATTACTGACAGGGCATCAGTAAGATACCAGGTTTTCATTTACATGTTCCTCTGACACTATGGCTTCTGCTGCCGCTTTTAGGGCCTCTGCTCTGTAATTGCTGGAGAACCTTCCTGTCGCTAATTTTAGCTTCCTGAGTTTCATGTCACTGAGCACTATGAGGGCTCCTCCTCCTCCATTACTTTTGCTTTAGCATTGTTTGATTTCTTAAACCCAGTTTTAGTAACCTTAGAACTCGCACGAGTTGCTTTCGTGCTCTTTGACTCAACTCTTGCTTTAGCATTGTTTGATTTCTTAAAGTTTTAGTAACCTTAGAACTTGCACGAGTTGCTTTCGTGCTCTTTGACTCAACTCTTGCTTTAGCACTGTTTGATTTCTTAAACTCTGTTTTAGTAACCTTAGAACTCACACAAGTTGCTTTCGTGCTCTTTGACTCTACTCTTTGTGTTCCATGAGGTTGAAGTTTATGATTTCCCTCATGTTTTAATTCTGATTGATTAAAATTAATATAGCTTAAATGCCTTATTTGTTGTTTGCTGTGGGGTGGAAGTTTTCAGAGGACGACGATTGACTATTTTGTTCCACATTCTGTTTCTCACCCGAACTACTAACAGCTGCTTTCTTCATGTCGTAATCTTTCTTTTCGTGTTCCCTATCCTCAATTACACAGGGATTATCTTGTCTGATATCATGCTCTTTACCCGTCGTAAACGAATGATTCATTCATCTCATAGTTGTGCCTTTCCTGGGACTTGTCCTCCGCCACACAGGGACAATTTTGTAAGAAATTTGGCTCTTCACCCGACCTATCGACGACTGATACGATCATATCATAACTTTGCTTTTCCTGGCACTTGTCCTCTGAGATACAGGGACGAATTTGTAGGAAACTATTCCTCACTCGACTCACGACTGACTAAATCATTCCTATCATAGCTTTGCTTTTCCTGGCACCTGATTTCTGTTACAGGGATGAATTTGAAGGAAACTCCGCTCCTCACTCGATTCACGACTGACTGACTCATTCATATAATTCTGCCCATCCTGGTACTTGTCTGCTGATACACAGGGATGAACCTGTAGGAAATTCTGCACTTCTCCCGACTTATGACCGACTAAATCATACATATCCTGGGATCGCTTTTCATGGTACTTATTCTTTGGTATACAAGTGCGCATTTGTGGGAAATTCGGCTCTGCTTGGGCCATGTTCCCGGACTCCCAGGGTTATGCCCGCCTTCCTGGGAGTCGGCTGTGTAAAAGAGAACAACTACCATCACTCTCAACTTTCCCCAATTCATTGCATCACGTGTACCGCCGCAGTCAAGTACTCGAACAAGAAACGTTCTGGGTCGACTGTGGTGCAGTGTGGGGTGTTCTGGCGGGATTCGTCGGGGTGGGTCAGAGTGACGTCCTGCTACCCTGGATTCCAGGTCGTCTATGCGACGTTGCATAAGTCGCATCCTAGAGGTCGTGTTGGGTTCTGTTGCAGGGATGGGATCTCGCTTCAAGTGCAATGCTGCATCACGAATTTGCAGGAAGGTCGTGGATGAAAACCGTACTGTATCCTCTAACAACATGCTCGCACACAGGCGGTCATGCAATGAATTAATAAAATGGTCCCTTAAAATTTGGGGTTCCATAACCGCCAATCCTTCCTCTTTCTGTGCCGCTGTGATCTTATGGTAGATATCAGTTAATCTATGGGAGAAGTCGCGACATGATTCTCTAACTTTTTGATAAGATCTATAGAAGGCTGATTGTAGTTCGTGGGCCGACCGATTGTCCCCATATTCTCTAACCAACCTAATCAATAACTGCTCTGGATCGGTCACAGTCAGCATCTGAATCCACACTTCTCTTCTTATGGATTCTGAAACATGATCCAGAATGGCATCCAGCTTGTCCTCTCCCTCCATAGAATCTCCAATAGGAGCGGATGTCCCTGGTGAACTCCTCAACTGACGGTCCTTCTCATTCCCCGAACGTAAGCAACGGTCTCCCAGGAGGTCATGGAATGATTCCGGGGCATGGGGAGGACGCCGAGGAAATGGGTGACCATCCTAACAGGTACCCACTATACCCAAATTGGTGGAGGCTGGAATCGGTGGTTCCAGTGGAGCTGACTCTAACAGCACCTCATCACAGAACCTGCTACCTCACGTGTTTCGATGAGCCATAAATCTAAAACTCCCTTACAGCCGAAATGTAAACAGCAGTACAAAATATGCGGTAAAATATGTACAATTGAATAGAAATAAATACCCAGAAATGCATATATTCAAAATGATATCACATACTCAAGCAATACTGGGATAAAAAGTCAGCTTTAGAACCTGTAATTATCATGTACAGTACAACTAGACGTATTAGTATATTAACATCAAGATGACCTAAACAACACATGCGGTAAATTGAATAGCAAAGTCATACTCACAAGGAAATTATTGCCATGTAGAAACGTCGTAAAAAACAGATTGCATTACGTCCTTAAGTTCCCAAACAATACCTGTCTTCTCCAGTCAATCGACAATAGAGAAAGCCGTTGGTAGCAGATGAAAAAAAGATAAATTGACCGGTGAGTTGGGGCACACCGGTCACCTTCCCTGTAGGAAGGACTAGTAAAATTAGGAATATTCTGTTGATGATGTGGCAAAAAATTATATGACCGGTGGGTATGGCACTCGGTCACCTTCCTGTAGGAAGGACAAGTTGATTGTGAAGAGATTAGTGACCGACCGGCGGGTGAACACACCAGTCAACTTTCCTGTAGGAAGGTCAAGTAAAATGAGGAATTATCCGTTGATGATATTGCAAAGAAAAAAATTATATGACCGGTGGGTATGGCACGCCGGTCACCATCCCTGTAGGAAGGACAATAGCCAATATAAGAAGCCGATTCTTGTAGCAATTAAAAAATCAGTTGACCGGTGGGTAGGAACACACCAGTCACCTTCCCTGTAGGAAGGACAATAATAAATCTCGATGGCAGTCAAGTAAAAATCGCATGGAGGACGGCTCAGTGTCCTCAATGACCTTCACCTTAGGAAGTCGAAATGAAGAAGAAACGTTGATGGTCGATTGCTCTCCAGCAGACCAGATGTAGAGATCCACACTGTATTTTGCCCGAACCAGATAAAAACGACGTTTAATGACCAGGGACAGGATGTCTGTTCTGGTCCACGAATGTGAAGTCGACCGATACTTTTTTTCTAGACACAATTTGTTGGAGATTGGTAACGTTGAGTACTAACGATGGTGTGTGAGTACTAATGGTGGCTTTTCGTGATGGGATGATGGTACTACCACAGTGTAATATACAATGACACGCACTCAGTTCTTATAGTTGACTATGATTCATTTTATTGATGTTATTACATGGCTAGACAAAAACACATCTGCTCGTCTCTAGTGTTTATGTCGTTCTCCCTATGTTGTCACTAACGTCACTAGGCAGTCCTAACTAATCGTCAAACTAGTCTCGTTCTAGTGCTGCTATTCTGCTCGTAGCGCGCAGTTTTGATGTGCAAGCCCTATGGTCTCTTTTCTACTGTCTTATCTATCTATTAACTACCTGTCTAGTCTTTTAACTGCTACCTTGGATTAGGAGAACGGTTGTACATGGTCCTTGTACATATAGAAGACCTAAAAAGACCTAGAGGAGAACAGTAGAACAATAGCTGAAAGAAATGAATCACAGCTGGAACACAATACATAGGATGTCTAAGAATAGAGAAGATTAATGTGCATTTATTGCTGCCCTAAATGTCAGATTTGACGACACAGGCTATAAAGAGAGAGAGAGAGATTCAGAAAACAGTCCTTTCCTCAGTGAACCATTGCACATAGCGTTATCACATTGCTATTTCTCTAGTTTGTTAATGTCACACCTAGAAACTATTTCTCAGTGTTTTTAATATGCCTTTTTGTTCGAACATTTCAGATTCAGGCCCTTTATACCACATATTCCTTTTGATCTTATTCAGGTAAGAAATATAGAAAGCAAATAGTTTGATCACTTGTAGTTCTGTTTAAAAATAACGGACATACTTTCCTGAAATTTGCTTGTATATGCTGCTATGTTTGTGATAAATGATAGGGTTTGTACTGTATCAAGACGTAGTGCAAAGGTGTCATTATATTTATTATATTGTGTTGCTTTTTAAAAAAAATTAGCAGCTATATTGGGAAGGCATTCACAGCTATATTCAAATTAGAAATGCTTGTATAGGAAAATAGTGCACTCACGCCAAACTCCAAGACACAAGTATATAAGGCTTGTGAGGGGGTCTCTGTAGTTAAGCCTTTTGCCCGGTGTCGAAGTTCGTGGGTTCGAGTCCAGACCGCGCCATTCTGTTCATGAGTGCAGTTTTTTCCAGAGACCCCAAGGATTGTTGCTGGAGCTACAGAGTTCGCGCTTTGTGCAATACTCTCGGCAGGTGGCGTGCCATTTTTGCGGAGAGGGACCAAGCCGTATGGGGTAAAACCGGTACAACGAAGTCAATCCTTTGACTTTTAAACCCATTTTATATAAGGCCTGTGTTCTCTGCATGAGACGTGGACCACATATGCTTGATAAGAACATCACCGTAACACCTTCCAAATGCGATGTCTCAGACGAATATACATCTGATGGCAAGACCACATCTCCTATATAGAAGTCCTGGACAGTGCTGACATTTCAAGCATGTACACCTTGCTGAGTCAGCGACATCTGAGATGGCTGGGACATGTGTGCCTTATGAGTGATGATAGAATCCCAAAGGACATTCTATATGGCCAACTCTCAACTGGTCCTAGATAGCATGGGCGCTCATTACTACACTTCATCGACACCTGCAAGCAAGATCTAACTTCTTGCAGCATAGACAAAGAAATTTGGAAGCAATCTGCCAAAGACACAAGTATGGTGAGCGGAAGTGAGGGATGGCTCAACGATAAAAAAACCCGACATCACATTGCAGAGGCAAAATAGAGGGCATAGAGACCATCCTATGTATCAGCTCGTCACCTGCAGTAACTATGGGAAGGATTGCCACTCCAGACTTGATTCAGCACAGAACAAACTATGTCACGAAAAAACCTGTTCTCACCTGAGACAGAGGTCAATGATGATGATGATGCAGGGAGTCAGACCAGCACTTAATTATAGAACCAGAGCCTGGACTACAGCATCATCAATATACAGACACAAAAATTCACTCTGATGCTAGTGTCAATGATTTACCAGTAAGCTTTCATTATTTTCTAAATTGTCTGGAACATATAATGAGTACTAGATCAACAATTTCAACAAATAATATCCTTTGTGATTTCCCCATGCAACTGGCTTCATTCAACCTTGCAATAACATTAGGTATATTTATTGTTTTATAAACAACTGAAGATAGAGGTTGTGTCAGCAATTTACTCAGAAAGTGTTGAAGTTTGATCATCATATTGCAGAGCTAAAGTCATATGCATGGGGAAATCAGAAAGGATATTATTCAATGAAATTGTTGCGCTAGTAGTCAATACATGTTTAAAACAATCAAAACAGTTTTTGACAATACTGAGAACACAATGATAAATCATTTACTTCAAATATATATAGAAAATATGATTTATACAAAGATCTGGTTTGCTGTAGATATGTGATTAATAAAAAAATAAAAATTCCTCTCGTACCGTTTACGTTACATAGGGCCTGCAAGTAATTTCTCCATACCACTCTATCCTGGGCAACTTATTCAATCTCCTCCATGGAACTGAGACTGATATTTCCTGCCTCTCTCATCAAAGTTCGTTTCAGGGTCTCCTTAGGTCGACCTCTCTTTCTTGAACCCTTTGCATCCCACTTCAATGCCTGCTTTGATATTCGTTGATCATTTCTCCTCAAGGTGTGTCCGACATATCTCCATCTTCTCTTTCTTATAACAGTTATCACTAGTGGTTGACCAGACATGTCTCTGATTTCATCACTTCTCCTGAATTCGTTCCATTTTATATTCATTATTTTTCGCAGACATCTATTTTCAAATGCATTCAACTTGCTTTCTATATCTTTAGTCATTTTCCAACTCTCGCTAGCATATGTTAGGATTGATACAACATTTGAATTAAAAATTTGTAATTTAGTTTTAATACTATATAACTTGCAGTATTAACTTGCAGTGATTCCAGTATTAACTTATGGATGCGAGAGTTGGAAAGGAACAAAAGCTCTAGAAAGAAAATTAGATAACTTTGAGAATAAATGTCTTAGAAGAATACTGAACCTCAAATGGTCAGATTTCAGACCTAATACACAAATAAGACAAGAGACCAAGCAAGAAAATGTATCAAATTTTATAAGAAAGCGCGCTGGAACTACATCGGCCACACACTTAGAATGGATGAGAGAAGACTCCTTACCAATCCCTCATATGGACAACAGAGGGAAAAAGAAAAGAGGAAGACCAAGAGAGACTCTGCGTAGAACCATCATCAGAGAAGGCTCAACGATGGGCCTAGTAAACATTAAAGACCTAAAACAGATAGCAACGAACCGCGAGACATGGAGAGCTATGACCTCTGCCCTATGCGCGGCCCACAGGCCCAAGAGGAAAGACTTAAAAAACTTGCAGTTCCATATTTTATTTAGACTTTTAAAAGCTGATGTTGTTTTGCCAATTCGTATCATAATTTCTTTTTTTTAACATTTCATGTGCAATCAAAATTGCTACCTAAATAGGTTGAACTGCTCTGTTATTTTTATCATTTTAGATTCCAGTGTGATATCTACATTACTTGCCATAGGTGTCTTCATTATATTTGTTTTTTCATAGCTTATCTGCAGTCCAACTTTTGATGCTATAGATGACAAGTTGTCTGTTTTTCTTTGCATATCTTGGTTGTTTCTACTTAACAAGGCAATATCATCTGCAAAATCCAATCTTCTAGTTGACTATTTTCTACCCAATCGATGCCTGTTTCGCCCCTACAACATTTTCACATCACCAGTCAATGGCCACTCCAAACAATAGCGGAGATAGAATACAGTTTTGCTTTACTCCAGTTTCAACCATAAACCAGTCGCTGTGTCCACCATCAGTGCGAACTGCACACTGTGAACCATCATAGAGGCTCTTAATAATGTTTATTATTTTGTCTGGTATTCCATAGCATCTCAGAATATTCCACAGAGAGATTCTGTGTAGACTATCAAAGGCTTTTTAAAATCGATGAAATTTAGTATGAGTGGTTGTTGCTTCTCAATATGTTCCTCCAAAATTAGTCGTAGGGTAATTATTTGGTCTAAGCAGCTTCTCCCAGGTCTAAAACCAGCTTGTTCTTCTCTCAGGGTTGTGTCCACTGCTCCTTTGATTCTATTAAGAATGATTTTGCAGAAAGTCTTGGTCATTACTGATAATAGGGTGATCCCTCTCCAGTTGTTACAATCTTTGAGATCACCTTTTTGGGGATTTTAACAATTATTCCCTTTTTCCATTGATCTGGGACAGTTTCTTCTTCCCATACTTTATTAAATAGTTCTTGCACCTGGCTAATAGTTGTATCATCAGACGCTTTGAGCATTTCTGTAGTAATGTTGTCATCACCCGCTGCCTTATTGTTTATCAGGGAATGGATTGCCTCTTGACCTCAGCTACACTTATCATTTCTTCGTTAATTGGTAGGAGCTGTTTCTTGCCTCATCGTCAAACTTGAGTACTACTGGTGGATCAGGTCTATTTAATATTTCTTCAAAATGTTCTGCCCATCTTTTCTTCTGCTCGGTATCTGATGTTAGAACTTTACCATCTTTACTCTTGATTGGGCCACCCTTTGAAACAAAAGTTCCAGTAAGATATGTGATTACCTTTGATTAATCAATGTTACTCAAAGCACAGGTCCTAGACAAAGCTTTCATAGACATAAAATGTGCTTGTTCAATGTATGTTCATGTAGAAGACATGATGCAGTGTTTCATCACTAATTATCACGTTTAGCTCAACCAATAACAAATGCAGTCACAGCAGAAAACTTGTTAAATAAAAGCGTAGATGGTCTTGCAACATAGAGGAACATTGTCTCATAAAAGTGTTTGGTAAACTAATAGTTTGGTCACATTGAGGTTTCAGTTTGGTAAACTGTAATAGTTTGGTCACATGACATGTTTGAGGTTTCAGCTTGGTAAACTGTAATAATTTGGTCACATGACATGTTTGAGGTTTCAGCTTGGTAAACTGTAATAATTTGGTCACATGACATGTTTGAGGTTTCAGCTTGGTAAACTGTAATAGTTTGGTCACATTAAATGTTTGAGGTTTCAGTTTGGAATATCTTCATTGCACTCCGGACATGTTCATAGGGGCTCTGCAGTCTTTCGCAACAGCGCCAAGTGACTAACCGTACCAGTTCAATTTTGACTGATGAGTCTACTCATATACCTGGTGTACTGTTATTTTCTGATCACTCCCATCTTCAATACCAGCTCTTGCAATATAGGAGTTGACGTGGATTGGTTTAAAAGGTCACTGGTTTAGTAAGAGAAGTAATGGAGGTCATAGTTCCTGGAAGACATGGCAAGTTATGACCATGATGACAGTGGCAGTAGGTAATTAAAGACACCTTGAACATAACGATGGAACAGCTGGTAGAACTTTCTAGAGATTGAGAGTTTTTCAGGCGGGACTGTAATGAGAGGAACATTCTACAAAGAACATACTACATATAATGAGAACAACATTCTACCAAGAACATGCTACATATAATGAGAACAACATTCTACCAAGGACATGCTACATATAATGAGAACAACATTCTACACAGTACATACTACATATAATGAGAACATTCTACCAAGAACATACTACATATAATGAGAACAACATTCTACCAAGAACATGCTACATATAATGAGAACAACATTCTACCAAGAACATGCTACATATAATGAGAACAACATTCTACCAAGAACATGCTACATATAATGAGAACATTCTACCAAGGACATGCTACATATAATGAGAACAACATTCTACCAAGGACATACTACATATAATGAGAACAATATTCTACCAAGGACATGCTACATATAATGAGAACAACATTCTACCAAGGACATACTACATATAATGAGAACAACATTCTACCAAGGACATGCTACATGTATTGAGAACAACATTCTACCAAGAACATGCTACATATAATGAGAACAACATTCTACCAAGAACATGCTACATATAATGAGAAGAACATTCTACCAAGAACATGCTACATATAATGAGAACAGCATTCTACCAAGAACATGCTACATATAATGAGAACAACATTCTACCAAGGACATGCTACATATAGATTATATATGTATACAGTATATAGAATTAGAAAACTGCTGGCATGTGATTAATAGAAATATTGAGCTAATGAGGTTAAAAAAACACAACAAATGTAACCTCTTACAAGCAAGAGAATTGTTGCTACTACTGACACCAAAACAGTGAGTTGTTATATTATAGTCTGTCCATTAATTCGTGAGCACGTTTGAAATTGATTTTCTGAAAACTACCTGTTGGATCTCAGTGATTTTTGCAAGCAGCCTTAGAATATCCATGACGCTAGAGAAATATTTTTTCCAAGAAAATTTGATGTAGTTTGAAATATTTCTTCTTCAGGTTATATTAAAATCAACCTCACCGGATTGTACACAATAGTAACAGATCTACGGTACACAGACGCGTTGTTCTAAAAATACATTATGTTAACATTGAAATATCGTGAGTAAACAACAATTTCACGGGAATTCCTGCACACCGAACCCAGTCGACTTTGAACACGGAAAGCATATGACGTTATAATTGGGATACCGTTGTATAGTTATAGGTGTATCTCGCTATTTGTATGAAGCTATTGTATCATATTTGTTGGCTTATCAAAACTGACATTGATATCACATTCATAATGAGTCTGAAGTGCACATTTATAACAATGCAGAAGGTTACAGTTTTACTATACCAACACTTCCGTAGGAAATCTAAGAGAGGTCATCTATATTGCGATATTCATAACCTGAGAAACGAACGCAACTGGCGCTTGGTCTGAATAGAGAATCCTTTTCCGATGGATTAAACAGGACACAAAGTGCACTAATGTCAAGCAAGGAAGGAAAAGAACAATTGACGACTTTGACATAGATGTCATAAGACGGAGCTCTTGAAAATGTTTGCGACAAATCAACTTGTTACTCTCAGGAAACTGAAATTAAAACTGCAATCAGATTGCAGCATAGACATTTCTAAAAGTACTCTATGGAAAATTGTAAGAGCCGCCAGCTTCACCTTCAGAAAAACTATAGGCGGCAGGAATATTATTTGTGAAAACCACATTTAATTGCTGCGCGAAGTAAATACCTGAGGCAGATCCGTTAGCGGCGGAGGCAAGGCTATGATATTGTATATTTGGACGAATCCTTGGTCAATGCTCACCACACCAATGCTAAAGAATGGCAATCAGTAGACGGTGAACAGAAAGAAAATACCAAACAGCAAAGGCCAGCGATTATACTAACACATGCAGGAAGCAGTGAAGAAGGTCTTGTCCATGACGCTGGACTTATTTTCCAATCAAAAGTACCGACGGTAGGGACTACCACACAGAAATGAATGGACATATTTTCAGGCACTGGATGGAGAAAGATCTACTTCCAATTCTAAACAGACCATCATGCTTGGTAATGGATAATGCATCCTATCACAACGCAGTATCAGCGGAAGACAAAGTACCAACTGCATCAAATACAAAAGATCAAATTAGGACTTGGCTTGCTAAGGAAAATGTCAGCTTCGATGATACATATTTGAAACCCGAGTTGTTGCACCTGGTGAGGATGACAAATAAGACAAAGATGTTTCATATTGACAAAATCATTGCGGAATACAGCCACACGTCTTTGCGACTACCTCCATATCATGCTCACCTCAATCCGATAGAGCTTGTCTGGGTTAAAGTAAAAGGGCAAGTTGCCGAACAGAACAGGACGTTTAAAATGTGTGATGTTGAAGTTCTGACACGTGAGTCCCTCTCAATGATAGACATGCAGTTCTGGAAGAAGTGTGTTGAACATGTGCTCCGAGAGGAAGACGAGTACTGGCACCGAGATGGATTACAATTTGTCCAGCCAGTAACAATTATCAACCTCATGGAATCATCAGATTCGGGATGATACAAATCATATTTTGATTACAGACTGAGAAATAGCAACGTATACATTTCCATATCCAAATGCGTCTACCATCATACAATTTGTGGTGAAGTTAAGACACCCTGGGGTCTAATGGTGACCGAAGGGAGGACTAACTGTTGCATATTGTATCCAAGTTCACGATTGCACATAAAGGGCAACACACTTAATTACTTGACCTATCAAGTTAATATGGAGATACACCTATGAATAGAATTAACATGGACAAATTATAGGGATTACTGTAAAATCTAAAATTTGAGCCCCGTATTTGCAATTGTCATAAAAGATCAAAGGAATTCACTGATGTGCAAAATCCGTAGCATCTATGAACTACTGGTTAGCTTTATTTTAGCGTCATGGATATTCTAAGGCTGCATGCAAAAATCACTGAGATCCAACAGGTAGTTTTCGAGAAAATCAATTTCAAACGTGCTCACGAATTAATGGACAGACTATAGTGTTTTTTACTGCAACATTGTTCATTGAGAATAGTGACAATATTCTTTGCAATATTTTCACAGTGTGAGAATGCTTTTCCTCGTGCAAAACCAGCCCCTGATGAAAAGGCATTAACTGATGTAAGTTATTTGATGTTGATGAGTAGCCATTATTCATTAGACAGAAGCATATGTATTTTTTGTGTGTATGAAGTCAAAACTCTATTATTTTTAAAAATTATTATTATATTTTAATGAGAATCAGACTTGAACATGTACACCATTCATCCACTATTGGATTAAGCACACACACACACACATATATTTATATATTTCACTACCTCTTATGTTGCATGTCTGTTGCATGTCTGTTGCATGTTCTGTTGCATGGTCTGTTGCATGTCTGTTGCATGTCTGTTGCATGTTCCGTTGCATGTTCTGGTGCATGTTCTGTGTAATTGATGTTTTCTCTTTAAAACAAACAGTTGCTGTATTTATCTTTTTCTTTCTTTTTGTGTTGCTTTCATATATCATCACAATTGTAGTATATCATACACTGTCCATCATTGAGTTATTACACTACATCAGTATATCATCACAATTGTAGTATATCATACATTGTCCATCATTGAGTTATTACAATACATCAGTATAACAACCAATATTTAGATGGATCTAATGTTGTCTAGTTTTCTTGGAGTGGTATGACAATGCATATACTTTTAACAAAATAAAACATCAAATACTATTCCTTTTTTTTTTGTAAGTGTTGGGTGTTGGCTTTCAATTTTTATAAAAGACTTTTAATTGGCATTCTAATGTCATATTTCTTCTCCAATGATCTTCTAATACACTGTTTTGAAATGTTTTCCTTAAAGTTGAGGACAAAACCCACTGTCTTATCATTGAGAAGCCAACCCTCAACCCTTAGTAGTAAGATATAATATCAAGCAGGTCACTACAATCACACTCTTCTAATTGTAGCTTATGTCTAATTATTACCAGGCATTGCTGAAGAGACATACAGATTTAACCCCATCTTCTTCAGAGCAGGCATCTATTCTGGCTCTGGTCACCAAAGTTCAAGGAATCCTGGACAATCTTGTAATAGCACCTGCAGGTTTTGAAGCAGCTGTAAGTAGTTGACATTGCATAGTGGTTTCCTGTACTAATATTTGACTACTAATGTTTGACTGTACTAATGTAATGTGTGACTGTACTAATGTAGTATGTGACTGTACTAATGTAGTGTGTGACTGTACTAATGTAGTGTGTGACTGTACTAATGTAGTGTGTGACTGTACTAATGTAGTGTGTGAATGTACTAATGTAGTGTGTGAATGTACTAATGTAGTGTGTGACTGTACTAATGTAATGTTTGGCTAAACTAATGTATGGCTGTACTACTGTAATGTTTAGCTGTACCAATGTTGTGTTTGGCTGTACTAATGTAGTGTTTTGCTGTACCAATGTAGTGTTTCCCTGTACCAAGCGTTTTTCTATACTAATGTTTGGCTGTACTAATGTAGTGTTTCGCTGTACCAATGTAGTGTTTCGCTGTACTAAAGTAGCGTTTGGCTATACTAATGCAGGGTGTTACCACATTTCTGCATAACTCTCCTTATCAGCTCCAGTGACTGCCTGGTTATCACGTTTCTGCATAACTCTTCTATCCAGCTCCAGCGACTGTCTGGTTATCACATTTCTGCATAACTCTTCTATCCTGCTCCATTGCCTGCCTGGTTATCACATTTCTGCATAACTCTTCTATCCAGCTCCAGCGACTGCCTGGTTATCATGTTTTGTAACTAGATCAATTCTTGGCTGTTGCTTTTTGCTCCATCTTCAGTCAAACAGGCTAATTGCTGATGAGATATTGTTGGTTATTAACACAATTTGTTTACTAGTAGACTAATAATTCTATTGCATCTGTTTTGTCTTATCACCAGACACTAGAAGAAGTTCGTCAGGTAGGCTCTTTCAAGAAGGGCACTATGATGGCTGGACACAATGTTGCTGATATTGTGGTCATGTTCAAAACATTGCCTACAAGTAAGTACTGAAATACTCATCTTCATGTTCAGCTCATGTCAAATCTTCATATTAACATTTATGTAAACATATCTTCTCATGTCTGAATGAATCATATACAACAAAATAAAAAACAAATGACTGCAACAACACACCAAGAAGAGTAGGAGACTAGAGAAGATCTAGTCATAAATAAAATCAGCAAAGATCTTCTTTTTGCAGATGAGCAGGCATCAAATTGCCACCTCAAAGGAACACTTACAAGAAAAAATATCCTCGAAAATTGTGGACACATTGGAACACTGAGACTAAGCAGTTCTTCCTGCAGTTTGCTTTCAGGTTGACTCTAAGCTACTGGGACCTCCCAGTACTAAACCCTTGCAACCAGCATCATCATTTCCACAACCACTGAAGGGACCTCCTTCACCACTGCGTCTTTCACCTCCACATATGCACCCTTCTGGAATGATTCCAACCAGATTCCCCCCCACCTCCAATACCTCTTCTGGGATACCTCCTCCTGGAGCTCATATGCCTCATCCCATGCATATGGGACATGTCCCTCCACCACCTGGTTAGTCAAATATGACTGACTTTGGCTGAAATCGGATGCATGTGTCCTAAACGTGTAGAAGTCTATGCGTTTAGGGGCCTACCAAACCAATGTGCAACGTATACACGTTCTTGGCAAAGATCAAACATATCACAAAGAGTGATTAAAATTGGTTGTAAAGAACGAACGCAAAGAAGAAGAAGACTGACCATGTCTAGATATGTAGAATGTCTGTCTCACATTGCACATTGTTCTGTGGCAGCATTGTTTTAAAGAAATAGCTTGTGAGACTGCCAGCATTGTTTTACAGAAACAGCTTGTAAGACTGTGGCAGCATTGTTTTACAGAAACAGCTTGTGAGACTGTGCCAGCATTATTTTTGGCTGTGGTTCCCAAGTTCTATAATTTCATTTGACACTCTATCTTCTCCTGATGACTTTCTTATTTTCAATTTTAATATTGCTGGCTTCAGTTAATATGTGAATGTGATATGTGCCTCTATAACTTCAGCTAAGCTCATTAGTTCACTGAGGCACTCTCTATCCCTTCACCTTCCCTGACACGGGGTAATGACCTCTGGGGATAACCTATTGACTGTATGCTATATATATATATAAGTCTCCATTGAGAGATTTATTTCACAGATGTGCTATATAATTGTGATGTTTGTTTGTTTGTTTGTTTATTTCTTTCATTAGAAGAGGCAGTTTTGGCCTTGGCAAATAAAGTATCAGAGGAGCTGAAATCGCAAGAACCATCTGAAGGTATACTTCTAATATTTCAAGAATACACACATACTACTGTCCTTTCCATTTGTGATAGTTAGAAATAATTCATTTCTCTTAGAAATGGCACATTGTACAGATAGACTTGCAACATGTACATTTCATGTCATTTTCTTTTTTCTTGTCATCCAGGTTATCTGTTGTTAATTACAGTTAACCATCTCGATCCCGAAAACGAAAATATCCGGGATTTTGTTTGTATAGGGGTCGATCCCAAACATGAAAAAACACGACTTTGTTTACTGTCAGTTTGTAACTCGCTATACGTCACAACTAATCCACCAATCATATAACTGACTTTCACATCCGGGCATTTACTAACGGAACTGCTTTCTTTTTGTCTCTGCACCCGCTGCTGAAAGGTTCTGTATTTTTTCACCAATTTTGAAATCGTTGGTAAAAATTTCTAACATTTTCTGAAAATGGCTGCTAATTATGGCGATGATAGTGACAGCTCTGATATCTCTTTTCATTGACATTTCATCAAGTTAGAAAAGGATACTTGTATAATTGATGTGGAAAGTGACATAGATGTTCCTTTCTCTGACTGACCACGAGGCTTCAAGTTCTGATGAAGAGACCGTTAATTTGCAGGTTTTTAACTGTGATCGTTGGTGTGATGCCACCTCCCCAATTGAAGTCGAGCCATTTGTCGAAGACTGTGGGCCTGTGCACGTCTTAGATGAGAATGCTGATCCATTTGATTATTTTAGCCTGATAGTTAATGAGGATTTCTATCAGTTAGCTGTTGATCAGACCAACTTGTATGCCATTCAACGTCAGGAAACCACCGGCAATGTTGATAAGTACTGGGTACCTGTAACGCCTTCTGAGATTCGTCTGTATATGCACATCAATATCTTGATGGGCATTGTTGTTTTGCCACAGTACAAAATGTACTGGAGCACAGATGATCGATTGAATCAAGTAGGGGTTTAGAAATGTATGTCGAGAAACAGATTTGCTAAAATTTCTCAGTACTTTCACCTGAATGATTAGAGGAATCAGTTCCCCAAAGGCTATAGGAACTACGACCCGCTGTACAAAGTACTTTGTTTGTACATGTTTCAGCTCAAAATAAGACCTTTCCTCGACATGGTGAAAAGGAACATAGCTTCATGTTATCGCCATGGCAGAGATATTAGTGTTGATGAAGCTATGATTCCCTACACTGGTCGTCTTAACTTCAAACAGTATATCAAGGGTAAGCCCAACCCTTGGGGGGATCAAGGTCTGGTGTGCAGCGGACTCGATTACAGGTTACCTTCTAAACTTCGACATCTATGTTGGTGCGGTTCATGATCCAATGCCCTATGGATCAGGCCATTATGTTGTCAGCAAAGTAGGCCAACCTTATCTTCACAAATATCATTTTTATTATGATAATTACTTCGCTTCTCTGCAGCTGGCGGTGGATCTCCTCAACAAGAAGACCTACTCGTGCTCCACAATACGCCCAAATCGCAAGGGCTGGCCAGCTGACTGTAAAGCAACTGCTACAAAGAGAATGCAGAAAGGTTCTGTGTTATACAGGCAACAGGGGAATATTGTGGCTACTGTTTGGAGGGACAAAAGAATTGTGAATTTGCTGAGCACCAATACTACGCCAGGAGAGACAACAGTATCACGTCGTGCCCATGGTGGTAGACGGGAGTTGCAGGTACCATCAACCGTGGCATCCTATAATAAGTCTATGGATGGCGTGGATAAGTTTGACCAGCTTTGCTCATATTATACTGTGGGAAGGAAGTCTGTTAAGTGGTGGAGATATCTCTTTAATTTTCTCTTACAGACTTCCATCGTCAATAGCTGGATAATCTATTCCATTGCTCGCCACACCCAAAGGCTAAGGATATTGACCACATAGATTTCAGGCTTGCTCTCTGCGCATCACTCGTGAAGGGCAACATTGTCACGAGGAGAGCTAACCCCTTTTGCCTACAAATGTAGCAGTCACTGGCAATCAGACGGCGCACCGCTTGATTCGCAGGACAGGTAAATGCAAATCCTGTTTCTGGTGCCGCAACAGAAAAGCACCTGATGGCAGCAAGAAACGCCCAGGAAAGTGTATATGGTTGTAACATTTGCCAGATACATCTCTGCAAAGGCGAATGTTATTCCAAGTACCATTCCAGCCTGGATATATGACATTTTGTGAGTACACTGTCTTGAACTGTCGAGTAAAATTTTCGTTTTTTCAAATTTTTTCCCACCAACTTCTACTGCATTTTTCAATCATTATTTTTTTATGTATTTATTTTAATTAAGTTTCTTTTTAAACTATGTCCATTTTCTTGTTCACTGACACAAATTTGAGTGTCCTATGGTCAATAGTTTTTTTGTCATTAATTAAAAAAAAAAACATGCTGTGGAATGTCAGTGGGTTATTTCCCTTTGCTGGGATTTGGGAAGTGATTTGGTGTAAAATGGTGTGGGGTCCAAAGGGTTAAGTACACACACGGCAGCAAAGATGTTTATGTGTCACATATGATATATATATTTAACACAACACCTATATAAATGCAGCAAGTTGTATTACATTGATCATCAATACAGCATCAGTATAAATGAGACATAACAATTGCACTTATTTGAATAACTGATTAACTAGAAGAATAGGTGAGACAACTAAGGGTGAACTAGAAGAGATTAAAACTACATAGATAATCTACAGCCTATCCAACAAGGTACAGACAGCAACACGTACAAATAACAGACTACATACTTCCCTTAGAAAACATTCCTGTGTGTCGGGGCATTACAATGTACCACAAATTGACATGGACAATGCAGATAGATAGACTGAGAACAAGACTAGACGCAAGGTGAAATTATGAAAAAAGCTTGCAGATACAAGCTGGGGTGCGCAGAGCAACATTTTGGGATATCTATATACAGGAACTAAGATATGCTGACGATACAGTGTTACTGTCAACATAACAAAAAGGGATTGAGAAATTATACGGGAAGTGAAGGATAAAAGCAAAAAACAAAATCTATATCTCAATGTGGTAAAAACAAAAATAATGGCAACGGATAAAACGAATATGACAAACGATATTTCTATCAACGGAGAGAAAGTCGAAAATGTGAACAGTTTTGAATATCTTGGTTCACTACTAACAACAAATGGAAATGGGATGAAGGAAATTAAAAGAACAAACATGGCTTTACAAAAATTTAAACAACTAAAAACAGTATGGAACGGAACTGATGAGAAAACAAAGATCAGAATACTAAGAGCATACATATTCCCAGTGGCAACGTATGGGTGTGAAGCATGGACATTTAATAAAGCAGTGAACAAAACATATATGTGCTTTTGAATATAACTGTTACAGAAGAGTCATCTGTATATCTTTGACAGAGAAGAGAACAAATAGATCTATCCAGAAAGAACTCAAAATCAAAGAAAACTGGCTGATGCTACAAATAAGAAAGAGTAAATTGAGATATTTTGGACATACAAAAAGACATGAAGGGCTGGAGAAGACCATCATGGAAGGACACATACCGGCAAACAGAAGAAGAGGAAGACCATGGGGAAGATGGATTCAGGATGTAACTGATGGTCTGAACATGACGGCGGCGGAGGTGAGACATCTGGCCTATGAGAGAGATGGACTGTTGGAGTGACAAAGTTCTGCTCAGGTCAAGCTTTTTGATGATGATGATATACAGGAAAACTGAAGGTTGTCCATTAAGTTGTAAACTTGGGCTTGGTTGTCTCTGAAAACCTTTCACTCGACACACTAACATCAACAGTATCATTAGCAAGACATTGTACTTTGTTGTCTCTGAAAACCTCTTACTGGACACACTAACATCAACAGTATCATTAGCTGGACAGCATCTACATTTCCAGACTGATAAACAATATCTGGGAAAATAACACACTGAATGTGCAAAAAATCAGGTCTGTATGGGTTCACGTCCTGTATTCGTTACTGTCAGCAGGAAAGAAAACAATACTTTTTATTTGAGATGTCTTAGATGTATTTTGGCATATCATGAAATAATCATGTCAGATGCAAGTGGGTACTTGAGAGAGCAGAAACTCCCACCATGTCACACTCCTGAAATGATGTCTCTGCTGACTGGACCACATCTTACCTCTGGAATATAGCTGAGTTCTCTAGGATCTCAAGGACAATTTGTCATCGGACATTGGCCAGGAGATGCACGCGTTTTGTTCAGGGATTTTTGGCCCTGCATTGCTTTTCCGTGCTTGCACTGCTACCACGACCTGTAGCTCTCCCTCGATCCCTGCCGCTTAGCCAGACCGGAACCAATGTCTGTTTCCAGGGTCACCACGAGGAGGTGGGGCATGATCTTGATTAGTGCCAGCTCATTAATCCTGGCACAGCATTGTGCCCATGCTCCTTTAACCCCCACACCAATAGGAAATGAAGACCCACAACCTACCAATATGACAAATAAGGGAGGCAATATGGTCTGCTTCAGGGAACAAGTCTTCTGGACCTGATGACATTCCTGCTGAATTGATTAAGACCACACAAGAAGCTGGTGTAGAATGGCTGTACAGACTGTTCAACCTAGTCTGGAAGAAGCAAGAGGCACCTGAAGACTAGAGAGATGCTGTAATAGTACCAATCTTGACAAAGAAAGGCAGCAAAAGAGACTGTACAACATAACAGGGGAATCTCATTACTGAACCACACTGGGCCTATCTTCAGCAAAATAGTAGAAAAAGACTCAGCCCAACTATAGAACTTCAACTCGTGAATCGTAAATGGGTTTCAGGAAAAACAAAAGCTGTAGGCCCTACAGATGCCTTTTTACATTACGACAGATAGCAGAGAAAACTTTAGAATATGACAACGTTCTATATATTGCATATATAGATCACTCATCCGGTCGCCTAGTGTGCGGGCGTGTTAACTGTTTGCTCTTGAACTTTGAAAAAAAATTAATTAATCTGTGTAAATTCTAAACGGAGTACATATATATTTATATCATTATTCGGTTGTGTATAAGCAGTGAAAGAACTCAAGGTGTAATGTGTTACTATCATCATCAATTATATTCTACTACAGTGTAAATAGGAAATAAGATCGTGTTTCTAGTCGACACCAGTTATCGATAACAATTTTCATTACGCCAAGCGCTGAAAACTACCACGCGATTCCACGCAACAAAAGAAACACTTCACGCATCACCAGGAAGGTCAAGGAAGGTCAAGGTCACGTACGGAACCTGTTAAAAGCATCAGTGTGTTGTCTGCAAAGGTTCCTGTTATGTGCTGATAAATACCAGCACACCTTGGGACAAGAGAATTGTCCAGTAATTTTTCGGACAGACACACATGCCAGGACAGGTCTATCCTACCCGCCATCGCCGCTTCTGGAAATGTAACTTACACACAGCAGGCGGCGGAACAATAGTTATACGTGACTACAACACACAACTCTTGCCTGTAGTTTAGCTGTAACATGCACTGCGACTACAACGTTCATCGCCTATTCGGTGGTCAAACCAGGTGAGGAAACCGATGGGTCTAGCAGCATCGGTAATCTAGGCACTGTCTGCCTGTGCATGCAAAGACTGGATCCGGCTGACTTCGCGGATGAGGCCACTAGTTGGCTCAACGGTTAGAAAGGCGGATCACAGCAGAGCGGTGTGGACCGCATAGAGCACGGCGAGACACTTTAGAAAGCCCTGGTCATCCACTGCATCTGGCACTATCTCCAGTCGTCTTGACTTGTCTTGCCCCTGGATACAGATAGTCCTGGACGAGAGAGTGAGGTTGCGAATAGCGCAACTTTTCCTCACTATAATCCAAATACAGCGAAAGCTACAGTTTCAGACAACTACATACAACACAAATCACACAACATGAAGAACACGCTTAAAGCTCTCACCATGGCGCGTGGGCGTGCGAACACTATTAGATAACAACAAAGCTGAAAGACCTGAGAGCGGACTGCACTCGTGGCTAGAGAACTGGCACGCTACGATATCGACATAGCTGCCTTGAGTGAGACCAGACTCCTGACGAGGTCAGCTGTCAGAGGTGGGCGGAGGTTACACTTTCTTTTGGAGTGGGAAAGCCAATACAGAACGTCGGGAATCTGGTGTAGGGTTTGCTGTCAAATCTCATCTTGTGCGCGGCCTCACCAGACTCCCAAAGGTGTCAGTGACAGAGTGATGACTCTTCAGATCTCACTAGGAGAAAAAAGAGTGCCACTTTACTCAGCGTCTACGCCCGACAATGACAAATCCAAGCGAAATCAAGGATGGTTTCTACGAGGACCTTGACTCAGCCATCTCAGCGGTCCCAAGGTCTGAGAAGCTCATCATACTCGGGACTTCAATGCCAGAGTAGGGACAGACCATCGGGTCTGGGATGGAGTACTAGGAGTACACGGCGTGGCAAGTGCAATAGTAATGGGCTTCTATTACTCAGACTATGTGCTGCCCACGACCTACCAATTACAAACTCCTTGTTTCGTTTACCAACCCGAAACAAACGTCATGGATGCATCCCGTTCTAAACAATGGCACCTCATTGACTACGTCATCGTAAGGAAAAATGACAGGCGTGGCGTCGAGTCACAAAGGCTATGTCGGAGCAGAATGTTGGACCGATCATAGATTGATCGTGTCAAAGCTCAACCTCCGCATCAAGCCTAGAAAGCGTCACCAGGGTCGCAAACCAAAAAAAAAGCTGGCAGTCTCCAAATTGAAAAGCTCCACTGTCACCGAAAGTTTAATAAGAGACCTGGACGACAAATTGAAGGACCTCAAATTTGGCAAAACCAGCGTGGACGATGACTGGACTGCCCTCGGAGACACCGTGTACCTATCTACCTCTGAGCTCATAGGACACTCTGTACGCAAGAGCCACGACTGGTTTGATGAAAATGACGAAGAAATCAAGTCTATTCTTCTCACGAAACATGAGACATACAGAGCCTATCAAAATGACCCATCATCATCATCCAAAAAAACAGCTTTCCTAGATGATCGTAGAAGGGCTCAAGAGAGAATCAGGAAATTACAAGGCGATGGCTAAGCAAAAATCTGATGAAATCCAGATATATGCAGACAGACATGATTTCAAACGCTTCTACGATGCCCTAAAACTGTTTACGGACCTCAACAATCTCACCCACTCCCATACTCGATGCAGATGGAGCAAGGCTACTAATTGACAAGCCTCAGATACTAAATTGCTGGGCAGAACACTTCCGTTCTGTCCTCAACCATCCATCCACTATATGTTATGAAGCCATAGAGCGCATGCCCCAGGTCCCAATCAATGCCAAGCTTGATATTCCACCTACCTTAGCAGAGGTCAAGAAGGCAACAAGCCAGATGTCCAGCGGGAAGGCACCGGGTGCGGACTCAATACCAACGAAGTCTACAAGAAGGAGGGCCACGTTGATGCTAAAATTGACAGAGTTATTTACATCCATTTGGTGCAGCGAACGTGTGCCACAGGAATTAAAGGATGCCACTATTGTCCACCTGTACAAGCGGAAAGGAAACCGCCAGGCCTGCGATAACCACAGGGGATCTCCCTCCTGTCAATCGCTGGCAAAATACTGGCCAGAGTCCTCCTCAATCGATTAATCGATCACCTGGAACAGGACTTACTCCCTGAGACCCAATGTGGCTTCAGAGCAGGTCGTGGAACAGCAGACATGATATTTGCTGCTCGCCAACTACAGGAGAAATGCCAAGAGCAGCACCGTAACCTCTATATGGTCTTTGTCGATCTGACAAAGGCTTTCATTCCTGATTAACAGGGAGGGTCTATGGAAGATCATGGAAAAATTTGGATGCCAAGGAAATTCATCAAGATCGTTCAACAGTTTCACGAGGGCATGATGGCACGTGTACTTGCGAAGGGGCTGTCGGAAGCCTTCCATGTCACTAACGGCGTCAAACAGGGCTGTGTACTGGCCCCAACACTCTTCAGCATGATGTTTGCTGCCATGCTCACGGATGTCTTTTGGGAAGCGCAGACATGGGGTAAAGATTAGATACAGGACAGACGGTAACCTATTCAATCTTCGGAGGTTAAAATCCTCCACCAAGGTAAAAGAATCAACTATCTCAAACCTGTTGTTTGCTGATGACTGTGCCCTGGCTACCAACTCTGAGGAAGAAATGCAGACTTACATGGACAAGTTCTCAATGGCCTGTGATAGGTTTGGCCTCACCATTAACACCAAAAAACAGAGGTCATGTTCCAGCCCGCCCCTAGAGAACAGTATTACGATCCAGTCATCAACATTAAACACCAGCGTCTCCAGTCAGCGGACAACTTTGCTTATCTTGGCAGCCTCCTATCCAGATCGGCAAACATAGATTCTGAGGTCCACAATAGGATATCCAAAGCCAGTGCTGCGTTCGGAAGGTTACGTGTCACTGTGTGGGAACGGAAGGGATAAGCATAGTCACAAAGCTGAAAGTTTACCAGGCCATAGTGCTAACTACGCTGCTGTATGCAAGCGAGACATGGACAGTGTATAGCAGACAGCAAGAAAATTAAACCATTTCCACACAAGCTGTCTACGCAGAATATTAAAAATAAACTGGCAGGACAAAATTCCAGACAGCGAAGTCCTCACAAGAGCAAAGATCCCAGCGTCAACACCCTGTTGCAGAAGGCCCAACTGAGATGGGTCGGTCACGTTGCTCGAATGCCTGATAAACGCATCCCAAAACAGTTGATGTATGGCGAGCTTGAAGGGGCAGACGTTTAGCTGGTGGACAGAAAAGCGCTTTAAAGACACTCTTAAAGTGTCTCTGAAATGCTTCGATATAGACAATACGTGCTGGAATCCCTTGCGCAAGATCGCCAAATGTGGCGCTGTAACAACAAAGAGGAACCCGAATAGCTGAGAATCATCGTATTGTTGAGTCACAGAGAAAAGGAGCAGCGCGAAAAGACAGAGCACACAACACGCACATGTCTAACCTTGATCATGTATGCCCCACCTGTGGTCGGGATTCTGTTCTAGGATTGGACTCTACAGTCACCTCCGACACACCAGAGAGGTGCAACAGTCACGTCTGAGATTGTTGTCATCATGCTACGATGGCGGCTATTATATAGATCACTATATTTGCATATATAGATCAGAGAAAGCCTTCGACACGGTAAACAGATGACATGCAAAGGATCACCCATTGCATGAACAGCTCAGCACCAGTGGTGGAAATCAGTTAAAGCGGGGCAAATCATGGGTTGATCGTGCCACAGATACTGTTCAATTGGTATGCAGGCTCAACAATATTGACTATGGGGAAGAATGGATACCGATGCCTTCAATATACAGAAACACTTTTTCAACCATAATTAAATTTGACAAAGGTTGCAGAAAGGGAAATCCTGTGCCGTTGGATGCAGGCTTCAAAGCCATCATCGAAGAAAACTGCAATGCAGGCGACATGATTTACACGGATGGATCAAGGTCATCACGAAAAGTCTGCGTGGGCCTTCTCTGCAAGCTCATGTGGCAGAATGGTCAAGGAAGCCAGTGGTGCATTTAGTATGACAACAAGCAACTTGGTCTCTTACAGCAACACATCACAGAAAGCTCACCACATGTGAAATGAAATGCTTGAGGAAGGCAGTGGGAGTCATCAGGAAAGACTACAAAGTGAGGACATCAGAAGCAGAGTGGGCATAACTTCATGCACCGAATACATCGAAAGACAACAACTGAGTGGTGTGGACATTTAATGAGAATGAAATACAACCAACCACCAATAACAGCATACAATAAAAGAGATCAGGTACTAGAGCTAAGGGAAGACCAAGAAAAGATGGATAGACAATATCAAGACCACTACATAAACACGGATACAACACAACAAGGGCAACTCATCTAGTCCTAGAATGCAAATTAAAGCTCCCATCCCTACGCTTAACGGCAAGAGTGAGTGGCCAACTACATCTTCCACCTGGGAATAGACCATATACAAGCAGCATGACAATGGAGGTACTGGCAGTGACCAATGCACTACTCTGGCTAGAGTCACAAAACTACACTCATGCGTGCATTCTGAGTATGATTCGAAAGGTGGAGGCCGGTTCGGTGTGCAGGCAATGGACTGAATCACTGCAGGCGTCAACAATTTGCAGAATTACACTTATCTTTTTTCCGGGGCACATGGGCATCGTTGGCAATGAGAGAGCAGGCTGGCTGGCTCTGCCGCTATATCAGGGGGCCAGCCAAAGGACAAAGCTGACATCTCGAACACCCTCATAGAGTGTGGCCACAGAGAAGATTTTTATCTAAACCAATCCACGTCACCTACTAGCGGGAAGCTGGGTTTGAGATTGGTGTGGCAAGAAAAGAAAATCGACAGGTATACAGGGATGTGTTCTGTCCCCCTTGTTATTCATCACACACATGGACCATGTCAGTAAATTAGCTCAAGTAAATGAAAACAAATGTAATGAACTCCTTTTCGCTGACGATCAGACCCTCATGGCTACCACCGAAGCAATTACAACAGCATATTAACCACCTAATCGAAGCAGTCAAAAAACAAAATATGAAAATCAACGTCAAGAAGACAGAAGTAATGACCATCACAAGAACAGAACAAACAATCACAATTATTGTAAACATCTCAAATAAAATCAAGAGAATTTCAATATTTAGTCAGCATGATATCTATCATCAAATGGAAGAATGACAGCATAAATACAACACAGATGTAATAGGGCAAACTAGATTATTGGACAAATGTCAACAATACTGAAAAACAAGCATGTGGCGATAGACATCAAGAGAGCAATGTTTAACACAGTTTTCTTACCAACTTTGTGATACTATCAGTGTCAGACATGGACAACACAGTTTTCTTACCAACTCTGTGCTACTATCAGTGTCAGACATGGACAACACAGTTTTCTTACCAACTCTGTGCTATCAGTGTCAGACATGGACAACACAGTTTTCTTACCAACTCTGTGCTATCAGTGTCAGACATGGACAACACAGTTTTCTTACCAACTCTGTGCTATCAGTGTCAGACATGGACAACACAGTTTTCTTACCAACTCTGTGCTATCAGTGTCAGACATGGACACTGACAACACAGTTTTCTTACCAACTCTGTGCTCTCAGTATCAGACATGGACAACACAGTTTTCTTACCAACTCTGTGCTTTCAGTGTCAGACATGGACACTGACAACACAGTTTTCTTACCAACTCTGTGCTCTCAGTATCAGACATGGACAACACAGTTTTCTGACCAACTCTGCTATCAGTGTCAGACATGGACAACACAGTTTTCTTACCAACTCTGTGCTATCAGTGTCAGACATGGACAATGAAAACACGTTTTCTGACCAACTCTGTGCTATCAGTGTCAGACATGGACAACACAGTTTTCTTACCAACTATGTGCTATCAGTGTCAGACCTGGACAACACAGTTTTCTAACCAACTCTGTGCTATCAGTGTCAGACCTGGACAGCACAGTTTTCTTACCAACTCTGTGCTCTCAGTATCAGACATGGACAACACAGTTTTCTTACCAACTCTGTGCTCTCAGTATCAAACATGGACAACACAGTTTTCTTACTAACTCTGTGCTCTCAGTATCAGACATGGACAACACAGTTTTCTGACCAACACAGTTTTCTGACCAACTCTGTGCTATCAGTGTCAGACATGGACAACACAGTTTTCTGACCAACTCTGTACTATCAGTGTCAGACCTGGACAACACAGTTTTCTGACCAACTCTGTACTATTAGTGTCAGACCTGGACAACACAGTTTTCTGACCAACTCTGTACTATCAGTGTCAGACCTGGACAACACAGTTTTCTGACCAACTCTGTACTATCAGTGTCAGACCTTTGCCCAACTACAAGTTTTCTGACCAACTCTGTACTATCAGTGTCAGACCTGGACAACACAGTTTTCTGACCAACTCTGTACTATCAGTGTCAGACCTGGACAACACAGTTTTCTGACCAACTCTGTGCTATCAGTGTCAGACCTGGACAACACAGTTTTCTGACCAACTCTGTACTATCAGTGTCAGACCTGGACAACACAGTTTTCTGACCAACTCTGTACTATCAGTATCTAGGACATGTGACCAACCCACATGTTCTCTGACCAACTCTTGCTATCAGTGTCAGACCTGGACAACACAGTTTTCTGACCAACTCTGTACTATTAGTGTCAGACCTGGACAACACAGTTTTCTGACCAACTCTGTGCTATCAGTGTCAGACCTGGACAACACAGTTTTCTGACCAACTCTGTGCTATTAGTGTCAGACCTGGACACAGACAATAAATGGGAAAAGAAGAATCCAAACGACAGAGATGAAGTGTTGACAACGAATTCTAAATGTTACAAGAAAAGATAACATCAGAATAGAAGAAATCAGAAGAAAAGTTAGGTCCTTGCCGGTGCTACAATATATCAAGAAACAATAGGTCAAATGGTTCAGACATGCATCAAGGTTACCACAAGACAGTCTCCCACAAAGAACACTAGCACTCAGATATGTCAACAGATCCAGTGGATGACCACGTAAACGAGGGATCGGCAGAATATCCGAGGCACTAAATTCCACCTTGTACAAAGTGCATAAGGAGGCTCGCTCCAAGTGTCTCTTTTTTTTTTACCTGGCGCCAAAAGGCAAAGCAGGATTAGAGAATAGATAGACAGCACAAACATCAGATTTATTGAAAACTAATGATCATACCAGTACAAACATCAGATGTATTGAAAACTAATGATCATACCAGTACAAACATCAGATGTGAAAACTATGATCATGAGAAAACATCAATGATTAACTATACGCATGACACACAAACATCAGATGTATTGAAAACTAATGATCATGACAGTACAAACATCAGATGTATTGAAAACTAATGATCATCCCAGTAAAACATCAGATGTATTGAAAACTAATGATCATACAGTACAAACATCAGATGTATTAAACAATGATCATACCAGCAAACGTCAGATGTATTGAAAACTAATGATCATACCAGCACAAACGTCAGATGTATTGAAAACTAATGATCATACCAGCACAAACGTCAGATGTATTGTAAACTAATGATACATACACAAGTCAGATGTATTGGTTGAAACTAATGATCACTGATCAGTCACAAAAATGTCAGATGTATTGGTTGAAAACTAATGATCATGACAGTACAAACATCAGATGTATTGGTTGAAAACTAATGATCATGACAGTACAAACATCAGATGTATTGGTTGAAAACTAATGATCATGACAGTACAAACATCAGATGTATTGAAAACTAATGATCATGACAGTACAAACATCAGATGTATTGAAAACTAATACTGATCATGACTGATGAACGTTGGTTATAACCACAAAGAAAAATATCAAAGATCACTGCGAGCTGAATGATGTCAGGGAGACTAGGAGGGAAGATTGACCACAGAGAGTAGTGATTCAGTGATACAATCACACTGTACTATTAGAGGCAAGATTCAGAGAGTAGTGATTCAGTGACACCTATTACTTACTTAATCCCGTCATGCCTAGTGACACATGGGGCTTCAGAAAGGACTTTCCATGCTCTCCTGTCCGTGCAACCTTCAGCGCAGAGCCCCACGTCAGAGATGCGGTGTCCAGTTCCTCTTCCATCATGCGCCCATGTTGTCCGTTGTCTGCCTTTCTTTCTCTTTCCTTCTGGTGTCCAAGTGAGGGCTACCCTTGCAGGCATTTCTTGTCTCATTCTCATAACATGTCCGAGCCATTTCCATCTTCTCTTTTTGAGTATGTCATTCATTGCCTCTTGTCTTGTATCTTGGAGTAGTTGGTTATTGGATATTTTTACTGGCCAAAAGATTCCCAAGATTATGCGAAGACAAGAGTGGTGGAAAACTGACAGCCTGCTAGTATCTCCTTTGGTCATCCTCCAACACTCCGATCCGTAGAGCAAAACTGCAAAACAATGCCTTTATAGAGTTTAAGCTTTGTGGTCCTATTGTAGATTTTGGACTTCCATACTGGTTTCATTCTGGCAAAAGCGGTTCTGACCTTACTTAGACATGATTTTATATCTTCCTCTGTGCCACCATTTAGTGTCAGTACGCTACCAAGATATGTAAACTGCTCAACCCTTTCCAGTGTTTCATTTTCTAACATTACTGGTTGTTGGATTTCACTGTTTGTCATAATTTTTGTTTTTCCTGTGTTTGTTTTGAGGCCTACTGTCTTTGCCGTGAAGTATTGTACTTTTCTCTTGTATATGTTCATATTTGTGTGACACCAGGGCTATATCATCTGCAAAGTCCAGATCCTCAAGCATATCGAAAGGGGTCCATCTTATTCCTCTTGGTGCTTGTTGTTTTATGGCATTTTTAGCACCCAGTCAATTGTAATACTAAACAAAAGACTGAAGTTCCTCCACAAGCTGTTCTCTATCCTTGCCCTGACGATACACCAACACATCATCTGCATATGACATTGTCCTTTCTCTACCCGTGATCTGCTCTTTTGTGATGCTCACAGTATAGGCATTGAACAACACCGGAGATAATGGTGACCCTGTGGTAAGCCAGGGTGGATTGTTGTTGGTGATGACGCCTAACTGCCACATTTAAACTCGACCGCATAGGTAGATGGTGCGTTGAAGCAGGGGCATTGGTCAACCCCACAAAAGCAGCGGTGACATGGTTCTCTTTAAACAACCACATCATCAACACTCCAACACCATCTGTGGTTTTGTGTTCAGAGGTGGTGGAGCGATCTCAGTCTATGAAATACCTGGGATTGCGTTTTGATCGTAGTCTAGCTTTTACGGAACACATAGCTCATGTGATAATGAAGGCGAGAAAGGTCTATTGGCGATGAGGGTAATGGTCTGCGGCGGATTGTGAACAGCGCCATCTTTGTCTTTTATACCAGGGTCTGGTCCTTTCTGTGCTTGAGTATGCGCTGGCGATCCTGACTCTCAGTCATAGTCAGATAGAACGGCTGGAAAGAATACAGAACGAGGCGATGCGCATTATACTTGGTTGCACTAAAGACACGTCATGCAGGGCGATGCGCTATCTCCTTGACTATCCTACTATGGAGTATAGAATACTGATGAGCCGTGCACGAGCATACCTTCGAGTCAATGCTGACACACAACATCCTCTGCACTTGGAAATAAAGAGACAAAAAGGAAATAGGTTAAAAGAGGAAAATCTTGGATGGGTCAGGCCGAGGACTGTATTGAACAGGTGTGTACACTTGAAGACATTGATCCCGGTGAAGAATGGATACCAGTGCCAAGAGCAATCGCTACATCCTTTTCTGTATGCATCGAACTTGATAAAGAATGCAGGCAACACAACCCACTTGTTGTGGAGGTTCAGGCATTAATTTATGAGAACGCATCTGAGCATGATGTAATCATTTATACGGATGGTTCGGTTATTCGACATGTGCGGAGCTCGTGGGCTTTCACTGCTCAGGTCGGAGGTGATGTTGTGAAGGAAGACAGTGGTGGTTTTGCCGTGACTACAAGCAGTCTCACTATGGAAATCATGGCGGTTACCAAGCGATGATTTGGCTAGAATCACAGACTTTTATCCATGCATGTTTTCTCAGTGACTCAATGAGTATGCTCAGGAAGATTGAAACAGGATGGGCTAGGAGACATTGGATAGAATCGCTGGGGAGGTCTAAGCTGACAAAGATCAGTTTTATTTTTGTGCCAGGGCATGCAGGTGTAAGGGGGAATGAAC
Organism: Arion vulgaris; assembly: GCA_020796225.1. NCBI lineage: Eukaryota > Metazoa > Mollusca > Gastropoda > Stylommatophora > Arionidae > Arion > Arion vulgaris. Next base: position 64,049,249 of record CM036762.1, on the reverse strand, counting down.
GTCCGGATAGGCTTGCAGGTATGGCTGCTGTCCAAAGCGGACGAGCAATGGACCAGGCTGATATTATAAATTCCTTAAGGGAGAGGGTGCGTGTACATGATTCACGTAATAGCGGTGAATCTACAACACTAACCAGACTGCAAGAACTCAAAGTTAAGTGTGGTGTAGCTCGACAAGAACGCTATGCTGGCAGACAAAGAAGAATTGTAAACCAACAAAGAACCGGTGTCGTTAGTCGCCACACGCTCATGGACATACTGAGGGAGAGATCGGAGCACTTATGGACTAATTTGTTCGATGTGCAGTGATGGTGATCCGACGACTAAACTAAACAAAAGAGAGGACATTACGAATCCCTGTCTTACACCAGATTTTACTGGGAATGTTTTGTTGGAATTCTTTAGGTTGCAGGAGAAATCTTTATAGAAGAGGGATATGATGTTGACAAGCTTCTGTGGTACGCCGTATTGTCTTAGTATCTTCCATAGGCTGTCTCTGTGGACGCTGTCGAATGCCTTTTCAAAATCTATGAAGTTGATGTATATAGTCCTTTGCCATTCGCTACATTGTTCTAAAATGTTACGCATGGTAAATATATGTTCATTTGTTCCTCTTCCTTTCCTAAATCCTGCTTGCTCCATTCTTAGAGACTTATCTATTGCTTCTTGTATTCGCATTATGATAATTTTGCAGAATATCTTACTTGGGATTGAAAGCAACGTGATTCCTCTCCAGTTATTGCAATCTGTTAGATCTCCTTTCTTGGGGATTTTCACTACAGTACCCTTAGTCCAATCCTTAGGCAATTCTTCTTTCTCCCAGATATCTGCAAACAATGGCTCTAATATGTTTGCAGCTAAGATGGAATCGATCTTGAAAAGCTCTGCTGTCATTTCATCATTTCCGGTGCTTTGTTGTTTCTCAGGGATCCAATAGCTTTACTATTTCTTGCTTTTCTGGCAATTTGAGGTTGATATCAATATCCTGTGCGGCGTGAATATCCGGTGGATGTTCAGGATCAGGTCTGTTTAGCACATCTTCAAAGTGGGATGTCCATCTCATATCCTGCTCCTGCTCTGTTGTCAACAGTTGTCCTAGACTGTTTCTGACTGGCATGTTATGGTTGTGTCTTTTACCTCCTCATAATTGTTTGGTAATCTTGTACAGTGTGTGCAGATCATGTACTTTAGCAGCCTTTTCTGCTATTTCTGCTGTCTTTCCATAAATTTTCTCTTGTCTGTTCTAGCACTTCTTTTTATCATTTTGTTTAGTTCTGTATATTCTTTTCTTGCCTTATCTTTTGACGTTCTGATCTAATGCTATTGATGAGATTTTTTCTCCTTTCGCTTTTGGATGTATTCCCAAGGTCTGGCCACTTATCCACTCTTTATGTTGTCCTTTACTGGTTCCCAGTACACTACTGCTAACTATTTTATATGTGCCTTTGATCGCATTCCATTTTTCTTGGATACTTTCAGTTGGTGTTGTGTCTGACTGCTCTGACAGGATTTGAAATCTGTTCTTAGTTCCACTATATATTTTGTAGCAATCTCTCTATCTTTTAAAAGGTTAACATTAAAGTATTCTGTTCTTGTCTTGGCTTGTATATATGTTTTCTTGAGTTTGAGCCTGATCTGGCAACGATAGGGTGGTCGCTGCCACGCAGCTCCTCTTTTCACCTTTACATCAAGTAATGTCTATCGCCATTTACTGTTGATCATAAAGTGGTCTATCTGGTTTTCATCTCTTCCATTTGGGGATATCCATGTGTACTTGTGTATGGTCCTGTGTGGAAACAATGTGCCTCCTATGATCAGTCTGTTTTCAGACAAAAATTGCTCAACATTTCTCCGTTTTCATTTGCATTGCCACATCCTCTTTCCCATTATTGCTTCTCTGTGTCTGTTATCTTGCCAACTTTGCGTTTAGGTCTCCCATTATGCACAAAACGTCCTGAACTGGAACCTTGTCCACTATTTCCTGTAACCTTCTATAAAATGTGTTTTTGTCCTCTTCTTCGGCTTCGTTAGTGGGTGCATAGCATTGAATGATAGTTAGCTTCCTTGTTTCCCATTAAATCGGCTTTCAACAATCTTTCATTAATCGGGTGCCACTCTAAGAGATGTTTATTCAATCCTTTCCTTATTATTAGTGCAACTCCTGCTGAATGATTCCTGCGCTCTTCCTCACAAGATGGTTTCCCTATTCTAGTTGTCGCCTGTCCAAAGCCTGTCCATCTACTTCGCTGACCCCTAGAAAGTGTAATTTATAGTGTTGCATCTCTTTTACCACCTGTGCTGTCTTTGTGGTCTCGAACATTGTTCTGACGTTCCAGAATCCTATTCTTAGTTTAGATTTGACATCCAGCAGACTTGAATTCCCAGCGTGGGCTTCCTGCGGCTTTCACCCATGCTGTTCATGCTGACAGTGGTACTCTGTCTCAAGACCGCTGGACATCGAGCGCATTTTTTTCCTTTCGAAGTTTCTGTAACATTTTTCTTTTTTATGGGGCAGAGTTGTTAGCACTGCGCCCAACCCCAACCTGGAGGACCAGGAGGCCACATTTAGTCTGACCTCTCACCTTGGACCTGTCCGGCATGGGTAACCCTTCCAGGAACAGAACGTTCCTGCCGGCATAGCTTTCTGGATCATTGAGGTACGAAGCCCCCCACCACTACAAGGTAATGGCCTCATGGGGGAGTGACACCTATTAGAGGAAACCAAATAGTTGATAGCCTAGCCAAGAAAAGGAGAAAAACCACTACTAGAATACTGGTCAGCTATCAGGGAGCTAGAATTATCATCAAAGGACATTACAATGCACAGTGGGAAACAACTTTACAGGAACACAAAGCAGACGATGGATATTGCCAACCTGGCAGTCTTACTTTGCCTCAGAACAGGACACAACAAAATGAGACACCACTTTGACACCAAATTCCAGTAAGGCATCTCTAGCTGCTGTCAGTGAATTGGCAGATATGATTACACAACATGTCCTTTCAAAACTGTTGATTGTTAGATAAATACTGAGGTAAAGAATGTTGCCCACACCCACCAGCTGTGGAGAGATACTATATGATGAAACTGAAACCAAGATTTAATCAGCGAATCTGGAAGACCAGTCTAATATTAATAGATGATTGTAGCAGAATAAGAATAATAAATGTAAACAGGATAGAAACTAATACAACTGGAACTTCAAGAGATCAAGTGGCTATGGATTGAACATACTCTCAGGAAACAACTAGACGTGCAGTAGACTGGAGTATACAGGGGAAGAGGGAAGTAAGGGAACTAACAATTACCTTGTAAATAGCTATCATAGAAATGACCGTAGAGATTGGAGCCTCATGGACAGAGCTGAACAAGACTGCCCAGAGTAGAATTCAGTGTCTAGTGATTGTTTGCTATCTGTCATTAAAGGTACTTATATAATACATCTGTGTGACATCACCAATTCATTGAACCCATCTGTGACATATCTGATATTTATCTTGCACATTTTGATATCATTAACTGATATTTGTACAAATAACTCATTAAGTGAATGTTTATCTGTGTCTTTCCTCACACCTCATTCCTATATGAACAGAGGCTGTACCACCCAGAAAGAGAACAGTCCAGACCACTCCAAGAATAGGTCAGTTTGTGGTAGCACTATTTATATTTGGTTATTTCTTGCTCTTGACATATTAAGCAATATTCTACTCCTATCTTTTTTGTATATGTGTAATAAGAGGGCTTTTGTTGTCAGTGATATGGCAGTGTTTAGATGGTTAGACATATATACTTATAGGCATATAATTATACGAAACTCATAATCACAAAGTACGAAGTTTTACAAATTACAAAAACAGTGACATTATACAGCAAAGTTTCGACCAACAAGACCTTTATCAAACAAACGCACAACAGGAGTGACGAATTTTAAAAAAATACTAACATATGGACGACTACATACAGAGACATTCAAACGTTTCTAATGAAAATCTGGGAATAAAAACAAATAACGAAATAAATGTAACACAAAAACACACATAAAAACTAGAAATAGAAAAGAAGAGAAACAATAAAAATCAAGTAAATATATAACTTGAATACATGCAACATATACCCATATAGATTACAAGGCATGAGAAGAGAAAGTACTAAGAAGCATAGGAATGAAATACGTTGAGCCCACATGGTCGCAATGGTTACAACCGATTCTCCAGAGCAGATCGACTGCAATCATCAGAGAAACGTGATCGGACGGCTGTGACCTGGACATCGTGAGCTCATAAATGGCCAGTATCATTGAAATGGATGGCTACAGAGCATTGGCGTATGTCGCGCAAGTGTTAGGCGAATCGGTCACTGAGCCTCTTGCCTGTCTCGCCAATATAAGCCTTGTTACACCGCTTACAGATAATGGCATAGATAAGATTACGGGACTTGCATGTGAACCCATCATCAATAACAAACGTGACTAAAGGAAAAGATACAGTACGCGTCTGTATCACATAAGCACACATGTTGCAACACCGACGGCCACACTGGACAGTGCCAAAATGAGTCTGGATATTGGACTTAAGGCAATTGTGTACCAACATATCCTTAAGACTATAATTATAACAACTCGTATTCTTGACTTGAATACTCCAAGGTTCATTGATGATATCAGGCACAATACATACTGCATTCATTGTAGACAACTCAAAGGTGTAGGGAAATCTTGTCCGTCTAGCTACTAGTAACACACATGTTCGCTGTCATGCACGGTTTCTATCGGTCTACTTATGTCGCTCTTTTGTCACCTAGGAGTTGTCATTAACCTACATCAAACTATTAGATTCATGTCTCTCCTAGCATTCACACCATAATGTGCAGTCTCGGTGTGCAATTATCTTGTCTTTCCATCTTATTGTCCGGCTGTGTTGTCATCAACTGTTTGCTGTCCCTATATGGAGGGACAGTGATATCCTTCTACGGGATAGCTGTATCCTTCTACAGGATAGCTATATCATTCTGCAGGATAGCTGTGTCCTTCTACAGGATAGATATATCATTCTGCAGGATAGCTATATCATTCTGCAGGATAGCTATATCATTCTACAGGATAGCTATATCATTCTGCAGGATAGCTGTATCATTCTACAGGATAGCTGTGTCCTTCTACAGGATAGCTATATCCTTCTACAGGAAAGCTGTATCATTCTGCAGGATAGCTATATCATTCTACAGGATAGCTATATCATTCTGCAGGATAGCTGTATCATTCTACAGGATAGCTGTGTCCTTCTACAGGATAGCTATATCCTTCTACAGGAAAGCTGTATCATTCTGCAGGATAGCTATATTATTCTACTGGATAGCTATATCCTTGTACATATGTGTAAATAGGACTTTTAGATATGCATTTTTGTCTGTAATGATAGGCTTTGCTCTATGTCACACAATAAAGTCACACAATAAAGTCACACAATAAAGTCACACAATCTGCGTTGCCAAAGTTGTTCTGACTTTGTTTTCAGTGGTGACGATGTTGCCCAATGAGTCAGGGTTTGAGGTGACAAGTGGAGAAGCTGCTGTCCAGTGCCTCATTACAACCATACCACCCAACCTGAAGAAACTGGAACCAGAACTTCATTGTAAGTATTTGCTTTCTTTCCTCCATGAAGTTATTATACAAGTCTAATTTGTATTACTTGCATGTTGTGAGTGGAAGACATTTTCTTGCCAACATAACTCTCATATCTCATATTCATTATTGATAGATTATTGTGTGCTGTTAAGATTTGTAGAACAGTTATCTCACTGTGCTGCTCTCTGCATCAGTTATCTCACTGTTTGTTCTGCTCTCTGCATCAGTTATCTCACTGTGCGTGCTGCTCTCTGCATCAGTTATCTCACTGTGCATGTGCCTCTGCATCAGTTATCTCACTGTTCTGCTCTCTGCATCAGTTATCTCACTGTGCGTGCTGCTCTCTGCATCAGTTATCTCACTGCGTGCTGCTCTCTGCATCAGTTATCTCACTGTGCTTCTCTCTGCATCAGTTATCTCACTGTGTTGCTCTCTGCATCAGTTATCTCACTGTGCGTGCTGCTCTCTGCATCAGTTATCTCACTGTGCGTGCTGCTCTCTGCATCAGTTATCTCACTGTGCGTGCTGCTCTCTGCATCAGTTATCTCACTGTTCTGCTCTCTGCATCAGTTATCTCACTGTGCTGCTCTCTGCATCAGTTATCTCACTGTTCTGCTCTCTGCATCAGTTATCTCATTGTGCGTGCTGCTCTCTGCATCAGTTATCTCACTGTGCTGCTCTCTGCATCAGTTATCTCACTGTTTGTTCTGTTGCTCTCTGCATCAGTTATCTCACTGTGCGTGCTGCTCTCTGCATCAGTTATCTCGCTGTATTGCTCTCTGCATCAGTTATCTCACTGTGCGTGCTGCTCTCTGCATCAGTTATCTCACTGTGCGTGCTGCTCTCTGCATCAGTTATCTTACTGTGCGTGCTGCTCTTTGCAACAGTTATCTCACTGTTTATTCTGCTCTCTGCATCAGTTATCTCACTGTGTTGCTCTCTGCATCAGTTATCTCACTGTGTTGCTCTCTGCATCAGTTATCTCACTGTGCGTGCTGCTCTCTGCATCAGTTATCTCACTGTGCGTGCTGCTCTCTGCATCAGTTATCTCACTGTGCGTGCTGCTCTCTGCATCAGTTATCTCACTGTGCGTGCTGCTCTCTGCATCAGTTATCTCACTGTGTGTGCTGCTCTCTGCATCAGTTATCTCACTGTGCGTGTTGCTCTCTGCATCAGTTATCTCACTGTGCGTGCTGCTCTCTGCATCAGTTATCTCACTGTGCGTGCTGCTCTCTGCATCAGTTATCTCACTGTGCGTGCTGCTCTCTGCATCAGTTATCTCACTGTGTTGCTCTCTGCATCAGTTATCTCACTGTGTTGCTCTCTGCATCAGTTATCTCACTATATTGCTCTCTGCATCAGTTATCTCACTGTGTCTCTCTCTGCATCAGTTATCTCACTGTGCGTTGTTCTCTGCATCAGTTATCTCACTGTTTGTTCTGCTCTCTGCATCAGTTATCTCACTGTGCTTGCTGCTCTCTGCAACAGTTATCTCACTGTTTGTTCTGCTCTCTGCATCAGTTATCTCACTGTGTTGCTCTCTGCATCAGTTATCTCACTGTGCGTGCTGCTCTCTGCATCAGTTATCTCACTGTGCATGCTGCTCTCTGCATCAGTTATCTCACTGTGTTGCTCTCTGCATCAGTTATCTCACTGTGTTGCTCTCTGCATCAGTTATCTCACTGTGCGTGCTGCTCTCTGCATCAGTTATCTCCCTGTGCGTGCTGCTCTCTGCATCAGTTATCTCACTGTGCATGCTGCTCTCTGCATCAGTTATCTCACTGTGTTGCTCTCTGCATCAGTTATCTCACTGTTTGTTCTGTTGCTCTCTGCATCAGTTATCTCACTGTGCGTGTTGCTCTCTGCATCAGTTATCTCACTATATTGCTCTCTGCATGTTATCTCACTGTGCGTGCTGCTCTCTGCATCAGTTATCTCACTGTGTTGCTCTCTGCATCAGTTATATCTCACTGTGCATGCTGCGCTCTGCATCAGTTATCTCACTGTTTGTTCTGCTCTCTGCATCAGTTATCTCACTGTTTAATTGCCAAAACATCATTTTCATTCAGCCAGAATATATATTCATTCTTACGCAGCCAAACTACTTCCCAGATAAATGAGGACTCTAGCTCAAATAGTCCGTTTAATTATCGATTGAATCCCCAATTTTATATAAAAATAGTATAAAATTATAGAAAATAATAGTACTAAATAACAAACTTTCTTATAATAAGATTAGTTTTATGGAATTGTCCCTTGCATCAATACATCTTGTCTCCAGCGATAAATGCGACATTCGTGACCATTTTCACGACAGCTTGGTTCTCCTTTACGTCCGCTTCCGTGAACTCTGACCGGTCGACTGACGTCACTTGATCTAGGTTAGCAAGTTTACCCTTTTTAATGACGAAACACGTAATAATAAAGAACTGTAGTTGTACAAATTACAAAAATAATGACAATATACAGCAACGTTTCAACCAACAAGGCCTATATCAAGCAAATGAACAACAGGAGTGACAAATAAAAAAACCCACTAACATATGACGACTACATATAGAGACATACTGGCAATATTTTTACGATGCTCTGATCTCATTCACAAATTCATGGTTTGTTATCATGTGGGTGCCGCATTTTCAATTTGCATTGCAGACAAGTTTAAAAAAAATATTTTCTACGCGCTCCTGTCGTTTGTTGTGTCCGAAATATTTAATTGTCCTTGATTTTATATTCTTTAATATCAAGCTGTTGCAGAACAGAAGCGTTTTTTCCTAAAAGGGGTAATGGGATCTAAGGAGCATAGGGACAACGTCACGCCAGGATTAGTGAGCTGACACTAACCAAGATCCTACCCCACCTCCACGTGATGACCCTGGAAACAGATAACGGTTCCTGTCTGGCTAAGCGGGTAGGGATCAAGGGAGAGCTACTCTGGTATAAGTAGTGATGCCGACGCAGTTACATTGGATGAGATTCGCTCGCAACACAGACAAGCAGAATCTCAGGGTGACTATTAATGCCCATCTCTCCCGGCTGATGGGAAAAACTGAATAAATAAACATAAAGGGATGAAGGGTGCATCCAGAGAAGAGACTAGGCCCATATGGGGCGAAACTCGGAGCCACGAGGTGGGAGCTCGAATTGAGTTGCGTTTCATGACAGTCTCGAGGCATAGTAAATGTGAGCACGGTGAGAAAACAGATAAACACGGTGAGCAGGCACCAAAGTAGAGCGAACACGCGTACGGACGATACACAGGGGAGCCCACCGGTGGGGACAGACATGCATAGTGCTGATGATAGAGCGACGAAAAGGCGTGGCAAACATAGGTGTGATCAGGCGCCCCAGTTGTGCAGAAAAACTGGAAATCCCATCAGAGGCTTGAATCCAGTGCAAAAGTTCCTACCAAATGGTGATAAACTGTGCACAGTGAGATAGAAATGGGTAACGTATCGCCCAGTAGAACAATGTGAGCACAAGTGACGGAAAAAAGGGACAGGCTCAGTCGGTGGACGAGGGCACAAGCAGAAATAGGCGAATGGGTATCAAAAAGAAACGCGAGGTGGCACGCCTCGAAGATGGGGTCTTCATCCAGAGGGCAATAACCGCGTTTCCCCTCGCAGATAACTACTACTGCCTTGTGGTTGATTGGGCACAATCAAAGGCTAGTGGAGCAAACCGTACACAAAATTGGACGGCAGGCAAACCAAGCAGCCCCAAAAAAGACTGGTAAACTGGGCAGATGACGCTCAACAACCCGGAGGGAAGGTTGTCTAAGGGTAGCTACCCTAAACGAAAATAGCAACCTGTTGCCTTGCAGGTCGGCTGGGGACAGCCCGAGGCGATGGAGAGCGAACCCAGTAAATGCTGGCTAAAACCTGACACATCGCTGAAGGATATGCACCAGAGCTCCAAATGGCGCTAAAGATGTGATGAAATACACCCATGCTAAGGCTGCAGGAATCATATTTCCACATGAAAGCAGAATTTATGGGGAAATCTGGTACATCAACCTAAGCGGTGGTTGCGCACTCGAGAGAGAGAGAGAAATAAAGAGAGAGAGAAAGGGGTAATAACTTCCTGGAATAGACAAGAAATGTAAACACTCCAAAACCCCAAATTTTTCAGAATTTTTGCCGGGTCCCACCCAAAAATGACCATGAGCTGCCACTGGATGAGATATTATTGTATGGATTAGTTATTGCTGTATGGATGAGTTATTGCTTTATGGATGAGATATTACTGTATGGATGAGATGTTGCTGTATGGATGAGATATTGTATGGATGAGATGTTGCTGTATGGATGAGATGTTGTATGGATGAGATGTTGTATGGATGAGTTATTGCTGTATGGATGAGATGTTGCTGTATGGATGAGATATTGTATGGATGAGTTATTGCTGTATGGATGAGATATTGCATGGATGAGTTATTGCTGCATGGATGAGATGTTGCATGGATGAGTTATTGCTGTATGAGATGTTGCTGTATGGATGAGATATTGTATGGATGAGTTGTTGCTGTATGGAGGAGTTATTGCTGTATGGATGAGATATAGCTGTATGGATGAGATATTGCTGTATGGATGAGATATTGCTGTATGGATGAGATATTGCTGTATGGATGAGATATTGCTGTATGGATGAGATATTGCTGTATGGATGAGATATTGCTGTATGGATGAGATATTGCTGTATGGATGAGATATTGCTGTATGGATGAGTTATTGCTGTATGGATGAGTTATTGCTGTATGGATGAGATATTGCTGTATGGATGAGATATTGCTGTATGGATGAGATATTGCTGTATGGATGAGATGTTGCTGTATGGATGAGATATTGTATGGATGAGATATTATTGTATGGATGAAATGATGTTGATTGCATGTATGTTGTTTGAACCAGATAACAGAAGAAATGTTTCTTTGAATGTGTTAGCTAGATTAATAATGCACAATAAATAGAAATAATTTGAGCTTATTAAGCTGTATGTTAATGAGAGATTTATCTGATATCTTTATTATCTCATCATAAGTGATGTGTTTATTTTTTCAGTGGATGGCAAAATGATGAATGGTCGTCTGGCTGCCATAAGACATGCTCGCTGGTTCGAGGAAAATGGTCAGCACTCCAGCGTCAAAGTTCTTATCCGTCTGCTCAGGGACCTCAGAAACAGATTTGATGGAATGTCCCCATTGACACCTTGGATAATTGATTTGTTGGTAAGTCTGTTATATTACATACATGTGATAGTTGATAACATTGATTTGTTCGGTACTATCACTGCAGCTTATTTACCTGGTACTATCACTGCAGCTTATTTACCTGGTACTATCACTGCAGCTTATTTACCTGGTACTATCACTGCAGCTTATTTACCTGGTACTATCACTGCAGCTTATTTACCTGGTACTATCACTGCAGCTTATTTACCTGGTACTATCACTGCAGCTTATTTACCTGGTACTATCACTGCAGCTTATTTACCTGGTACTATCACTGCAGCTTATTTACCTGGTAATACCAATACAGCTTATTTACCTGGTAATATCAATACAGCTTATTTACCTGGTAATATCAATACAGCTTATTTACCTGGTAATATCAATACAGCTTATTTACCTGGTAATATTAATACAGCTTATTTACCTGGTACTATCACTGCAGCTTATTTACCTGGTACTATCACTACAGCTTATTTACCTGGTACTATCACTGCAGCTTATTTACCTGGTAATATCAATACAGCTTATTTACCTGGTAATATCAATGCAGCTTATTTACCTGGTAATATCAATACAGCTTATTTACCTGGTACTATCACTGCAGCTTATTTACCTGGTAATATCAATACAGCTTATTTACCTGGTAATATCAATGCAGCTTATTTACCTGGTAATATCAATACAGCTTATTTACCTGGTACTATCACTGCAGCTTATTTACCTGGTACTATCACTGCAGCTTATTTACTGAAATGTTCTATGTACAAAAGAAAGTTTTGAAAAACATTGTCACAAAATGAAATCGAAGGAGAAAAGTGAAAACGTGTACTTTCGTATGTATTGAAAAGCAGTAACAGTAGTGTTGTATTTTTATTTATGGACATATTATTGCTAACTCATTGAAAGTGTTATGTTATGTTCTGTTATGTTATGTAATGTTATGTTATATAAACTTTCAACACTCAAATGTATGCAGCAGCAAAACGTATCCATGTTTTTTCAAATGAAATTACATTGATTTCTTTAGTACTGACTTTCTTGTGGTTGGTCTTGACATTTAAGTGTTGTTGCAGGAAATCAATTTACTTGTTGGGACTGTATATGATTAGATTCATGTATTGTTACCCATTGTACAGCTGCTATTTATAGTTGATTGTTATTTAGTAACATTGGTAGTTTGCTGTCAGCTGCTGATTTCAAACACTGGTCTCTATTGTAGGCACATTTCTCAGTTGTCAATAACCCTTCCAGACAGCCACTACCTATCAATCAAGCATTCAAGTAAGTAATATCACAATCTAGCTGCTCATTTTAAGGTATTTGTATTTTGATTAGTCCTGGTTGTGTGAACAACAAATTACTGGGGATTAGAAACCTTCAACCTGGACACATGTTACACATATCCAGATGAAATAGAGCAGAGCGAACTTAAGACTACAAATGTTGACAGTCTCAGAGTTAGTGAACTTGTAGACTACAAATGTTGACAGTCTCAGAGTTAATGAACTTGTCGACTACAAATGTTGATAGTCTCAGAGTTAGCGAACTTGTAGACTACAAATGTTGACAGTCTCAGAGTTAGTGAACTTGTAGACTACAAATGTTGACAGTCTCAGATTTAGTGAACTTGTAGACTACAAATGTTGACAGTCTCAGAGTTAGTGAACTTGTAGACTACAAATGTTGACAGTTTCAGAGTTAGTGAACTTGTAGACTACAAATGTTGACAGTCTCAGATTTAGTGAACTTGTAGACTACAAATGTTGACAGTCTCAGAGTTAGTGAACTTGTAGACTACAAATGTTGACAGTCTCAGAGTTAGTGAACTTGTAGACTACAAATGTTGACAGTCTCAGAGTTAGTGAACTTGTAGACTACAAATGTTGACAGTCTCAGAGTTAGTGAACTTGTAGACTACAAATGTTGACAGTCTCAGATTTAGTGAACTTGTAGACTACAAATGTTGACAGTCTCAGAGTTAGTGAACTTGTAGACTATAAACATATTTGTTCTGTAATATATGTATGTCAATAATATCAAACATATAACTTTCTGACATCTCAAGACCAGATCATGTTAACATATTTCTTCTGTAATACGAGGGTGAGTCAATAAGTAAGTCACAAAGTTCTGTGGGATGGTAGGTAAATGTAGGTGGTGTTTTCTAAAGGTGTCATTAGGTGACAGCAACATCGAACTTTATATTCCCGTTTGCCAGGTGGCGCTATGTGTCTCATGCGCATGCGCATCACATAAACAAAATGGTGACTGTGCTTACGGAGTGTACAACCAAAGAGCAACGTGCTGTTGTGCGTTTTTGTGGGCAAAATGACTGCCTGCAAAGGACATTCATAAGCAAATGCTTCCTGTTTATGCTGACAAATGTTTGTCCCATAAAATGGTGCATAGCTGGAACGCTCTAAAATTGTTGATGAAATCCAATCTGGTCGTCCTTTTGAGATTGCAGCAAATTGACTTATTGACCTGCCCTCGTATATGTATGTCAATAATATCAAACAGTGAACTTTTGTGGCACACTCTAGATAAATCCATACTGTAACCCCAATATTTTTCTTATTGTTCATAATAATAATAATAATATTCCTCTCGCACCATATCGCTACATAGGGCCTGCAAGTAATTTATCCATACCGCTCTATCCTGGAAAACTCGCTCAATCTCCTCCATGGAACTGAGACTGATATTTCCTGCCTCTCTCAGCAAAGTTCGCTTCAGGGTCTCCTTAGGTCGACCTCTCTTTCTTGAACCCTTTGCATCCCACTTCAATGCCTGCTTTGATATTCTTTGATCATTTCTCCTCAAGGTGTGCCCAACATATCTCCATCTTCTCTTTCTTATAACAGTTGTCACTAGTGGTTGACCATATTGTTCATACCCAGTAACAAGTAGTGGCTGTCAGTAATAAGTAGTGGCTGTCAGTAATAAGTTGTGGCTGTCAGTAATAAGTTGTGGCTGTCAGTAATAAGTTGTGGCTGTCACAGTGTCACATGACACTTGTTACCAACCAGTTTCAGATTTTAAATATTAGTATTATTCAAATTTGAAAAGCTTGTAGACTTAGAAGTTGATACTTTCTGGTTTAGGTTACTAGTATTCATATTGTTAGATTTCAAAGTGTTACAGAATGCTATTGTTGAATATTTTCTTATGTATACTATATGATGTCCATAATATAAATATGCCAACCTTCTGGGATTTAACCAGGAGAAGACTGGATTGCTGTACCATCTCAATATCAGAATATTTTAACCGTTATTATATTCATTAAGAAAAACAGAACAAAATAATCCATTTCTAATTAACATTGCGATTGAGGTCCTCTTGAATGACAATGTCAACGGAACAGACATAGTTATTTACACAGATGGTTCAGTCAGTTGACAAGAACGATGTGCGTTGACTTTATTTGGCATGCTCAAGGGGAAAAATAATAAGAGAGACCATTGAGGCCTCTGCAACAACTATAAGTAGTTTGACAATGGAGATGTGGACGGTTAATAGGCAATGACATAGTTGGCATCTCATAACTACTCTTATGTTTTCATACTCAGTGACTCCACGAGCATGATGCGTTACATCGAAACAGGAATCGTGAGGCAACAATAAGTGAGGTCCTGGTACAGGCAGGAATCAGAGAAATCACCTTCATTATTGTCCCTGTGCACACAGGAGTCAGGAGTAAGGAACGAGCTGATAGATTGACTGTTGCCATGGCTACTATATCAGAAGGAATTGCAATGACATTCTTAGACGAATTGAGAGTCTTTTTGAACAGAAGAGTTTAAACATTGTAAATCAAAGTCGCTGACCAGATTGAGAGTCTTTCTGAACAGAAGAGTTTAAACGTTGTAAATCAAAGTCGCTGATCAGATTGAGAGAATCTTTCTGAACAGAAGAGTTTAAACGTTGTAAATCAAAGTCGCTGATCAGATTGAGAGTCTTTCTGAACAGAAGAGTTTAAATGTTGTAAATCAAAGTCGCTGATCAGATTGAGAGTCTTTCTGAACAGAAGAGTTTAAATGTTGTAAATCAAAGTCGCTGATCAGATTGAGATAATCTTTCTGAACAGAAGAGTTTAAATGTTGTAAATCAAAGTCGCTGATCAGATTGAGAGAGTCTTTCTAAACAGAAGAGTGTCAGGGTTGTAAATCAAAGTCGCTGACCAGATTGAGAGAGATGGGTGTCAATATTGGTACAGCCAGAAAAGAACGACATACCCAATATGGGAAAAGATTAGTTAATCAACATTGAACTGTCCTGTTGGGCCGCTGGATGCTGCTGAATGTGTTTGAGCGGGGATTGGAACACCTAAGGAAATGTCCAGAGTGCTGTGATGATAGTCCTCATGTAACTGATAACTGAGGATGTCCTCTTGAACTCTGTGTTCTGTAACATTGTACTTGTTCTTCTAGGCGGTCCATCCAGATGTTGGCTGCAGGATTCTTCCTACCTGGCTCAGTGGGTATCACAGATCCTTGTGAGCAAGGAACAATCAGAGTCCACACCATTATGACTCTAGAACAGCAAGTAGGTGTAAAGTGTTGGACTATATATATATATATGTATGTAAAACTCTGAACATGAACAAATTTGTCAATAAACTAAAAGAACCTCTATCGTCTGGAAGAGCAAAATGTTGAAGTGTAGATTGACAGCTTTTAGAATAGAATATTTTCATTTCACAGACTGATTATTGAATTCTAATGTTGCAAAGCTGAGGTTTCAATATAACACATTAGCTCACAGAATATAACACGTTAGCTCACAGAATGTAACACATTAGCTCACAGAATATAACACGTTAGCTCACAGAATATAACACATTAGCTCACAGAATATAACACGTTAGCTCACAGAATATAACACGTTAGCTCACAGAATATAACACGTTAGCTCACAGAATATAACACGTTAGC
Organism: Arion vulgaris; assembly: GCA_020796225.1. Taxonomy (NCBI): domain Eukaryota; kingdom Metazoa; phylum Mollusca; class Gastropoda; order Stylommatophora; family Arionidae; genus Arion; species Arion vulgaris. Next base: position 64,033,456 of record CM036762.1, on the reverse strand, counting down.
TCACAGAATATAACACGTTAGCTCACAGAATATAACACGTTAGCTGACAGAATATAACACGTTAGCTCACAGAATATAACACGTTAGCTCACAGAATATAACACGTTAGCTCACAGAATATAACACGTTAGCTCACAGAATATAACACGTTAGCTCACAGAAATAAACACGTTAGCTCACAGAATATAACACGTTAGCTCACAGAATATAACATGTTAGCTCCCAGAATATAACTGATGATCACTAAGGCTACGTATGTGATGCAATATGGCAATGCCCATTTTGAGAGACTGAAGTCACATGCTGTTATTTACCTGCTGTCTTCACATGCTGTTATTACCTGCTGTCTATTACCTGCTGTCATGTTACCTGCACAACTATTTTCTTTGATATTTCTGTCGTATGAGAGTCGAGGGTCTCTGCGGTTAAATGGTTAAATGGTTAAATGGTTAAGTCTTTTCCTTTGCGTTCTGAAGGTCGTGTGTTCGAATCCTGAACGCACCATTCTGTTAGCGAGCAATTTGTTTCAGAGCCCCATATGATTGATTGACGGGCTACGGGTTCGTACTTTGTTCAATGCTCTAGGCAGCTGGCGTGCCATTTCAACGGTGAGGGTTTCAGCCATATGGAGTAAAACCCGATGCAAGGAAGTCAATAATTCGGTTTTACACACTCTTTAGACACTTAAACATTACAGACACAGTGAGACAATCAATTTATATACAAATATTTGACTTAAACATTAGAGACACAGTGAGACAATCAATTTCTATACAAATATTTGACTTAAACATTACAGACACAGTGAGACAATCAATTTCTATACAAATATTTGACTTAAACATTACAGACACAGTGAGACAATCAATTTCTATACAAATATTTGACTTAAACATTACAGACACAGTGAGACAATCAATTTCTATACAAATATTTGACTTAAACATTACAGACACAGTGAGACAATCAATTTCTATACAAATATTTGACTTAAACATTACAGACACAGTGAGACAATCAATTTCTATACAAATATTTGACTTAAACATTACAGACACAGTGAGACAATCAATTTCTATACAAATATTTGACTTAAACATTACAGACACAGTGGAATCAATTTCTATACAAATATTTGACTTAAACATTAGACACAGTGAGACAATCAATTTCTATACAAATATTTGACTTAAACATTACAGACACAGTGAGACAATCAATTTCTATACAAATATTTGACTTAAACATTAGAGACTCAGTGAGACAATCAATTTCTATACAAATATTTGACTTTAAACATCAGAGACACAGTTGGACAATTTCTATACAAATATTTGACTAAAAACAGAAAAACTAAGAAATATATAAAAACTTGAAATGAAAAGTAAAAAATTATAAAAACAATGGCAATAAAATATAGACATAAAATATAAATATAAAATATCGTATTTATTTTTTGCTATATGTGTCCATGTGGTAGATAATTTATTGACTTCTATATTTTGTCCCATGTGGTAGATAATTTATTGACTTCTATATGTTCCCATGTGTAGATAATTTATTATTCTATATGTTCCCATGTGGTAGATAATTTATTGACTTCTGTATGTCCCATGTGGTAGATAATTTATTGACTTCTATATGTGTCCCATGTCGTAGATAATTTATTGGTTTCTATATGTGTCCCATGTGGTAGATAATTTATTGGTTTATATATGTGTCCATTGGGGAAACTATTAATACACTATGGAGTTCCACCAAGATTGCAAACCTAATAAAGAAAACGTATGAAGGAATGAAATGCAGAGTCATACACGAGGACCAACTGACGGAATCCTTTGAGATAGAACAGGGGTAGAGGCAGGGATGCTCGTTATCACCATTCCTGTTCTTGCTGGCCATAGATTGGATCATGAAATCAACAACGGATAACAGAGGGAGAATACAATGGACATGTGACAACAACTGGAGGACCTGGATTTTGCAGACGATCTGGCTTTGCTGTCTCACAACCACGCACAGATTAAAGACAAAATGAATACCCTAAATAATAAGTCTCAGCAGCTAGGTTTGAAAATACACAGGGAAAAGACCAAGGTCATGAGAATAAATGCTGCAAATGTAAACCAAATTATGCTGGAGGAAACAGCACTGCAGGATGTAGAATCATACACATACCTTGGAAGCAACATAGACACAGAAGGAGGAACAAACAAAGATGTTAAGATAAGAATACAAAAAGCAAGAGAGAACTTTATTGCATTGAGTAAGATATGGAAGGCAAGGGAGATCAAAACAAACACAAAACTGAGAATTTTCAGTCAAATGTGAAGTCAGTGCTGTTCTATGGCTCGGAAACCTGGAAGACCACAAAGGAAACTATCAGAAAACTGCAGACCTTCGTAAATGGATGTTTACGTAGGATAGAGGAATTGAGATGGTATGATAAGATTACAAACGAGGAACTCAGGAGAGAACAAAGCAGATACCAGTGGAGAGAGAGCTCAGGAAGAGACGCTGGCGATGGATAGGACATACATTGAGAAGACCGACCGGAAGCATCACAAGACATGCATTGTTTTGGAACCCGCAGGGAAAGAGGAGTAGGGAAGGCCTAGACAGACCTGGAGAAGAGAGCTGGAGGCGGATATAAAGAGGATAGGCAAAACATGGAAAGAATTGGAAGGGATGGCAAGAGAGGAAGAGATGGAAGAAGTTTGTTGAAGACCTGTGCTCCGATGGGAGTTGAAGGTGATGATGATGATGATATGTGTCCCATGTGGTAGATAATTTATTGGTTCTATATGTGACTTCCGGTTTACAAATGGCGCTGAGCGAACGTATCGGTTAGCGTCAACAATAAATTTTGATCACTTCATCTTGCTTCCGTGGCCTGCATTACTACTTTTCCTTCATGAGGACGCAGGATATATTGTGTTATTCATGGATATGTTTTGTGGTGTAGTTAAGCGACTCGGAAGTACGATGGTGACCGATCAGAATTGCGATCGCTACCGACACGCCGCATTCGCTATGTGTTAAATACGGCGGTCCGGGTAGGCGACCCTTAAGCCGAGAAAGGCAATCTGCCTATGGTAGGAGGATCCCAGAAATGAAACCTCAACCGTCGAAGTCGGAAGATGCACTGCCAAGCGGCACGGGAATAAAACGCGCATCTACTACAACCGAAGCTATGCAACCAACACTACTCCGGTACGGTGTCATATTTACAGGTCTAAACCAGGCAGGCTCAACACCGGAACCCCATTCTCCAAACACAACAGCAAACACAATTCCTCACACTCTCAGACCAGCCAGAGAAGACAAGAGTAAACACACGGGTCAAGATTTGAAAATAATGCAGTGGAACGCGGAAGGCGTTAGAAACAAAAAAAATAGAGCTGCAAAACTTTCTGAAGGAGCACGCCATCGATGTTGCTGCATCCAAGAAACACATCTTACCAGCACGCACAGATTCTCCATTAGAGGCTACGAAATCTTCAGGCAAGACAGGGAAGACCGACCCAGGGAAGTCATGACGGCCTCAAAAACAGGTTCTCAGCCGGGAAACGCACCGCTCCCAATCAACCGATACAGAAGCGATAACCATCTGCCTTAAAACCAACGACAAGGAAATCACAATTTGCAACATATATTCACCACCAAACAAATTTATCCACTTAAACAACATACAACCAAACACAGAAAACTGAATAATAGTTGGAGATTTCAACAGCCATTCTCCAAGCTGGGGTACTCTGACCTAAATATAAAAGGAAGAAGTAGAAGACTTCATCATCAACAATGATCTTGTTCTCCTAAACAAACCTGGTGACCCACACTCATACTACTCCCGACCTTGGAGAACAACCAGCAACCCAGACCTAGCAATAGCGACTGAAGATGTTAAAAAATTCACAAGTCGAAGTGTGTGCAATCAACTAGGGGCAGTGACCATAAACCCATAATAATCTCCATGAAGGGACAGAGGAACACCCCAAAGGAAACACTCACCCCCAGCTGGAACTATAAGAAAGCAAATTCGAATATCTTCACCTCACACCTAGAAGAAGCCATTAAGAACATGAAAATTAAAAAAATAGCCCTAAACCACAAACTCCAAACATTCAACAACTGGGTTCTAGATGCAGCAAAAACAAGTATACCAAGAGGAAGAAGGGAAGACTACCGACCCTATTGGTCCCTAAACTGGAAGAAACTTCACGCTGAACTCAGCATACAAGAGAAAACATGGAAGCAGACCCACAGACGAAAATGTTACCTACACACAAGACAAAGGCTATATTTGCAAAGAAAAGAAGAAAAGCATGAGAGACAGCTGGCATGAAAAAACTGCCTCTTAAATCTGAAAAGACACTAAAAACTATGGAACCTCACAAAACCCTAAACGGTGACAGGACAGAACGGACCAAAACTGTCACCACAGACACAGGATTTGTCACCGCAGAGCAGCAGCAGACCTATTAGCTAGAACCTATCAATTGGAAAATCAGGTCCAAATTCAACAGGCAAGAAAAGAGGAAGTTAAAAAACCAGTCAAAGCAACTGTTGAATAGTCTTGACTCTACAATCCCAACAGACAGCATGACAGCTATGTTTACCTTGCAGGAGCTAGAAGACCAAATAAAAAAGCTAAAGGAGAAAAAAGGCACCTGGAGCGGATGGAATTACCAATGAATTCCTTAAACACCTTGGTCCTCTTGGCAAAGGTTTCTCCTCAGCATTTTCAACCAGAGCTGGAAAACAGGTCAAGTTCCATCAACCTGGAAGGAGGCACACATCTACCCATCCTGAAACCAGGCAAGGACAAAAATGACCCAAGAGCTATAGACCCATCAGCCTTCTCAGCTGTGCAGGGAAATTGATGGAGAGGCTAGTAAACAGGAGACTGACATGGTACCTAGAAACAAACTCATTGCTCACCCCCGCCCAGACCGGATACAGACAAAACAGAAGCACAGAGGACCAACTGACTTACATCACCCAGGACATTGAAAACGCCTTCCAGGAAAGAAAGAAAGTAACAGCCATATTTTTTACCTCTCCGGGCATTTGATACGGTATGGCACGATGGCCTAATGCTGAAAGTCCTACAAACAGGAGTCTCCAACAACATGTTCTCCTGGATCAGAAACCTCCTCTCCCAACATACAGCCAGAGTAAAAATAGACAACCACCTCAGCAAGATGCAAAAAATGAAGGAAGGAGTTCCACAGGGAAGTGTGATAGCACCAACGCTATTCCTAATATACATAAATGACATAACCAAATGCTGCCCCCAGAAGGTTTCAAACAGCCTACATGCAGACGACTTCTAATCTGGACAGCTGCAGAACACACTCAAAACATCATATTTACTACAAAAACAGTGGAAAACGTGAGAACTGGACAAAAAGCTGGGGCCTCAAAATTAACACACAAAAACCACAGCACTGTTTTTCCCTCTCCCCACACAAGGAAAAAGTATCCATCAATCTAGAAAACGAAACAATACCCCAAACAGATACACCCACCTTCCTTGGAATCACCTTAGACAGCAGACTTACCTGGAAGCCAAACATAGACAAAATTCAAAGAAAAGCCATACAAAGGCTTGCTGTGATGAAGAAACTAGCTGGCACGTCCTGGGGCGCAAATTCAAAATATTAAAGCAGGTCTACACAGGCAGTCAGACCCATCATGGAATATGGCTCCAGCTCTTGGACAACAGCAGCAAAAACAAACACACAGAAACTAGACAAGGTACAAAACATGGGCCTAAGAATAACTCTGGGAGCAATGAAAAGCAGTCCTTTCGTAGAAATGAAACCACAGACATAGAGCCTCTAGAACTCACCAGAAAATTTAAAACACTCACCCAGTTTGAAAAACTAAAACAGCTAAAAGAACACCCTCTACACACAAAATTCCAAGAGAAAACAAAAAACAGACTTGCAAGGAAAAGTCCCAACCATCTGGTCAGAGAATTTCATATGCAACATACAGACATCCTAGAAACTGACCCAACCCATAATACCAGAGCCATGGACATACTACCAAACACGCCCAAATACACCTAGAAGTCTCAGGAATAATCTCCAAAAAATACAGAGACAGAGCAAAGAGCCATTTCACTCCAAATGCTACGAGAGCAATATCCAACCAGCACATGGACACATGTGTTCACAGATGGCTCAGCTACAGATGCTACCAGAGAGGGAGGCAGCGGAATCTACATCACTCACCTCAAGGAAACACAGAAACACACTCTCTGGCAGCAGGAGAAACATGCACCAACTTTAGAGCAGAGGCAACAGCCCTTCTTGCAGCCATACAGATTCTCAACGACCAGCAAGTGTCAGCAAAAATATTGCAGTCTTTAGCGATTCAAGATCCGTTCTCCAGGCTATCTCAAGTCCCAGACAAGACAAGCTCATTCAGGACATACGGCAAATATCACTTGTTGTCAAAAAATCGAACTGGTCTTACAGTGGATACCAGCTCACTGTGGCATACCAGGAAACGAAAAGGCTGACAAACTCACAAAGGCTGGGGAGCCTAACAACACCACCAACACAAAGTTTTACAGAAGCAAAACTCTCCTGAAACAATCCAGGAAAATGATCTGGAGAAAAACAAATGGAGGATACAGGCTAGAGCACGACAGTATAAATACACTAAACAGAAAAGCACAGACCACAATCTTCAGACTTAGAACGGACACTGCAGTCTCAGAGCACACCTCCACAGAATGGGTCTCAGGGACTCGGCGGCCTGACCTGTGGTTGACCAAAGCAGTCCCAGAGCACATCCTGCAAGACTGCCCTAGTCTGAGTAGTGAGAGATTGGAGATCTGGCCAACAGAAACAACAATACAAGACAAACTATGGGGACCGGTGAAGACCTCAAGCGCACCACCCTGTTTATGACACATACCGGAGTAGTCGCATGCAAAAGTTGAACCAGAAGAAGAAGAAGAAGAGGGTTCTATATGTGTCCCATGTGGTAGATAATTTATTGACTTCAATGTCCCATGGGTAGATAATTTATTAGTTTCTATATGTGTCCCATGTGGTAGATAATTTAATGACTTCTATATGTGTCCCATGTGGTAGATAGTATTATTGACTTCTATATGTGTCCCATGTGGTAGATAATTTATTGGTTTCTATATGTGTCCCATGTGGTAGATAATTTATTGGTTTCTATATGTGTCCCATGTGGTAGATAATTTATTGGTTTCTATATGTGTCCCATGTGGTAGATAATTTATTGGTTTCTACATGTGTCCCATGTGGTAGATAATTTATTGGTTTCTACATGTGTCCCATGTGGTAGATAATTTATGTGGATTTTTTCTACATGTGTCCCATGTGGTAGATAATTTATTAGTTTCTACATGTGTCCCATGTGGTAGATAATTTATTGAAGTTCTGATATATGTGTCCCATGTGGTAGATAAGTTTATTGGTTTCTTATATGTCCCATGTGTAGATAATTTATTGGTTTCTATATGTGTCCCATGTGGTAGATAATTTATTGACTTCTATATGTGTCCCATGTGGTAGATAATTTATTGACTTCTATATGTGTCCCATGTGGTAGATAATTTGTTGTTGTGCAGTATTTCGTGGTATCGTTAATTATATCATCATCGTAATGTAGGTTAATATCTGCATCGACAAACAACAGTTAAAACCAGTCAAAGACTATACATACAAAGACTATACATACAAACAACAATTTAAACCAGTCAAAGACTATACATACAAACAAAAATTAAAACCAGTCAAAGACTATACATACAAACAACAATTAAAACCAGTCAAAAGATATACATATCTAGGCAAACGTTTTATCAGCAAACTGAAATATAACTAACGAAAAATCCAACATAGATGCAATAAATCAAATGAAATCATAGGATAAATGACGCCAATTTTAAAATGTAAACATGTTACCATGAGCACAAACAGGGCATTTCTCAGCACAATCAGTCTTCCAACATTATGCTATCGGTGTCAAACCTGGACGCTGACATCAAATGATAGAAGAAACCTAGTCAGACAGAGATGAAGTGTCTACGTAGAATGCTGGGGGTATCAGAAAAGACCGGTTTAGAAACGACATAAGAAAAAGTGGCTCAGCACAAGTAGGCGTATGAACTTCATCAAGAAATAACAAATTATTAAATGGTTGGCCCACAAACAGATTACCAAAGGTAGTGCGCCTCAAGAGCAACCGAACTCTGTTACAGTGGATACAAAACAACGGCCGTCACGTAAAGGTGGAGTCAGAGATAACAGAGACGGCGAAAAACACTGCTTAATTTTCCAGTGAAAAACACCTCTTAATTTTCCAGTGAAAAACACTGCTTAATTTTCCAGTGAAAAACACTGCTTAATTTTCCCGTGAAAAAAACCCTTTCACAAAAAACTGAATTAGAGAAAGAAACAGAGATGACTGGAGGCTGGTGATATCTGTAGCAATGAACGTCAAAAAAACAGAGATGAATGGAGGCTGTATATGGAGCAAGGAACGTCAAAGAACAGGGATGAATGGAGGCTGGTGATATCTGTAGCAATGAACGTCAAAAGACAGAGATGACGGAGGCTGGTGATATCTGGCAATGAACCTCAAAGAACAGAGATGACTGGAGGCTGGTGATATCTGTAGCAATGAACGTCAAAGAACAGGGATGAATGGAGGTTGCTCATATCTGTAGCATGAACCCTCAAGAACAGGGATGAATGAAGGTTGCTGATATCTGTAGCAATGAACCTCAAGAAAAGGGAAGACTGGGCTGGTGATATCTGCAGCAATGAACCTCCCAAAGAACAGAGATGAATGAAAGGTTGCTCTTTTCTGTAGCAATGAACCTCAAAGAACAGGGATGAATGAAGGTTGCTGATATCTGTAGCAATGAACGTCAAAGAACAGAGATGACTGGAGGCTGGTGATATCGCTGAACCTCAAAGAACAGGGATGAATGAAAGGGTTTCTGATATCTGTAGCAATGAACCTCAAAGAACAGGATGAATGAAGGTTGCTGATATCTGTAGCAATGAACCTCAAAGAACAGGGATGAATTAAGGTTGCTGATATCTGTAGCAATGAACCTCAAAGGTTTGTCAAGTTGAAGAAAAAGAAGTACTGAAAGATTTGTCAAAGATCTAAAACCGAATGATTGATTTAATTGCACTGGGTTTGACGTCATATGGATTGGTCCCTCTCCGCAGAAATGGAACGTCACCCGCCGAGAGTACTGCATAAAGCACTAACTCCGTAGCTCCGGTAATAATGTTTGGGGTCTAAGGGAAAAAATCACTTGTGAATAGAACAGCGCGGTCCCGTTCAAAACCACGACCGTCAGAACAAGTCAAAGGCAGGTATGGTATGTGTGTGTGTATTTTGTGTTTGTTGTGTATTTCTGTGTGTGTATTTGTATGTGTGTGTTTGTAGTGTATTTGTGTATGTATGTATGTGTATTTGTGTATGTATGTGTATTTTGTATGTATGTTGTTTTATGTTATTTTTATGTGTATGTGGGTGTGATTTGTGTTTATGTGTATTTGTGTTTTATGTTTTATTTGTGTTTGTATGTCTATTTGTTTGTATGTGTATTTTTGTTTGTATGTCTATTTGTTTTGTATGTGTATTTGTATGTATGTGTGTTTGTATGTGTATTTGTGTTTGTATGTGTATTTATGTTTGTATTTTATTTGTGAGGGGTATGTGTGCTTTATGTGTATGTATGTGTATGCTAGTGGGGGACGTTAAGTAAAACAATGTGAACTTTCTGTGTATTTCGTGCGCGCTCCCTTTATCACAACCATTATGTACCTCGTACATTTCCACATAGGACAACCACTATAATCACATAGGACGTCACTATAATCACATGGGGCGTCACTATAATCACATAGGGCGTCCACTATATCACTAGGACGTCCACTATAACCACATGGACGTCACTATAATCACATAGGACGTCACTATAACCACATAGGACGTCACTATAACCATAGGACGTCCACTATAATCACATAGGACGTCCATATAACTCACATAAGGCGTCTACTATAACCACTAGGGCGTCACTATAACCACATAGGGCGTCTACTATAAGGCGTCCACTATAATCACATAGGGCGTCCACTATAAGGCGTCCACTATAATCACATAGGGCGTCCACTATAATCACATAGGACGTCCACTATAATCACATAGGACGTCCACTATAATTGTAATAGTGTTCGTGGGTGAGCAGGACAAAAAGGTATCAAATTCCAATAGGCCACAGAAAACAAGTCAAAAGTTCAAAAGTTTAATTAAGTAGGGCGACCCACGAAGCTGTTTAAAAATGCAACGCTAGGTTTCCCAAAAATAAATTAGGCAGACGAAGCCATTATGGAAATACTACATGAATTTCCGAAAGATAAGTAGGATGACCTGATTTGTTAAAGACTGAGATTGGAAATTAAGCAGGATGCGGACAGATTTATGGACGATTTCTCAGGAAGATAGACACCGGTAGAGTCAGTAATCATTAGTATGATAATGAAACTAAATGGAGATATTTTGGGGCAAGACAAAGGTGGGTTTTTGGTCCCATATAAATAGACAGTGACGGAAATTCAGGAAGAGAAGAGAGTCGCAGAACGTAGAGAAATTTGCAGAGCTGCAAGGGCAGACGGAATGGCCCAGTGTGCTGCGTTGAAGAGACCGGAATTGAGTTCGAATATGTGAGTATGGCTAGACACTCCGACAGCCGATAGGACACATAGAGAGAGAGAAACAACTTAGCAGTAGCAACTTAGGAAGAGACGGCAGAACGTAGAAATTTGCAGAGCTCGCAAAGGGCAGACGGAATGGCCCAGTGTGCTGCGTTGAAGAGACCAGAATTGAGTTCGAATATGTGAGTATGGCTAGACCCTCCGACAGCCGATAGGACACATAGAGAGATAAACAACTTAGCAGTAGCAACTTAGCAGAAGAGACTTAGCAGAAAGACTTTAGAACTCGGATGAGATTTGCCGAACATGGAGAGAGTCTTGCAAAACTCCCAAAAGGGCAGACGGAATGGCCCAGTGTGCTGAGTTGAAGAGACGACCAACGCTGACTTCGGATATGTGAGTATAACTAGACATGTGTAGTGTGGACAGCAGATTCATAAATAGATCCACACAGCAGAGTAGCCACGATCAGACCTATAGACAAATCTGATAGAGAATAGAAGTAGCATCTTATAGAGACAGACAGCACTAGAGAAAGCCTTACCTGCTCAACTGGAAATATATATCTTCTAAATTGCCATTTGTAGAAAAGTGACCAAGTTATCAGAGCCTCGTTTTACAGATATGATCTTAATGTATAAAAGCAAACTTTCATCAAGAGACAGAAAATAGACACTTTGAAGAAATATATATCTTTGAAGTCACAAGTAACAGACCCATGGAACACTCAACCGAACAGCTGTTCCATAGAAAACTATTAACATTTTAAAATAGACAGAGGCATTCTAAGGACTTCAGACTAACCTGTACAATACAATTATGTGATGAACTTGTATTAGATATTCAATAGAGTGTAGGACTTGAATAGTGAAGATTTGTGCTATATAATCAAGTGGTTATAGTTTAGCATTTTATATTGTAAGGTGATATATCATTTTTCAGAGTGAGGTAATCATGTTGGGACTATATTGTATGTTATATATATATGTATGAATATGATATATGTGTTGTAGATGTAAAGGTGCTATATAGGTGAAATATATGCATATAATAAAGATTGAAATACAGAATTGGTTTCATATATTTATATGAAAGGTTAATTACGGCGTGATTATAGCAGCCGAGTGATCGCCCACATAATCACATAGAACGTCCACTATAAAAACTGTTTAAAATAAATATGTATGTTTCGACTTGCTGTGACAGAGTAAAAATAGATTAAACATATCGTCTACGCACAGCCAGTTTGCCTTCACATTCCTGGATTGTTCATGCATGCAACAGGTGGTTGTTGGTAGACATTTCGTGTTGCTTAGTGTATTCACTTGGTATGTTCACTACGTGTGTTTACTACGTGTGTTCATTATGTGTGTTCCACTTGGTGTGTTGACTACGTGTGTTCATTTTGTGTGTTCACTACGTGTGCTCACATGTGTTCATTACGTGTGTTCACTACCTGTGTTCACTTGGTGTTACAATGTATTGTATACATACAATAAGTAATGTTATTCATCTAATGTGTGCTGGCAATGTTTGGTGAACATTTGATGTTATTGTTGGAGAAAATCGTTTGACGCTGGAAATGATGTACAACCAAATTATAAAAGTCAAAAGAAGTCACGTTAAACTATTGACAGGATCATACATTTCTTCAACAACAACAACAGTAAACAACTAACAGAAACACATTTCTTCAACAACAACAGTAAACAACTAACAGAAACACATTTCTTCTTCAACAACAACAACAGTAAACAACTAACAGAAACACATTTCTTCTTCAACAACAACAACAGTAAACAACTAACAGAAACACATTTCTTCAACAACAACAACAGTAAACAACTAACAGAAACATATTTGTTAAAGATCACATTGTTGTCCTTGTACTTTATTACAACGTCGTCGGTATCAATCAATGTTCACATTGTTGTCTTCCAGTAGTTTTCTTGTATCCAACATTTCGATAAATATTTGTTGTCTTCCAGTTTTCTTGTAACCAACATTTCGATAAATATTTGTTGTTTTCCAGTTTGTCAGTTATACGACATCCTCTGATACCAGTATTCAAACACCCACAGACAAGCTTATCAGTTATATGACATCCTCTGATACCAGTATTCAAACACCCACAGACAAGCTTATCCGTTATATGACATCCTCTGATACCAGTATTAAAACACCCACAGACGAGCTTATCAGTTATATGACATCCTCTGATACCAGTATTCAAACACCTACAGACGAGCTTATCAGTTATACGACATCCTCTGATACCAGTATTCAAACACCCACAGACGAGCTTATCAGTTATATGACATCCTCTGATACCAGTATTCAAACACCCACAGACAATCTTATCAGTTATATGACATCCTCTGATACCAGTATTCAAACAGCCACAGACGAGCTTATCAGTTATATGACATCCTCTGATACCAGTATTCAAACACCCAGACCGAGCTTATCAGTTATATGACATCCTCTGATACCAGTATTCAAACACCCACAGACGAGCTTGTCAGTTATATGACATCCTCTGATACCAGTATTCAAATACCCACAGACGAGCTTATCAGTTATATGGCAGTTTATAATTAGTATTCATACATGTACGTCTTCTATCAGTTTTTTCTATGTGAGAGAATGATCACATTGTGTGTATGTGAAATTAGATGATATAAGTTTTCTCATATATCTAGATAATTAAGTCATGTTACTTTGTCTTAGATAATTAAGCCATGTTACTTTGTTTTTCCAGGTAACGTAATTGATCCATTTAGTTTGAGATCAGAAGGAGGACATGAAGACGTTCATGTTTATACTCATAGAAACGCGCTGTCAACTATCAAAACTGAGAACTAGCAGCAAGACATGTAATACAGACTGAGAACTAGCAGCAAGACATGTAATACAAACTGAGAACTAGCAGCAAGACATGTAATACAAACTGAGAACTAGCAGCAGGACATGTAATACAAACTGAGAACTAGCAGCAAGACATGTAATACAAACTGATAACTAGCAGCAAGACATGTAATACAGAGAACTATCGTCTGATCTCAATAGATATTATAATTGTGGACAATACGAGCAGAACTTGGACAAGTCACAACTTCAATGCAAGACAAGTCTTAATGTAAGATAGCAAGTCTTAACACAAGATGGCAAGTCTTAACGCAAGATAGCAAGTGGCAGATAGAAAAGCTTTATATGTGACGTCATATTGAAATGAGCTTGTTTCTGTTTGTACTTTAATTATCAAAAATTGAAAGTCATTGTTGTGACTTTATTCGACGTGTCATCATGACCTGCATGTTGTCTGTCAGGTGTATATAGCTGTTTGACTTATTTCTCTAATCAGTACACGATGACCCTTAGTTCCCAACTGTTGGTAGCTTTCTGGTCTAATTTCATGTTGCAAACCCCAATGGATAAATTGTAAACAAAACCCCAAAAACAGTTGATGCACATTTGAACACAAAAAGTCGGTGCACATTTGAGTACAAACTCGAAAATCTTTCTGAACTGCATAGAAATGCTAGCTTGAAATGTAAGGAAACCGATTCTCATCCTCCAGTACGTGAAAGCACGGCTGAGATCTGTGCCGCTGGTTCATCCTTCAACCAAAATCGTGTTTCCTTTCTAAAGCGGGAATTTATGAAATCTTCACACGATCAAACGTTAAGTAGTTTGAACAGTATCTCAGCCGATCTTCGTGGACCTGGAAGATTTCAGCAAAATACGCTTCACCAGACAACCTTCAGACCAGACAACCTTCAGATACCAGACAACCTGCAGATACCCGACAACCTTCAGACACCAGACAACCTTCAGACACCAGACAACCTTGGAGCTACCAAACCTTCAGACACCAGACAACCTTCAGATATCAAACCACCGTCAGACACCAGACAACCTTGAGCTATCAGATAACCTTCAGACACCAGACATAAATACACAGATTAACATTATCAAACCTGATGTTGTAAAGATGAATGGTAGTAATTCAGCATTTTCAGACACTTCCTCTGATGTTTCCGACATGATGACATCAATTGCCAGCGGCGCTAACTCTGGCTCAGCTTATGTACTTAACGTTGTAGAAGGAATCTCAGAACAGGATATCAACCAAGTAGATCTATTTTTCTGCAGTCACAAGACGGAGGTGAAAGTCTGCCGATCTTTAGCAAACTTGTACGTCTCCGCTCCAAAGGTGAAGGTCAGAACAACGGATACTCAAAGTTCACGAGCAAAAAAGAAATCTTTCAAAGAGAAAAAAAATAAATCTTCGCAAATTCCAGTTCCAGTACATTTAGATCCTTCTGATTTCTCCAAAGAAGAATGGACGTTCTCGAAAACAGGAATCCCTGTTCTCGTCCTGACAGCAGTGACCACATTCGTGACAGACATCTAAAGTAGTTCTAGCTGAGAAAGGAACTGGTTTCATTTTGTGGCAAGACCATTTTAACACCTTCACGATGTACAGTACACCTCATAGTAATTTTCACACCATCACCATCTCTACAGACTCCAGCCGTCTAGTTGGCCTGAGCTTTGATGATGGCAATGCTGCTACCGAGTTTGCCGAAGCTGTGAAAAGTCTCACTCTGAGTGCAATCGGTGGTCAGCTAAATATGAGTGCAACAAAGAAAAAGAAAAAGGATAAGCTCAGACAAAAATATAAACCCCCAAAGAAGGTTGACATTTCTCATCCAGTCTGTTTGTGACATAACTAAACTACAACGACCGGATCTGGTTTCTGGCGTGTTTCCTCCACCCCCGAGTGGTGTAGAATTGAGCCGTTTGGGAATCTCCAGAGCCATGAGCGATAGTTCTGAAATATCGATGTGTTCTACAACCGTTTCAGAGCATTGATACATACAACTTATAAATATTCATAAGCCAAAAACACACAAGATCTTTTTTTTTAAAAATAGAAATTGATAGCGAATTCAATCATAAAAAATCTCTGGTATAAGTTTGCTTTTCTTTGTTCTATTTGTCGAGTTTCTCATCGAATCACATGCGCTAACAATACAGCGACTGAATCACATGCGCTAACAATAACAGCGACTAGAATCACATGCGCTAACAATATGCAGCAACTAGAATCACATGCGCTAACAATAACAGCGACTCGAATCACATGCGCTAACAATAACAGCGACTAGAATCACATGCGCTAACAATAACAGCGACTAGAATCACATGCGCTAACAATAACAGCGACTCGAATCACATGCGCTAACAATAACAGCGACTAGAATCACATGCGCTAACAATAACAGCGACTAGAATCACATGCGCTAACAATAACAGCGACTCGAATCACATGCGCTAACAATAACAGCGACTAGAATCACATGCGCTAACAATAACAGCGACTCGAATCACATGCGCTAACAATAACAGCGACTAGAATCACATGCGCTAACAATAACAGCGACTAGAATCACATGCGCTAACAATAACAGCGACTCGAATCACATGCGCTAACAATAACAGCGACTCGAATCACATGCGCTTACAATAACAGCGACTCGAATCACATGCGCTAACAATAACAGCGACTCGAATCACATGCGCTAACAATAACAGCGACTAGAATCACATGCGCTAACAATAACAGCGACTCGAATCACATGCGCTAACAATAACAGCGACTCGAATCACATGCGCTAACAATAACAGCGACTCGAATCACATGCGCTAACAATAACAGCGACTCGAATCACATGCGTTAACATTAACGGCGACTCGAATCACATGCGCTAACAATAACAGCGACTCGAATCACATGCGCTAACAATAACAGCGACTCGAATCACATGCGCTAACAATAACAGCGACTAGAATCACATGCGCTAACAATAACAGCGACTCGAATCACATGCGCTAACAATAACAGCGACTCGAATCACATGCGCTAACAATAACAGCGACTCGAATCACATGCGCTAACAATAACAGCGACTCGAATCACATGCGCTAACAATAACTGCGACTCGAATCACATGTGCTAACAATAACTGCGACTCGAATCACATGCGCTAACAATAACTGCGCCTCGAATCACATGCGCTAACAATAACAGCGACTCGAATCACATGCGCTAACATTAACGGCGACTCGAATCACATGCGCTAACAATAACGGCGACTCGAATCACATGCGCTAACAATAACAGCGACTAGAATCACATGCGCTAACAATAACAGCGACTCGAATCACATGCGCTAACAATAACAGCGACTCGAATCACATGCGCTAACAATAACAGCGACTCGAATCACATGCGCTAACAATAACAGCGACTCGAATCACATGCGTTAACATTAACGGCGACTCGAATCACATGCGCTAACAATAACAGCGACTCGAATCACATGCGCTAACAATAACAGCGACTCGAATCACATGCGCTAACAATAACAGCGACTCGAATCACATGCGCTAACAATAACAGCGACTCGAATCACATGCGCTAACAATAACATCGACTCGAATCACATGCGCTAACAATAACAGCGACTCGAATCACATGTGCTAACAATAACTGCGACTCGAATCACATGCGCTAACAATAACTGCGCCTCGAATCACATGCGCTAACAATAACAGCGACTCGAATCACATACGCCTAACATTAACGGCGACTCGAATCCACATGCGCTAACAATAACAGCGACTCAAATCCACATGCCGCTGCTGTGCAAACTTCGCCAAAAAGATTACAGAAGATTATGCTGTGTAATCGGAAGTTAAACACAATAGAAGAACATGTAAGCAAAAAAGAACCAACAAAATATTAACATTAAAAATACTTGAACAGCCATTTTTCCAGTGACTACTTATGGTTTGTTACATAAATTTGTCACTCCTGTTGTATCGTTTGCTTGATAAAGACAGCACGGTAAAACTACAATGCTGTTCAATACGTATTTCCTACTTATGGTTGTGAACCATGGAACATTATACAAGCAACAGACAAAATCAAGTCCTTCGAAACGAAATGCTACAGAAAGATCGCCACAGATATCATGGACAGAAAAAGGAAGAACACTGATGTCATGAAGACTGATTCCAGTGCAGTATTGAAGGAACAATGCTAGAGGGCAGAAGTCCCAGGGCGCGAAACAAGACCAAGAAGATGGCTACAAGATATTAAAGATATTAGACAAGGCTAAGAAACCATGGACATGACCATCAGCAGAAGTGGTGAACTGGCTAGAGACAGAGTTAGTCACTTGTTGTATTCGACCTATGTCAAGTTACATACTCATAGCCACCCCATATGTAATCTCACCAATCATTAAAGTTGTCTTACTGTTCATGTTACAATTATTTCCAACTCTGACAGAGGCGACAACTTGTTTTTCCACCTACAGTTCACAGATGAAACAAGTATTATTCCGTCATCTTTCTATTATAAAATCAGATCGAGACCACGTTCTGGTCTTCCAAAACTATCATCTAGTGAAACACGATGAGACAGGAATCTTAGGATATGTTGGTACTGATCGCTAAATCAATGTCAAGGTCATTTATTTCAAATTCGGTGTGGCAGTCGATGCCATACATGCTTATGAAACAGACCTGTGCTGTCTCTTTTCCTAAAGTCACTTTTGTTATTGAGATGATTTTATGCGATCCGCAATTTCTTCTTCTTTGCATGCGTTCTTCGCATGAATTTTATCCATTCTTATTGATGTATAATTGATCTTTGACAAGAAGGGTTTTTACGTTGTGCCAATTATGCGCCTATGGTGACTAGGCCTTTGACTTCATGGCATTTTATTACTGGGTGTAGTTTGCCGTAGTTGCTCTTTACGATCATCTTTTTGCACTGCATATTTGGGTTTTATGATCTACGCCAAAGAAGTTGTGCAGCCTTTCTGACTATGTTCCGGATTAGGAACATTTCTCCGGTATCTTGCAGGAGCACATAACCTTGTCCTGGGACGGCGTGTACTTATTACGCAACACCGTAAAGTGTCGGGGTTTGCGCCATTGTTCGAATTGGGCGGCTGTCAACTCTTTAGAATGTCAGCCTTACTTTTCTGACCACGTTGAGTTTATTCCGGAATAAGGAACATTCTCAGCAACTAGAAACTGTACTCGGCCTCGACAAAATTGCAGTTTCTACTCTGCGTTTTCCCTGACCAGGAAAAACACTGTTAGTTTCGCACTAATACATCGTGAGATCGTTTTACCATTAGGCGCTATCCAGCTGTCAGATCTTAATGCTCGTAAGCATCACTCCGCCAGTTTCTCCGGGGATGTTAGTTAAATTCAATTCCAGTATGTTATTTCAAGGCGTTCGTCGACAACTTGTACAACTTTCAGATTGCGGTCCGAGCCAGCTTTACCCAATAGATATATCTCAACGAGTCTCTTGTACAGATCAACTTCACCAATCTTCCCTTGTGTCGTCACTTCACATTACACCTTTCAAACGCGATCTGCCGAGAGCTAACATAGGCGTTGCCACCATTACCTGAGGGACGTGAATATTTCCTCCTGACGACTCGTACCTTATCCAGTTTATACGATTCATTTTTGATTATTTCGCTTTTTAAATCAGCCAGGAGATGCGCCGAGAGACCTGATCACTCAAGCGGTGGCCTGGAGATGTGCAGATACAGTCCTCCGGGGATTCTTCTCGTCCTATCTTGCGAGTAGATCTCGTATAACATAACAACGCACCACTACTTATACCAAGTAGCACTCCCTCGATCCCTACCCGCCGTTCATTGGCATTCATTCATCGACGACTCGCACACTACTATTTCTTATGTTTTAAACACCAATCGGACTTCCCGACCAGGAGATGCGTACATTTGTTCAGGAGTTTTGAACCTGCATTACTTTCATGCCCGCACTACTACAACTTGCGGCTCTCCTCTCTTCCTACCACTTGAGACAGAAAGTAACCAGTGTCTTTTCCAGAGTCACCACGTGGGGTGGGAGTATGGATCTTGATTGAGTGCACAGCTCACTGAAATCCTGGCGCGACGTTGTCCTATGCGTGTGGCCCCAGTCTTGCAACCTTCAATCTCGCTGTCTTTTAAGAACGTTGTAAGAAAGGCATATATATAGGCGAAACTGGCAAAACAGTGACCGTTTCGGCCAACATATGATATACCGCAAATGCGCTGTGACCCATACCAACCATAACAATGAAACAGACCATTTGGGAAACTCATAATATCAGAATCTGGCGTTATCTAATCCTGTTCATAGTGGTGCAGTCGGTGCTCAAAAAATTATCCGTTTTATTTCTTTATATGTTTGCCGCCCTCATAGATTTCAGCCACCTCCATTCCATGTTTCTTAATAATGTCTCTTCTCATATTACACACTACATTCATATGCTTCTTAATAAAATATCTCTTTTATGCACACACTACATTCATATGCTTCTTAATAATGTCTCTTCTTATGTTACACACTACATTATATATTCATAATAATGTCTCTTCTCATATTTACACCACTACATTATGTGCTTCTTAATAATGTCTCTTCTCATATTACACACTACATTCATATATTTTCTTAATAATGTCTCTTCTCATGTACACTACATTCATATGCTTCTTAATAATGTCTCTTCTCATGTTACACACTACATTCATATATTGTATGTCATATTCATATTTACACACTACATTCATATGCTTCTTAATAATGTCTCTTCTCATGTTACACACTACATTATATATTAATAATGTCTCTTCTCATGTTACACACACTACATTCATGTTTCTTATGTGTCTCTTATCATATTTACTATTGCTATGTTTCTATATGTCTCTTCTCTGCTCTTTGACCATATATTTCTGTCAATATATCTATCATGTTCCCTACTATATTCTGCTTTTTTGCTATCCATGTGTCTCTTATATTTTTTCTTATGTATACTTCTTAATAATGTCTCTTCTCTTTCACACTACATTCATATGCTTCTTAATAATGTCTCTTCTCATGTTACACACTACATTCATATGTTTCTTAATAATGTCTCTTCTCATGTTACACACTACATTCATATGCTTCTTAATAATGTCTCTTCTCGTATTACACTACATTCATATGTTTCTTATCAATGCCTCTTCTCATATTTTACTCATTCATATGCTTCTGTATGTGTATTCATGTTTACTAAATTATTACTTTATGTGCCTCTCTCCATTACACCATTACTTCATTTTAATAATGTCTTATTTATTTTTTTCATTCATATGCTTCTTAATGTCTGTTATATATTATGTCTGTCTCTATTAGTATAAATATGTTATACATATTGATTTTTATTGTTTTATCTTCCTTTCCACTTCTACTTTTTCATTATTTCGTTATTCGTTTTAGTCACATATATTTTCATTTATTTCTGGGTATTCGTTTAGTCACATATTTTCATTATTTCGTTATTCGTTTTTAGTCACATATTTCATTTATTTCGTTTTTAGTCACATATTTTCATTTATTTCGTTATTCGTTTTTAGTCACATATTTTATTCAGCTGGTGCTATTCGTTTCGTCACATATTTTCATTTGAACCGTTGAGAATTTATTATCCGATTCTACATGTGTGCCATGTCTGATTCTACATGTGTGCCATGTCTGATTCTACATGTGTGCCATGTCCGATTCTACATGTGTACAGCCATCAGTTCTCACCATACCATTTATGTGTCCGTTCTGTGTCTTCATGCCGCCACAAATTCTATATGGCCGCATGTCGATTCTCTATGTGTGCCATGTCTGATTCTACATGTGTGCCATGTCTGATTCTACATGTGTGCCATGTCCGATTCTACATGTGTGCCATGTCACAGTTCTATGTGTGCCATGTCTGATTCTACATGTGTGCCATGTCCGATTCTACATGTGCCATGTGAAGTGGACCTATTATTCTATTCCACCTCTGTGGCGATAAGTCATTCAAGTCAACGTTATATACTATCGGTACCGTCGACGAAGTAAAACTACAGTATTTTGTTTTCCGCTTGTTTCGACATTGCTACATGGTTTGCGATCTTCGCTATGTCGACAACCACTACATAGTTTTACTGCAGTCTTCCTTATATCGACATTGCTATAGTTTACTGCAGTCTTTCCTTATATCGACATTGTGCCATTTACGGTCTTTACCTCTCGACATTGCTACCGTTTACTGTAGTCTTCAATATATCGACATTGCTACATGGTTTGCTGATCGCTCAACTATATCGACATTTTCCATGGTTTTACCATGATCTTCCATTATATCGACATTGCTACATGGATTTTACTGCAGTCTTCCCTTATATTGCTACATGGTTTTACTGCAGTCTTCCATTATATCGACATTTCTACATAGTTTTACTGCAGTCTTCCATATATCGACTTTGCTACACATGGTTTTACTGCAGTATTCCATTATATCGACATTGCTATGGTTTTACACTGCAGTCTTCACCTATCGACATTTGCTGTAGTTTATTGCAGTCTTCTCTTCTAATCAACGTTTCGCCCGCCAGTTTTCTGCAGTCTTTCTTATCAAATATTTTTACAGTTTGTTTGATCTCTTCCCTTATATCGACATTGCTACATGGATTTTACTGCAGTCTTTGTCTATCAGGCATTGCCATGTAATTTTACACAGGTGCTGGTATATTGATAATCTACACTAACCCACACACATCTAGCACACCACTACTCACTGCACCACCAACTTTCCTACACACAACACACACACATCTAACACCTCTGCCACCCCAGCACCACCACACCCAGCACACACACATCTTTCTCACTGGAAGGCACATACAGAAACAGCTGTATAAATATCTTCTCCTCAGTGATGCTATAGGATAAGTTCAGGTAAGAGAACAGATATGTAATGACACAAATTAGACGAATTCGTGAATTGCTGTGTAAGCAAATACAACTTATTCTAAAAGATAAAATAGAGAGAGAGAGAGAAGAGAGCAGAGATAGAGATTCCATACCAATAACCAAAATAGAGAGAGAGAGAGTGATTCATGCTAAAGGCAAAATAGAAGAGATTCATTCTAAAGAATGCAAAATAGAGAGAGAGATATTCCATCCTAAAGGCAAAATAGAAGAGATTCTGCTAAAAGGCAAAATGAAAGAGATTCATTCAAGACCAAAATAGAGAGATTCCATCCTAAAAGGCCAATAGAAGAATTCCATGCTAAAAGGCAAAATAGAGAAAGAGAGAGAGAGATTCCATCCTAAAAAGAGCAAAATAGAAATTTATTCTAGTACAAAAAAAAAATAGAAAGATTCCATCCCTCGTAGCAAATAGAAAGAAGAAGATTCCATTCTAAAGCCAAAATAGAGAGAGAGAGAGAGATATTCCATCCTAAAAACCAAAATAGAAGAAGAAATT
This sequence comes from Arion vulgaris, assembly GCA_020796225.1. Taxonomy (NCBI): domain Eukaryota; kingdom Metazoa; phylum Mollusca; class Gastropoda; order Stylommatophora; family Arionidae; genus Arion; species Arion vulgaris. The sequence continues at coordinate 64,010,317 of CM036762.1, read as the reverse complement.
CCACTAAAACCAAAATAGAGAGAAGATTCATGCTAAAGGCAAAATAGAGAGCGATTCCATTCTAAAAAAGCAAAATAGAGAGAGAAAGAGAGAGAGAGATTCATCTAAAAGGCAAAATAGAGATATATTCAAATTCTAAATAGCAAAATAGAGAAGAGAGACCTTATACAAAAAATCATACGAGAGAGAGAGATTCATCCTTAAACGCATAAGAGAGAGAGAGAAATTCTATCATAAAGGCATAAGAGAGAGAGAAGAGATTCCATCCTTAAACGCATAAAGAGAAGAGATTCTTTCCTTAAAGACATAAGAGAGAGAGAAGAGATTCATCCTTAAAAGGCATACGAGAAGAGATTCCATCCTTAAAGACATAAGAGAAGAGATTCCATCATAAAGGCATAAGAGAGATTATATCCTTAAATGCATAAGAGAGAGAGAAAGAGAGATTCCATCCTTAAAGGCATAAGAGAGAAGATTCATCCTTAAAGCAGCATAAGAGAAATTATATTAAAGGCATAAGAGAGAGAGAGATTCCATACTTAAAGACATAAGAGAGAGAAAGAATTCATCCTTAAGAGCACAAAAGAGAGATTCTGTCCTTAAGGCATAAAGAGAGAGAGAGAGAGATTCCATCTTTAAAGACATAAGAGAGAGAGAGAGGTTATGCCAAGACACAGAGAGAAGGTCCATCATAAAGACATAAGAAGATTCATCCTTAAAAGGCATAAGAAGAGAGAAGTTATCCTTAAAGACATAAGAAAAAGAATTCCATCTCGAAAGACACATAGAGGATTCCATACTAAAGAGCATGCAGAGAGGGAGATTCATCTTAAAGACATAAGAGAAGATTCCATCCTTAAAGGCATAAAGAGAGATTCCATGCCAAAGACATAGAGAGAGAGAGAGATTCCATCCTTATAAAAAGGCATAAGAGAGAAGAGAGATTCATACTAAAGAGCATACGAGAGAGAGAGATTCCATCATAAAGACAGAGAGAGATTCCATTCTTAAAGACTATTAAGAGAGATTCCATCTTTAAAGACATAAGAGAGAAAGAGATTCCATACTTAAAGACACAAGAGATTCCATCCTTAGAACATAAGAGAAGATTCCATCCTTAAGGCATAAGAGAGAGAGATTCTCCATCCTTAAGACATAAGAAAGAGAAATTCCATCTGAAGACATAAGAGAGAGATTCATACTAAAGAGCATACGAGAGAGATTCCATCATGGAGCATAAGAGAGATTCCATCATAAAGGCATAAAGAGAGAGATTCCTACTTAAAGACATAAAGAGATGAAGATTCCATCCTTAAAGGCACAGAAATTCCACACTAAAGAGCATGCAGAGAGAGATTCCATCGTTAAGACAGAGAGAGAGATTCCATCTTAGGGCATAAGAGAGAGAGATTCCATCCTTAAAGACATAAGAGAGAGAGAGAGATTCCATACTAAAGAGCATAAGAGAGAGAGATTCCATCCTTAAAGGCACAGAAGAGAAATTCCGTCATAAAGACACCAGAGAGAGAGAAATTCATCATTAAAGACATAAGAGAAGAGAGAAGATTATGACTTAAGGAACACTGAGAAGAAGAGATTCCATCATTAAAGGCATAAGAGAGAGATTCATAATTAAAGGCATAAGAGAGAGAGAAAGAGATTCCCGTCATAAGACATAAGATAGAGAGAGATTATACTTAAAGACATAAGAAGAGAGAGAGAGATTCCATCCTTATTTCAGAAGATATATTCCATTCTAAATAGCAAAATAGAGAGAGATTTCATAAAAATCATACGAGAGAGAGATTCCATCCTTTAAACGCATAAGAAGAAGAAGATTCTATCCTTAAAGGCATAAGAGAGAGAGAGAGAGAAGAGAGTTCATCTTAACATAGAAGAGAAGATTCCATCCTTAAGAAGCATAAAGAAGATTCATCATAAAGGCATAAGAGAAGAAGATTCCATCATTAAAGGCATAAGAGAGAGAGATTCCGTCCTTAAAGACATAAGAGAGAGATTATATCCTTAAATGCATAAAGAGAAATTCTGTCGTAAAGGCATAAGAGAGAAGAGAGATTCCATCTTTAAAGACATAGAGAAGAGAGAGAGAGATTCCATACTTAAAGACATAAGAGAGGAATTCCATCATAAAGACATAAGAGAAGATTCCATCCTTAAAGGCATAAGAGAAGAGAGAGATTCCATCATAAAGACATAAAGAAAGAGATTCCATCCTGAACTATAAAGAGAAGAAGGTCCATACTAAGGGCATACGAGAGAGAGATTCCATCCTTAAAGACATAAGAAGAGATTCCATCATAAAGGCATAAAGAGATTCCATGCTAAGACATAAGAGAGAGATTCCATCCTTAAAGGCATAAGAGAGAGAGAGAGATTCCATACTAAAGAGCATACGAGAGAGAGAGATTCCATCCTTAAAGACAGAGAGAGATTCCATCACTTAAAGACATAAGAGAAATTCCATCTTCTAGAGGCCTATAGAGAGAAATTCTTTCCTTAAAGACATAAGAGAGAGAGAGATTCCATCCTTAAGAACATAAAGAGAGAGAGAGATTCCATCCTTAAAGGCATAAAGAGAGAGAAATTCCATCATAAGAACATAAGAGAAAGAGAGATTCCATCCTGAAAGACATAAGAGAGAGAGATTCCATGCTAAAGAGCATGCAGGAGAGAGATTCCATGTAGTTTACAGAGAGAGAAAGATTCATCCTTAAAGGCATACAGAGAAATTCATACTTAAAGACATAAAGAGAAGATTCCATCCTTAAGGCATAGAGGCAGAGAAGATTTCATGCACTAAAAACATGCAGAGAAGATTCCATCATAAAGGCCAGAGAGAGAGGTCCATCCTTAAAGACATAAGAAGAGAGAGATTCCATCCTTATAAAGACATAAGAGATTCCATATAAAACCTAAGAGAGAGAGATTCACTCCTTAAAAACATAGAAGAAGAAGATTGCTCGCAAGACATAAGAGAGAGAGAGAGATTCCATCCTTAAAGGCATACGAGAGAGAGAGAGAGATTCCATCATAAAGAACATAAGAGAGAGGTCCATCCTTAAAGGCATAAGAGAAATTATATCCTTAAATGCATAAGAGAGAGAGAAAGAAATTCCATCCTTAAAGGCATAAGAGAGATTCCATCCTTAAGGCATAAGGAAAAGGAGAGAGAGATTCATACTTAAGGCATAAGAGAGAGAGATTCCATCCTTAAAGGCATGAAAAGAGAGAAGATTCACCTCCTTAAGGCATAAGAGAGAAGAGATTCATCTTCAAAGACATAAGAGAGAGAGAGATTCCGCTGCCAAGCACAAAGAAGATTCATCCTTAAAGACATAAGAGAGAGAGATTCCATCCTTAAAGGCATAAGAGAGAGATTCCATCCTTAAAGACATAAGAGAGAGAGATTCCATCCTGAAAGACATAAGAAGAAGAGAGATTCCATACTAAAGGCATACAGAAGAGAGATTCCATCATAAAGACATAAGAGAAGAAGGAATTCCATCCTTAAAGGCATAAAGAGAGATTCATACTTAAAGTCATAAGAGAGAGAGAAGATTCCATCCTTAAAGGCATAAGAGAGAGATTCCATACTAAAAACGCTTCTGAGAAATTCCATCCTTAAAGACAGAGAAGATTCCATCCTTAAGAACATAAGAGAGATTCATCTTTAAAGACATAAGAGAAAGAGATTCCATACTTAAAGACATAGAGAGAAGAGATTCCATCATAAAGACATAAGAGAGAGATTCCATCCTTAAAACATAGAGAGAGAGAGGAATTCCATCCTTAAAGACATAAGAGAAAGAGATTCCATCCTGAAGACATAAGAGAGAATTCCATACTAAAAGAGCATACGAGAGAGAGATTCCATCCTTAAAGACATAAGAGAGAGAGAGATTCCATCATAAAAGGCATAAAGAAGATTCCATACTTAAAGACATAAGAGATAAGAATTCCATCTGAGAGGCATAGAGAAGAGAAGACAGATTCCATACTAAAACTCCCAAGAGAGAGGATTCCATCCTTAAAGACAGAAGAGAAGAGAATTCCATCCTTAAAGACATAAGAGAGAGATTCCATCCTTAAAGACAACAGAGAAGAGAGATTCCATACTAAAAGGCATAAGAGAGAGAGATTCCATCTATGAGGCATAGAGAGAAGAAGATTCCGTCATATAAAGAACAAGAGAGAGAGAAATTTCATCCTTAAAACATAAGAGAGAGAGAGAAATTCCATACTTAAAGGAACATAAGAGAAGATTCCATCATTAAAGGCATAAGAAGAGAATTCCATAATTAAGGCATAAGAGAAGAGAGGATTCAAATCATAAAGACATAAGAATAGAAAAATTATAGCAAAGACATAAGAGAGAGAGAGGAATTCCATGTAAAGGCATAAGAGAGGAGATATATTCCATTCTAAATAGCAGCAAAATAGAGAGAGAGATTTATGCAAATCATACGAGAGAGAGATTCCATCCTTAAACCATGAGAGAGAGAGAGATTCTATCCTTAAAGGCATAAGAAGAAGAGAATTCCATCCTTAAACGCATAAGAGAGAGAATTCCATCATAAAAGCATAAGAGAAAATTCCATCCTTAAAGGCATAAGAGAGAGAAGATTCCATCATTAAGAGTATAAGAGAGATTCATAATTAAAGGCATAAGAGAGAGATTCCAGTCCTTAAAGACATAAGAGAGAGATTATATCCTTAAATGCATAAGAGAAGATTCTGTCCTTAAAGATATAGAGAGAAGAGAGAGAGAGGAATTCCATCTTTAAAGACATAAAGAGAGAGAGAGAGAGATTCCATACTTAAAGACATAAGAGAGAGAAAGAGAGATTCCATCCTTAAAGACATAAGATCCATCCTTAAAGGCATAAGAGAGAGATTCCATCCTTAAAGGCATAAAAGAAGATTCCATACTTAAAGACATAAGAAGATTCCATCCTTAAGGCATAAGAGAGAGAGATTCCATACTAAAGTATGCAAGAGAGAGAGAGATTCTATCATAAAGACAGAGAGAAGATTCCATCCTTAGACATAAGAAAGAGATTCCATCTTTAAGACATAAGAGAGAGAGATTCTTTCATAAAGACTATGTAAGAGAGATTCCATCACAAAGACATAAGAAGAAGAAGATTCCATCCTTAAAGGCATAAAGAGAAGAAGAATTCCATCCTTAAGACATAAGAGAAAGAGAGATTCCATCTGAAAGACTTCTATAGAGAAAAGTTACACCTAAGGCATACAGAAAATTCCATCACCAAGACATGAGAGAAAGTTATCTTGAAGGCGCATAAGAAAATTCTACCAAGGCTACAAGAAGATTATCATAGAGACATGGAGGAAGAAGATTCATATACTACAAGAAACTATACGAGGAGGAATTACATCATAAAATAAAGAAATTATCACCAAGTCCTAGAGAAAATTTCTCTTAAAACATAAGAGAGAGAGATTCATACTAAGAGAGCATAAGAGAGATTCCATCCTTAAAGGCATAAGAGAGAGATTCCATCCTTAAAGACATAAGAGAGAGAGATTTCATCCTTAGGAGCATAAGAGAGAGATTCATACTTAAAGACATAAGAGAAGAGATTCCATCATTAAGGCATAAGAGAAGAGATTCATAATTAAAGGCATAAGAGAGAAGAAGAGATTCCATCCTTAAAGACTTAATAGAGAGAGAGACAGATTCATCCAACAAAGGCATAAGAGAAAGACCCATCCTTAAAGGCATAAAAAAGAGAGATTCCTTATGAACATAAGAGAGAGAGAAGAAGTTCATCGCAAGACATAAGAGAGAGATTCCATCATATAAAGACATAGAGAGAGAGAGAGATTCCATCCTTAAAGACATAAGAGAGAGAGATTCCATACTTAAAGACATAAGAGAGAGAGCGAGATTCATCCTTAAAGACATAGAGAGAAAGAGATTCCATCCTTAAAGACATAAGAGAGAGAGAGAGATTCCATCCTTAAAGACATAAGAAGAAGATTCCATCCTTAAAGACATAAGAGAGAGAGATTCCATCCTTAAAGGCATAAGAGAGAGAGAGAGAGATTCCATCCTTAAAGGCATAAAAAGGGAGAAGAGATTCCATCTTAAAGGCATAAGAGAGAGAAGATTCCATCCTTAAAGGCATAAAGAGAGAGAAGATTCATCATAAAGACATAAGAAATTCCATGCCAAGACGCAAGAGAAGATTCCGTCCTTAAAGGACATAGAAGAGAGAGATTCCATCCTTAAAGACATAAGAAGGGTTATATAAAGACATAGAAGTTCCATCATAGACATAAGAGAAAGTCATCGTAAGGCTAGAGAGAAGATTCAACTAACAAAGGCATAAAGAGAGATTGTCACTTAAAAAGAGAACGCTGAGAGAGAGATTCCATGCACTTAAAGGAACCCATAAAGAGGAGAAGAGAGATTCCATCCCTTAAAGACATAAGAGAGAGAGAGATTCCATCCTTAAAGACATAAGAGAGAGAGAGATTCATATAAAAGCATAGAGAGAGAGAAGTTACATAAAGACATAAGAAGAGAGAGAGATTATATTAAAGACATAAGAGAGAGAGATTCATCCTTAAAGACATTATGAGAGAGAGAAGTTCCACATAAGACATAAGAAGAGAGATTCCATCATAAAGACATAAGAGAGAGAGAGAGAGAGAGATTCCATCATTAAAGGCATAAGAGAGAGATTCCATACTTAAAGACATAAGAGAAATTCATCCTTAAAGACATAAGAGATAAATTCCATCTTAAAGACACCAGAGAGAGAGGGATTCCATCCTTAAGACACAGATAGAGAGAAGTTCCATCCTTAAAGACATAAGAGAAGAGATTCCATCATAGAAGACATAAGAAGAAGAGATTCCATCCTTAAGACATAGAAGAATTCCATACTTAAAGACATAAGAAGAAGAGAGATTCCATCCTTAAGACATAGAGAGAGAGAGAGAAATTCATATAAAGACATAAGAGAGAGATAGATTCCATCATAATGGCATAAGAGAGAGAGATTCCATCCTTAAAGACATAAGAGAAGTTCCATACTTGAACATAAGAGAGAGAAGGAGATTCCATCCTTAAGGCATAAGAGAGAGAGATTCTACTAAAGAGCATAAGAGAAAGAAAAGATTCATATAGGAACATAAGAGAGAGAGAGAGATTCCATCCTTAAAGACATAAGATAGAGAGAGAGAGATTCCATCCTTAAAGACATAAGAGAGAGAGAGATTCAATACTTAAAGGCATAAGAGAGAGATTCATACTTAAAAACATAAGAAGAGATTCCATCTTAAAATGCATAAGAGAGAGAGAGATTCCATACTTAAGACATAAGAAATTATACTTAAAGACATAAGAGAGAGAGATTCCATCCTTAAAGAGTATAAGAGAGAGATTCCATACTAAAAAGAGCATACAGGAGAAGAGATTCCATCCTTAAAGACATAAGAGAAGAGATATTCATACTTAAAGACATAAGAGAGAGATTCTGTAAAGACATAAGAGAGAGAGAGAAGATTCCATATAAGAGCATAAGAGAGAGATATTCCATCCTTAAAGACATAAGAGAGAGATTCCATCCTTAAAGACATAAGAGAGAGATTCCATCCTTAAAGACATAAGAGAGAGAGAGATTAAATGCTAAAGGCATAAGAGAAGAGAGAGAGTTCCATCCTTAAGAACATAAGAGAAGAAGATTCCATCCTTAGGAAGACGTAAGAGAGAGAGAGATTCCATCCTTAAGACTTAATAGAGAGGGCAAATTCCATCACTTAAAGGCATAGAGAGATTCCATCAGCAAAGGCATAAAGAGAGATTCCATGCCAAAGACATAAGAGAGAAATTCATACTTAAAGACAAGAGAGAGAGAGATTCATCATACAGACATAAAAGAGGAGAATTCATGAGAACATAAGAGAGAGAAATTCCATGTAAAGACATAAAGAAGGCGAGATTCCATCCCCTTAAAGACATAAGAGAGAGAGAAGAGAGATTCCATCCTTAAAGACATAAGAAGAGATTCATCCTTAAAGACATAAGAGAGATTCATCCTTGAAGACATAAGGGAGAAGAGAAGATTCCATCCTTAAAGGCATAAGAGAGAGAGATTCATCCTTAAAGGCATAAGAGAGAGATTCCATCCTTAAAGACATAAGAGAGATTCCATACTTAAAGACATAAGAGAGAGAAGGGATTCCATCTTAAAGACATAAGATAGAGAGATTCCATCCTTAAAAGACATAAGAGAGATTCCATCATAAAGACATAAAGAAGAAGATTCCATCCTTAAAGACATAGAGAATTCCATACTTAAAGACATAAGAGAGAGAGATTCAATATAAAAGCATAAGAGAGAGAGAGAATTCCATCCTTAAAGACATAAGAGAGAAATTCCATACTTAAAAGACTACAGAAGAGAAAGAGTTATCTTAAAGACCTTATAGAGAGAAGATTATACTTAAACATGAAGAGAGAGATTCCATACTTAAAGACATAAGAGATTCATCTTTAAAGACACAAGAGAGAGAGAATATTCCATCCTTAAAAAGGCATAAAGAGAGATTCTGTAAGACATAAGAGAGAGAGATTCTATACTTAGAACATAAGAGAAGAGAGAGAGAGATTCCATCATAAAGACATAAGAGAGAGAGAGATTCCATGCCAAAGGCATAGAGAGAGAGGAAGTTATACTTAAAGACATAAAGAGAGATTCCATCCTTAAAGACTAGAGAGAAGAGAGAGATTCCATCCTTAAAGACATAAGAGAGAAATTCCATACTTAAAGACATAAGAGAGAGAGAGAAGTTCCATCCTTAAAGACATAAGAGAGAGAGAGAGATTCCATACTAAAGAGCATAAGAGAGAGATTCATACTTAAAGACATAAAGAGAGAGAGAGATTCCATCCTTACAAAGACATAAGAGAAGAGATAAATTCCATTCTTAAAGACCTTATAAGAGAGGGATTCCATCCTTAAAGACATAAGATAGAGAGAGAGATTCCATCCTTAAAGACATAAGAGAGAGAGAGAGAGATTCCATCCTTAAAGACATAAGAGAGAGAGAGATTCCATCATTAAAGACATAAGAGAGAGAGATTCCATACTTAAAGACATAAGAGAGAAATTCCATCAACAAAGACATAAGAGAGAGAGAGAAGATTCCATACTTAAAGACATAAGAGAGAGAGATAGATTCCATCCTTAATGGCATAAGAGAAGATTCCATCATAAAGACATAAAGAGAGAGAAGAGAGATTCCATCATAAAGACATAGAGAGAGAGAAGATTCCATCCTTAAAGACATAAGAGAGAAGATATTCATAGCAAGACATATAAGAGAGATTCACCATAAAGACATAGAGAGAGAAATTCCATACTTAAAGACATAAAGAGAGAGAGATTCATCTTGAGTATAAGAGAGAGATTCCATCACAAGACATAAGAGAGATTCCATATCTTAAAAAGGCATAAAGAGAGATTCCATACTTAAACGCATAAGAGAGATTCCATGTAAAGACATAAGAGATTCCATCCTTAAAGACACAAAAGAGAGAGAGAGAGATTCCATCTACAAAAGAACATAAGAGAGAAATTCCATACTTAAAGACGCAGAGAAGATTCATATACTTAAAAAGACATAAGAGAGAGAGAGATTCCATCATAGGAGCATAAGAGATTCCATCTTAAAAACAGAGAGAGATTCCATGCTTAAACGCATAAGAAGATTCATGTAAGACATAAGAGAGAGAAGAGATTCCATACTTAAAGACATAAGAGAGAAGAGATTCCATATAAACACATAAGAGAGAGAGAAGATTAAATCATAAAGGCATAAGAGAGAGAGATTTCATCTATTAAAGACATGAGAAGAAGATTATAAAGACATAAGAAGAAGAAGATTCATCTATTAAAGGCATAAGAGAGAGATTCCATAATTAAAGGCATAAGAAGAGAGATTCCGTCATGGAGCCTTAAGATAGAGAGAAATTCCATACTTAGACATAAGAGAGAGATTCCATACTTAAAGACATAAGAGAGAGAGATTCCATGTAAAGACATAAGAGAAAGAAAGTTTACTTAAACATAAGAGAGAGAGAGAGATTCAAATCCTTAAGACATAAGAGAGGAATTTCATCATTAAAGACTATAGAGAAGAGAGAGAGATTCATCTTAGACATAAGAGAGAGAGAGAGGTTTTATCATTAAGGCATAAGAGAGAAGAGAATTATAATTAAAGCCTAGAGAGAGAGAAATTCAAGCGTCATAAAGACATAAGATAGAGAGATTCCATGTAAAGACATAAAGAGAGAGAGAGAGAGATTCTAATCATACAGGCATAAGAGAGATTCCATACTAAAGAGCATACAGAGAGAGATTCCATCCTTAAAGAGCATAAGAGAAGGGTCCTTAGCACATAGAAATATTATGTTAGCGCAGAAGATTCCTGCCAAGACATAAGAGAGATTCCATGTAGACATAAGAGAGATTCCATCCTTAAAGGCATAAAGAGAGAGATTCCATACTAAGAACATACAGAAGACCAATGTGAACACTAAGAGAGAGAGAGATTCCATACTTAAAGACATAGAAGAGATTCCATGTAAGACATAAGAGAGAGAGATTCCATATAGAGCATAAGAGATTCCATCCTTAAGACATAAGAGAGAGAGATTCCATCTGTAAAGACACTGCAGAAATTCCACCATAAAAGGATATAAGAGGATTCCATATAAAGCATAAGAGAGAGAGATTCGGCCTTAAAGACATAAGAGAGAAAGAGATTCCATCATAAAGACATAAGAGAAGAGAGATTCATCCTTAAAGGCTGTCGAAGACAGATTCCATCTTAAAGGCATAAGAGAGAGAATTCCATCCTTAAAAAGGCATAAAGAGAGATTCCATACTTAAAGACCTTATAAAGAGAGAGAGAAGAGATTCATGTAGGGCATAAGAGAGAGAGAGAGAGATTCATCATAAGACCTCACAGAGAGAGAGATTCATCAAGACTCAGAGAGAGAGAAGTTCATGCCCAAAGACATAAGAGAGAAATGAGATTATCTGTAAAGATGCTAAGAAGAGAGAGAAGATTCCATCATAAAGACATAAGAGAAGAGAGATTCCATCCTTAAAGACATAAGAGAGAGAAGATTCATCCTTAAAGACATAAGAAGAGAGAGAGAGAGATTCCATCATAAAGGCATAAGAGAGAGAGAAGGGTTCCATCCTTAAAAGGCATAAAAGAGGAGAGAGAGATTCCATACTTAAAGGCATAAGAGAGAGAGATTCCATCATAAAGCGCAAAAAGAGAGAGAGAGATTCCATCCTTAAAGACATAAGAGATTCCATGCCAGGAGCATAAGAGAGAGAGAGATTCCATCCTTAAAGACATAAGAGAGAGAGAGAGATTCCATCCTTAAGAACATAAGAGAAGAAGAGATTCCATATAAGACATAAGAGAGAGAGATTCCATCCTTAAAGGCCTCTAAGAGAGAAAGTCATCCTTAAAGACATAAGGAGAGATTCCATCCTTAAAGGCATAAAAGAGAGATTCCATGTAAAACCTACAGAGAGAGAGATTCCATGTAAAGACATAAGAGAGATTCCATCCTTAAGACATGAGAGAGAAGAAGATTCCATCCTTAAAGACATAAGAGAGAGAGAGATTCCATACTTAAAGGCATAAGAGAGAGAGAGAGATTCCTACTTAAGGCCATAAGAGAGAGAGAGAGAAGATTCCATCCTTAAAGACATAAGAGAGAGAGAGATTCCATCGCCAAGACATATGAGAGAGAGAGAGATTCATACTTAAAGACATAAAGAGAGATTCCATCCTTAAAGACATAAGAGAGAGAGAGAGAGATTCCATCAACAAAGACATAAGAGAGAGATTCTTATAGGAACATAAGAGAGAGAGATTCCATCATAAAGACATAAGAGAGATAGAGTTCATGTAAAGACATAAGAGAGGGATTCATCAGCAAGACATAAGACAGAGAGAGATTCCATCCTTAAAGACAAGAGAGAAGAGAGAGATTCCATCATAGAACATAAGAGAGAAGATTCCATCTAGAAGACATAAGAGAGAATTCCATACTTAAAGACATAAGAGAGAGAGAGATTCCATCCTTAAAGACATAAGAGAGAGAGATTCATGCCAAAGACACTAAGAGAGAGAGGGTAGATTCCATCCTTAATGCTTTAAGAGAGAGAGAGATTCCATCCTTAAAGACATAAGAGAGAGATTCCATACTTAAAGACATAAGAGAGAGAGAGATTCCATCCTTAAAGGCATAGAGAGAGATTCCATGTAAGGCATAAGAGAGAAGAAAGATTCCCATACTTAAAGACATAAGAGAGAGAGAGATTCCATCCTTATAGACATAAGAGAGAGAGATTCCATCATAAGACATAAGAGAGAGATTCCATAGCAAAGGCATAAGAGAGAATTCCATACTTAAAACATAAGAGAGAGATTCCATCCTTAAAGGCATAAGAGGAGAAATTCCATACTTAAAGACATAAGAGAGAGAGATTCCATAACCCAAAGACATAAGAGAGAGATTCATCTTACAAGGCATAAGAGAGAGAAATTCCATACTAAGGCGCCACGAGAGAGAGATTCCATCATAAAGACATAAGAGAAGATATTCCATACTTAAGACATAAGAGATTCCATACTTAAAGAACATAAAGAGAGAAGAGATTCCATACTAAAGAACATAAGAGAGAGAGATATTCCATCCTTAAAGACATAAGAGATTCCATCCTTAAGACATAAAGAGAGATTCCATCCTTAAAGACATAAGAGAGAGAGATTCCATACTAAAGAGCATAAGAGAGAGAGAGATTCCATCCTTAAAGACATAAGAGAGAGAAAGAGAGATTCCATCCTTAAAGACATAAGAGAGAGAAGAGATTCATCACTTAAGACTTAATAGAGAGAGACAGATTCATCCTTAAAAGGCATAAGAGAGAGATTCCATCCTTAAAGGCATAAAAGAGAGAGAGAGATTCCATACTTAAAGACATAAGAGAGAGAGAGAGAGATTCCATACTTAAAGACATAAAGAGAGAAGAGAGAGAGAGATTCCATCCTTAAAAGACATAAGAGAGAAGATTCCATCCTTAAAGACATAAGAGAGAGAGAGAGATTCCATACTTAAAGACATAAGAGAGAGAGAGATTCCATCATAAAGACATAAGAGAGAGAGATTCCATCCTTAAAGACACCAAGAGAGAAGATTCCATCCTTAAAGACATAAGAGAGAGAGAGAATTCATCCTTAAAAGCATAAGAGAAGATTCCATCCTTAAAGGCATAAGAGAGAAATTCCATCCTTAAAGGCATAAAAGAGGAGAGAGAATTCCATCATAAAGGCATAAGAAGAGAAGATTCCATCATTAAAAGGCATAAAAAAGAGAGAGAGAGAGATTCCATGTAAAGACATAAGAGAAGAGAGAAAGTTCCATACTTAAAGACACAAGAGAGAGATTCCATCCTTAAAGAACATAAGAGAGAGAGATTCCATCCTTAAAGACATGAGAGAGAGAGATTCCTATAAGTATACAAGAGAGAGGAAGAGAGAGATTCATCGCCAAAGACATAAGAGAGAGAGTCCATCCTTAAAGACATAGAGAGAGAAGATTCCATCCTTAAAGGCATAAAGAGAATTCATACTTAAAGACACAAAGAGAGAGAGAAATTCATACTTAAAACATAAAGAGAGAGAAATTCCATCATAAGACATAAGAGAGAGAAATTCCATCCTTAAGACATAAGAGAGAGAGAGTTATGTAAAGGCATAAGAGAAATTCCATACTTAAAGACATAAGAGAGAGAGATTCCATCATAGGAACATAAGAGAGAGAAGAGATTCACCATAAAGACATAAGAGAAGAAGATTCATGCTAAGAGCATAAGAAGTTTATCCAGCAGGAACATAAGAGAGAAAGAGATTCCATCCTTAAAGACATAAGAGAGAAAGTTCCATCCTTAAAGACTTAATAGAGAAGAGACAGATTCCATCCTTAAGGCATAAGAGAGATTCCATCATAAAGGCATAAAGAGAAGAAGAGATTCAGCAAAGACATAAGAGAGAGAGAGAAATTCCATACTTAAAGACATAAGAGAGAGAGAGAATTCATCCTTAAGACATAAGAGAGAGAGAGAGATTCCATCCTTAAAGACATAAGAGATTCCATGCTCAAGACACAAGAAATGAGATTCCATCCTTAAATTATAAGAGAGAGAAGATTCCATCCTTAAAGACTATAGAGAGAGAGAGAGAGATTCCATCATAAAGACATAAGAGAGAGAGAGAGATTCATCCTTAAAAGCAGAGAGAGATTCATCATGAGCATAGAGAGAGAGAGATTCCATCCTTAAAGAGCATAAAAAGAGGAAGAAAGTTCATAAGGCATAAAGAGAGAGAAGATTCCATCCTTAAAGGCATAAAGAGAGAGAGAGATTCCATCCTTAAAGACATAAGAGAGAGAGAGATTCCATACTTAAAGACATAAGAGAGAGATTCCATCCTTAAAGACATAGGAAGGAGAGAGATTCATCATAAAGACATAAGAGAGAGAAGTTCCATACTTAAGACATAAGAGAGAGAAGAAGAGTTCCATCCTTAAAGACATAAGAGAGAGAGAAAGTCCATCCTTAAAGACATAAGAGAAGAAAGTTCATCCTTAAAGGCATAAAGAGAGAGAGATTCATACTTAAGACATAAGAGAAATTCCATACTTAAAGACATAAGAAGAGAAGATTCCATCCTTAAGACATAAGAGAGAGAGAAGATTCCATCCTTAAAGACATAAGAGAGAGAAATTCCATGTAGAAACCTCAGAGAGAGAGAGAGAGATTCCATACTTAAAGACATGAGAGAGAGAGAGAGATTCCATCCTTAAAGACATAAGAGAGAGAAGAATTCCATCATAAAGACATATGAAGAGAGAGAATTCATGCCAAAGACATAAGAGAAGATTCCATCCTTAAAGACATAAGAGAGAGAGAGAGATTCCATCCTTAAAGACATAAGAGAGAGAGATTCCATGTAAAGACATAAAGAAGAAATTTCATCCTTAAAGACATAAGAGAGATAAATTCCATACTTAAAGACATAAGAGATTCCATCTGGGCATAAGACAGAGAGAGAGATTCCATCCTTAAAGACATAAGAGAGAGAGAGATTCCATCATAAAGACATAAGAAGAGATTCCATCATAAAGACATAAGAGATTCCATGTAAGACATAAGAGAGAAGATTCATCCTTAAAGACATAAGAGAGAGAGAGATTCCATACTTAGGAACCATAAGAGAGAAGATAGATTCCATCCTTAATGGCATAAGAAATTCCATCCTTAAAGACATAAAAGAGAGATTCCATACTTAAGAACATAGAGAGAGAGAGAGAGATTCATCCTTAAAGGCATAAGAGAGATTCCATACTAAAAGAGCATAAGAGAAAGAAAGATTCCATACTTAAAGACATAAGAGAGAAGATTCCATCCTTAAAGACATAAGAGAGAGAGAGATTCATCATAAAGACATAAAAGAGAGAGAGAGATTCCATACTTAAAGGCATAGAGAGAGAGATTCTAGCAAAACATAAGAGAGAGATTCATCCTTAAAGGCATAAGAGAGAGAGATTCCATGTAAAGACATAAGAGAGAGAGATTCCATACTTAAAGACATAAGAGAGAGAGAGAGATTCCATCCTTAGGCATAAGAAGATTCATACTAAAGAGCATACGAGAGAGAAGATTATCATTAAAGACATAAGAAGATATTCATACTTAAAGACATAAGAGAGAGAGATTCCATACTTAAAGACATAAGAGAGAGAAGAGATTCCATACTAAAGAGCATAGAGAGAAGATATTTATGCTTAAAGACGTAAGAGAGATTCCATCCTTAAAGACATAAGAGAGAGAATTCCATCCTTAAAGACATAGAGAGAGAGATTCCATACCTAAGAGCATAAAGAGAGAGAGAGATTCATCATAAAGACATAAGAGAAGAAGAGAAATTCCATCCTTAAAGACATAAGAGAGAAGAGATTCCATCTTAAAGACTTAATAGAGAGAGACAGATTCCATCATAAGGCATAAGAGAGAAATTCCATCCTTAAAGGCATAAAGAGAGAGATTCCATGCCAAGACATAAGAGAGAGAGAGAGAGATTCCATACTTAAAGACATGAGAGAGAGAGAGAGATTCCATCCTTAAAGACAGAGAGAAGTTCATCATAAAGACATAAGAGAGAGATTCCATATGAACATAAGAGAGAAACGAGATTCCATCCTTAAAGACATAAGAGAGAGAGAGAGATTCATCATAAAGACATAAGAGAGAGAGATTCATCATAAAGACATAAGAGAGAGATTCCATCCTTAAAGACATAAGAGAGAGAGAGAGAAGATTCCATCCTTAAAGGCATAAGAAGAGAAATTCCATCATTAAGGCATAAAAGAGGAGAGAAGAGTTCCCATCCTTAAGAAGCATAAGAGAAGAAGATTCATATTAAAGGCATAAAGAGAGAGAAGAGATTCCATCATAAAGACATAAGAAGAGAGATTCCATGCTTAAAGACATAAGAGAGAGAGGATTCCATCCTTAAAGACATAAGAAGAGAGAAGATTCCATCCTTAAAGACATGAGAAGAGAAATTCCATACTCAAGACATAAGAGAGAGAGAGAGATTCATCATAAAGACATAAGAGAGAGAAGAATATCTTATGTAAAGACATAAGAGAAATTCCATCCTTAAGGCATAAAGAGAGAGATTCCATACTTAGAGACATAAGAGAGAGAATTCCATACTTAAAGACATAAGAGAGAGAGATTCCATCTTTAAAGACATAAGAGAGAGAGATTCCATCCTTAAGACATAAGAGAGAAGAGATTCTATAAAGGCATAAGAGAGAGATTCCATGTAAGAGACATAAGAGAGAAATTCCACCCTGAAAGACATAAGAGAGAGATTCCATCCTTAGGAACATATGAGAGAGAGAGATTCCATAACCAGAACATAGAGAGAGAGATTCATCATAAAGACATAAGAGAGAGAGATTCCATCCTTAAAGACATAAGAGAAGAGATTCTATACTTAAAGACACTAAAGAGAGAGAGAAGAGAATTCCATCACAAAGACATAAAGGAGAGAGATGAGATTCCATACTTAAAGAACCTTATAGAGAGAGAGAGGATTCATCCTTAAAGACATAAGATAGAAGAAGATTCCATCCTTAAAGACATAAGAGAGAGAATTCCATCCTTAAAGACATAAGAGAGAAGAGATTCATCCTTAAAAGACATAAGAAGAGATTCCATACTTAAAGACATAAGAGAGAGAGATTCCATCTATCAAGACATAAGAGAGATTCCCATACTTAAAGACATAAGAGAGAGAGAGATAGATTCCATCATAATGGCATAAGAGAGAGAGAGAGAGATTCCATCCTTAAAGACATAAGAGAGAGAGAGATTCCATACTTAAAGACATAAGAGAGAAATTCCATCCTTAAAGGCATAAGAGAGAGAGATTCCATACTAAAAAAGAGCATAAGAAGAAAAAGAAAGATTCCATACTTAAGACATAGAGAGAGATTCCATCCTTAAGACATAAGAGAGAGAGAGAGATTCCATCCTTAAAGACATAAGAGAGAGAGATTCCATACTTAAAGACATAAGAGAGAGATTCCATCCTTAAAGACATAAGAGAGAGAGAATTCATACTTCAAACATAAGAGAGAGAGAGATTCCATATAAGACATAAGAGAGAGATTCCATCTTTAAAGACAGAAAGAGAGAGAAGAGAGATTCCATCCTTAAAGGCATAAGAGAGAGAGAATTCCATACTTAAAGACATAAGAGAGAGAGATTCCATACTTAAAGACATAAAGAGAGAGAAGAGATTCCATCATAAAGACATAAGAGAAGAGATTCCATACTTAAAGGCATAGAGAGAGAGATTCCATGCCAAACGCATAAGAGAGATTCACTGCCCAAACGCAGAGAAATTCCATGCTTAAAGACATAAGAGAAGAGATTCATACTTAAACGCATAAGAGAGAAGAGATTCCATACTTAAACGCATAAAGAGAGAGAGAGAAGAGATTCATGCCAAAAACATAAGAGAGAGAGAGATTCCATCCTTAAAGACATAAGAGAGAGAAATTCCATCATAAAGACATAAGAGAGAGAGAGAGAGATTCATATAAAAGACACAAGAGAGAAGAGAATTCCATCATAAAGAACATAGAGAAGATTCCATCCTTAGAACATAAGAGAGAGGGGAAGTTCCATGTCATGAAGACCTGCAGAGAAGAAAATTCCACCAAAGTATAGAAGAAGGTTCATATAAGACATACAGAAGAGAAGGTTGCATCCTTAAAGACATAAGAGAGAGATTCCATATAAAGACATAAGAAAGAGAGATTCCATCTTAAAGACATAAAGAGAGAGATAGAGTTTCCATACTTAAAGACATAAGAGAGGATTCCATCATAAAGACATAAGATAGAGAAGATTCCATCTTAAAGACATAAGAGAGAAGATTCCATCCTTAAAGACATAAGAAAAGAGAGAGAGAAGGGTCATCCTTAAAGACATAGAGAGAGATTCCATACTTAAAGACATAAGAGAGAGAGATTCCATCCTTAAGACATAGAGAGAGAGAGAGATTCCATACTTAAAGACACAAGAGAGAGAGATAGATTCATCCTTAATGGCATAAGAGAAGAGAGATTCCATCCTTAAAGACATAAGAAGAAGAGAGAGGGAGGAAGAGGGGAGAGAAGAGAGATTCCATACTTAAAGACATAAGAGAAGAAGAGATTCATCCTTAAAAGGCATAAGAGAAGATTCCATACTAAAGAGCATAAGAGAGAAAAGAAAGATTCCATACTTAAAGACATAAGAGAGAGATTCATCCTTAAAAGACGGGGGGAGAGAATTCCATCCTTAAGACATAAGAGAGAGATTCCATGTAAAGACACATAAGAGAGATTCCATCATAAAGACATAAGAGAAGAAGAGAAGATTCCACTGCCCAGCACGCAGAGAGATTCCATGTAAAGACATAGAGAGATTCCATCTTTAAAGACACAAGAGAGAGAGATTCCATCCTTAAGGCATAAGAGAGAGAGAAATTCCATGTAAAGACATAGAAGAATTCCATGCCATTAAAGAGAGAGAGAGATTCCATCCTTAAGACATAAGAGGTCCATACTTAAAGGCATAAGAGAGAGAGAGATTCATACTTAAACACTTATAAGAGAGAGAGATTCCATATAAGAACATAAGAGAGAGAGATTCATATAAAGACATAAGAGAGAGAGAATTATACTTAAACATAGAGAGAGATTCCATACTTAAACGCATAAGAGAAATTGAAATTCCATACTTAAAGACATAAGAGAGAGAGAGAGAGATTCCATCCTTAAAGACATAAGAGAGAGAGAGAAAGATTCCATCCTTAAAGACATAAGAGAGAAGAGATTATACTTAAAGACATAAGAGAGAGAGATTCAATCACTTAAAGACATAAGAGAGAGAGAGAGATTCCCATCATAGACATAAGAGAGAGAGATTCATGCCAAAAGAACTATAGAGAGAGAGATTCCATCCTTAAACATAATAGAGATAGAATTCAAACTCTTAAAGACATAAGAGAGAGATTCCATCCTTAAAGACATAAGATAGAAGATTATCCTTAAAGACATAAGAGAGAGATTCCATCCTTAAAGACATAAGAGAGAGAGAGATTCCATCCTTAAAGACATAAGAGATTCATACTTAAAGACATAAGAGAAGAAGAAGATTCCATCCTTAAGACATAAGAGAGATTCCATGTAAAGACATAAGAGAGAAGATAGATTCCATCCCGTAATGGCATAAGAGAGAGAGATTCCATCCTTAAAGACATAAGAGAGAGAGAGATTCCATCCTTAAAGACATAAGAGAGATTCCATCCTTAAAGACATAAGAGAGAGAGAGATATTCCATACTTAAAGACATAAGGAAGAAAGAGATTCCACCAGCAAAAGACATAGAGAGAGAGAGGAATTCCATACTTAAAGACATAAGAGAGAGAGAGATTCCATCCTTAAAGACATAAGAGAGATTCATCAAAAGACATAAGAGAAGAGAGATTCATACTTAAAGGCATAAGAGAGAGAGAGAGAATTCCATACTTAAACACTTGCAGAGAGAGATTCCATCTTCCAAGACATAAAGAGAAATTCCATCTACATAAAGACACAAGAGAGAGAGAGAGATTCATCATAAAGGCATAAGAAGAGATTCATACTTAAGACATACAGAGAGAGATTCATGCCAAGACATAAGAGAGAGAGAAGATTCCATCCTTAAAGACATAAGAAGAGAGATTCCATACTTAAAAGGCATAAGAGAGAGAGAGATTCATACTTAAACGCATAAGAAGAAGAAGATTCCATACTTAAAGACATAAGAGAGATTCATACTTAAAGACATAAGAGAAGATTCACATACTTAAACATAAAGAGAGAGATTCATACTTAAACACATAGAGAGAGAGAAGAAAGATTATCATAAGTATAAGAAATTCATCATAAGACATAAAGAGAGAGAGAGATTCCATCCTTAAAGACATAAGAGAGAGAGAGATTCCATCCTTAAAGACACTTAAGAGAGAGAGATTCCATCCTTAAAGACATAAGAGAGAGAAGATTCCATCATGAACATAAGAGAATTCCATCCTTAGACATAAGAGAGAGAGAGAAGTTCCATCCTTAAAGACATAGAGAGAGAGAAGAGAGATTCCATCCTTAAAGACATAGAGAGAGAGAGATTCCATCCTTAAAGACATGAGGAGAGAGAGAATTCATCCTTAAAGACATAAGAGAAGATTCATCCTTAGAACATAAGAAATTCCATGCTTAAACGCATAGAAGAGAGAGAGAATTCCTCTTAAAGACATGAGAGAGAGAGAGAGATTCCATGTAAAGACATGAGAGAGAGGGATTCCATGTAGAACATAAGAGAAGATTCATCCTTAAGACATAAGAGAGAAGTTCATTAGTAAGAGGCATAGAGAGAGAGAGAGAGATTCATAACCAAACACCAAGAAGAGATTCCATACTTAAAGACATAAGAGAGAGAGAGATTCCATCCTTAAGACATAAGAAGAAGAGAATTCCATGCTTAAACGCATAAGAAGAGAGAAGATTCCCATGTAAACATAAGAGAAGAGAGAGATTCCATCCTTAAAGACATAAGAGAGAGAAGAAGAGAATTCCATCATAAAGACATAAGAGAGAAGATTCCATCCTTAAAAGACATAAAGAGAGAGAGAGAAATTCCATCCTTAAAGACATAAGAGAGAGAGAGATTCCATCATTAAAGACATAAGAGAAGAAGAGATTCCATCATAAAGACATAAGAGAGAGAGAGATTCATCCTTAAAGACATAAGAGAGAGAGAGAGAGATTCCATCCTTAAGACTATAAGAGAGAGAGAGAAGGCCCCATCATAAGACATGAGAGAGAGAGAGATTCCATCCTTAAAGACATAAGAGAGAGAAATTCTCATCCTTGCAGAACATAAGAGATAGAGATTCCATACTTAAACATAGAGAGAGAGAGAGAGATTCCATGCCAGAACATAAAGAGAAGATTCCATCCTTAAAGACATAAGAGAGAAGATTTCCATGCTAAAGACATAAGAGAGAGAGATTCCATACTTAAGGCATAAGAGAAGAAGGTTCCATGTAAAGACATAAGAGAGAGAGAGATTCATACTAAAAAGAGCACTAAGAGAGAAATCATATACTAACTGAAATACAGTGGTTGAAATGCCAAAGTTGCGGCTTCCATATGCAGGATTTCCTCGTAGCAATCTGTTCTATCTCACCGGAAAAAATGACTCGGCTTTGCCGGGTATTGCACAAGCACGAGCTTCGTAGCTCCGGCAATTCTGAGGATCTCTGGAAAAATGTACTTGTAGCGAACTAAACGACGCGGTCCGACTTCAAACTCGCGACCTTCGGATTGCAAATCCGAATGGATTCGCCAGTTAGCCCCACAGAGTTAGTCATGTACTGATGGAAAGCGAGTAACGGATGGAATACATGGTCCTAAACATGAGGCAGTTCTGAGATGCCAACCACATCACTGCCTCAGTAACCTGGATCGCTCCTCCGTTGTCAAACTACTTGTGGTTAGTGCAGGAGTCCCAATTGTCTCTCTTATTATTTTTCCCTGAGCGTGCCGCCGAAACCCACGCATCAATGTTGGCGGATGTCTGAACTGTCAAAGTGTAAATAACTCCCAATTGTTTTCTGTCAAATTCAATAGAGTCTCAACTTCCTGCGTTAGTTAATAATGGCTTATTTTATTCACTTTCCATAATGGATATAATAGTGCCCAAGCAGGGTAATTTAGAGGATAAAGCAATCATTTCTCTCTGATTCTCTCTGTGTATTCCTCTTATCCCAAGTATCTGCCTGGCTCAGCCATGATCTCTCTCTCTCTCTCTCTCTCTCTCTCTCTCTATTGAGTCTTCATTCTTTCTTGTTGGGGATATACCCATTATTTGTTTAGATTTGTAGATATGAACGAACCATCAGTTAAATTCAATGAGAATTGCTAGTGATATTCTTTCTTTTCTTTCTTTTCTCAATCCTGTTTTTGTCTTCACATCGTCAGGTCAGGAAAGAGATTTCTCAATCTTGTTTAATCTCACAATCCAGGTCAGAAGAGATTTCTAAACTGGCCATTATGTGCGCCTCGTGATAGTGTCTTACAGCGCCTCTATTATCTCTGAGGGTTCATCTTTGCGTGGCGACCTTTTACTTTGTACCAAGTATATCAGAGCAACATTGCTCTTTGAGGTGCACTGTCTGTTGGTAATCTTCTTATGTATGTGGGCTCATTTGGTTGTTGTTTTCTTAGTGAAGTTCAGTATTGATGTTGTATCCCTTTTTTCCTGATGTCTTCATTTCTCAGCCGGTCTCTTCTTGTTACCCCCAGCATTCTGCGTAGACACTTCACATCTCTGTTGCTGACTAGTTTTCTTCTATCATTTGTTGTCAGTGTCCAGGATTGGCACTGGTAGCAAATGTGGGGAGAAAAGATTGGCAATGATGAGCATGCTCTTGCTGTTCATGGTGACATGTTTACATTTACAAAATTGGCGCCATTTGTCCTATCATTTGATTGCTTTATTGCATCTGTGTTGAATTTCATTGAATTGTTCTTATTTATTTAAAAAAATGCTCCCCCAGGTAAGTGAAGTCTTTTTACTTGTTTTGGTAGGCGATTGTCGATGGAGATATTGGTAGTACTTTCCTCTCTGGCGAATGTCATTACTTCAGTTTTGTCGATGTTTATTCTCATGCTGTATTCGTTACGTGCTAACTGGAGTATGCTGATGTGTTGTTGTAGCTGTTCTTCTGTTGTTGATATGATTGCTTGATCGTCTGCAAAAAGAAATTCGTTTA
Organism: Arion vulgaris; assembly: GCA_020796225.1. Taxonomy (NCBI): domain Eukaryota; kingdom Metazoa; phylum Mollusca; class Gastropoda; order Stylommatophora; family Arionidae; genus Arion; species Arion vulgaris. Next base: position 63,986,791 of record CM036762.1, on the reverse strand, counting down.
AGAGTTCCCTGAGGTTGTTTCCCTTCCCTGGTGTTAGCTACAGGGTGTTCAACTTAAAAGCAGCCTGTGAATGGAGCTAATCTGGCATATATGTATGGAAATGAGAAGGTTCAGTTATGACGTAGTATAGGTCAAGGTTGTGTGATGGTGTGTAATTGTAGTGCGGAAAGGGGCGATGAACAAATGTGACGTAGGACAAGCTAGTCAGAACCGGTTTAAATAGTAAATAGACGAGATGCAATGCGTACCTGGCAAATTTCTATTTATCACTGGGGCTGCTTATAAGTTGAACACCCTGTATTTTACAGATGTGGTCAATATATGTGATGAACAGCAGCGGAGATAGTACGCATCCTTGTCTTACTCCTGACCCTACGTGAAACTTTTTCTTATAATCCTGTGTTTGTTCTAATCGTATAGGCCTACTGGCTGTTTGTATAAAGGCTCTTGCAAAGGTTGATTAAGTGGTCATTAACCCCATAGTTTGATAGTATTTTCCACAACTTGTGCCTATCTACGCGGTCGAACGTTTTTTCCTGCTCTACAAATGCAACGTCTATGTGTTTGTCGGATTCAACAGTTCTTTCTACTAACTGACTGAGGGTAAATATCGCGTCTGTACTGCTTTTGTTCTTCCTGAATCCCATTTGCGAGTCGTACCTCGTGAATTCCATACAATGATGTGGCGGAGCCTTTTTTCGAGTATTTTGCAAAATATAGTGGGGATGTCAAGGAGGAATTTCATTGCCTTTCCTGGTGTATCTATGGTACATCCCATGATGATACGCATGGCCTCATTCTGAATTATTCTTAATCTTACTAACTGCGTGGGATTAATTGTGAGAATAGCCAATGCATATTACACGCTGAAACGAGGCCTTGGTACAGAAGCACAAATAGGCGTTGCTCAATGTTAGCAGCCGCCATGATTTTCAGTACGGATAGTGCGTTACGAGCCTTGGCAATAACTTGGTCGATGTGGTCCCTAAAGCATAGACTGCGATCAAACTTTATACCCAAATAGCTCATAGATGCTTTTCGAGTGAGTGCATGTCCATCTATTCTGACGCTTGGCGTTTCAGACTTCACAATGTGATTATTTAGGAAGAACAGCGATAACAGAAACTCTAGTGTGGTTTATCGTCCCACTGACGTCACATCAGGTCATGATGCGGTCCAGTTCCTCCTGTACCTTATTAGCAATTTCCTCCCTGTTTCTTCCCTGTCTGTACATCATGATGTCATCTGCAAATGACATTGAACTTTCCTTTCCAAATAGTTGCTGCTTCGTAATCATTGTAGTAAATACGTTGAATAGTAGGCCTAATATAGATAGTGGGCACCCCTGTGGTAGGCCTTGTTAAATTTTTTGCCGGGCAGATAACTCATTGCCAGACATTCATTAGATAATAATGAAATCAGATCAAGTCACGCCTCTCTTATCATTTTGATTAGTCTGTTGAATGTTTTATTCGAGAAATTCCATCCTTTTATCGTCGTCAGTTTTCCGCCCCACCAGATGATGATGAAATTGGAAGTCTGGAATGCTACTTCTGTCTGCCGTACTCTTCATCGCCTGACGACACCGTTAACCTTGCTGAAGGGAGTACATTAGATCGAGCACAATATTCCTTACACTTAGCTGTCTTTACAATTGTTACAACACAGGTCTTGAAACGTGGCATTTTCTCATCCGTCTAACTTAAGGTCAATATATGTTCTGGCAAAGTGGTGGTTACTGGTCGTGCCTTTTGCCATACATTTAGCGCTTTTCTTTTTGGGCAGCCAAATGGTTTCAATTCTTTTATTCCACCAGTGTCTACACTATATTCTGTTGCCTATGTTGATGGGTTGCCATAAGTCAATTAACCAGTTTCAGTTTGGAATATCTTCATTGCACTCCGGATATGTCCATAGGTGCTCCGATCTCCTTCGCAATATCTCTCTCCAAAAGCGTCTAGCGATTAACCGTACCAATTCGATTTTGATTGATGAGCCTACTCCAATACTTGTTGTGCTGTTCTTTTCTCGCCACTCCAATCTTCAATTCAAACTCTTGCAATCTAGCAGTTGACGTTGGTTGGTTTCAATGAAAATCCTCTTTGCGGCCCCAATCTATGAGAGCGTTCAGAATGTCAGATCAACGATGGTAGAGCAATTAACCAGTGTTTGAAGGGTTTTTAAGCCGAAGGATTGACTTCATTGCACCGGATTTTACCCCATTTGGCTTGGTCCCTCTCCTCAGAAATGGCACGCCAGAAGCCGAGAGTATTGTACAAAGCACGAACTCCGTAGCTCCAGCAACAATCCTAGGGTTTCTGAGAAAAACTGACTTCCTTCGACCTTTGACTCACAAGGCAAAGGGCTTTACCACTTAGCCACAGAGACATTTGTGTTCAGTAGTTGGACTATTTCCCAGGTGAAACACGTATTCACAAAGTACTGTAGTTTTACAAATTACAAAAACAATGACAATATACAGCAACGTTTCGACCAACAAGGCCTTTATCAAGAAAACGAACAACAGGAGTGACGAATTAAAAAAAAACATATGGACGACCACAGACGGAGACATTCAATGATTTCTGAATAGTAGGCCTTGAGATTAGAAACGATTGAATGTCTCCGTCTGTGGTCGTCCATATGTTTTTAGTTTTTTTAATTCGTCACTCCTGTTGTTCGCTTTCTTGATAAAGGCCTTGTTGGTCGAAACGTTGCTGTATATTGTCATTGTTTTTGTAATTTGTAAAACTACAGTACTTTGTGATTACGTGTTTCGCCAATCAAATAGTTTTACTGCAGTCTCATCTATATTGTATTATTTCCCACGGAAGTACTCGTTACTAGCTAGTCTAGGCAGTACCTGGTATTCGAATAACTTGAAGCTACTATTCGTACCAGGATTGCCAACTTGGCTTTTTAAAGCCAGATTTGTAACATTTGGCAGTTTTTGAAAGAAGTTGGCTGTATTTTGTAATTGTTTTTGTAATTTGTAAAACTACAGTACTTTGTGATTACGTGTTTTGTATAATTCTTAAGAACAAATTGGATAAATATACTTAATATAGTTTTTTTTATATTGGTTTTGGTTTCCATTGTTGAACAATATGCTTAGTACTAAAGATTATGAAACATTATGGAAAGTTACAAAACACGTAATCACAAAGTACTGTAGTTTTACAAATTACAAAACAATGACAAAATACAGCAACGTTTCGACCAACAAGGCCTTTATCAGCAAACGAACAACAGGAGTGACAAATTTAAAAAAAAAATGGACGACCAAATACAAACGTTTCTAATAAAATCTGGGAATAAAAACGAATAACGAAATAAATGTAACACAAAACACACATAAAAACTAGAAATAGAACGGAAGAGAAACAATGAAAATCTAGTAAATATATAACTTGAATACATGCAACATATACCCATATAGATTAAATGCATGCAACATATACCCATATAGATTATAGAATATATGTTGCATGTATTCAAGTTATATATTTACTAGATTTTCATTGTTTCTCTTCCGTTCTATTTCTAGTTTTTATGTGTGTTTTTTTGTGTTACATTTATTTCGTTATTCGTTTTATTCCCAGATTTTCGTTTTTATTTCCAGATTTTCATTAGAAACGTTTGTTTTTGGTCGTCCATTTGTTTTTAAAATTTGTCACTCCTGTTGTTCGTTTGCTTGATAAAGGCCTTGTTGGTCGAAATGTTGCTGTATTTTGTTTTTGTAATTTGTAAAACTACAGTACTTTGTGATTACGTGTTTTGCCAATCAAATAGTTTTACTGCAGTCTCATCTGTTTTGTGAATATTTGGAAAGTTACAGCACTTCCTGCTTTGCTCTTTTTCCTGCCTGGAATTATGCACTGCAGTCCTGTTATCTGTTTTTATCCGTGTGTAATTTCGCAAGGAATCTAACTATGGCGACAGAAAAATTGAAGCAATCTTATGACAGTCATCATCATCAGGTGCCGTCTCCACATCGGAGGTTGGATGCAGTGAATCTCCTGCATCCTCTGACTTTCGCCTTGGTGTTGCACTCTGCCAGACTGTAACCTGTCCATTTCTTAAAGTTTCCCTCCCACTTATCTCTCAGTCTTCCTCTTGCTCTTCACCCTCAACTTTCCCCTCTAGTAAATGTTTTATCATGGTGTCATGTTTTTTTATGTTTCCAAAATACCTTATTTGTCTGAATTTTATTTCTCTTAATAATTGTTTCTTCATGCCTAGTTTTCTAAAACTTGTTTATTTGTCTGTTTTCTGTCCATGAAACTCTGCCTATTCTTCTATATATCCACATCTCAAATGCATCAATTCTGTCTTCTAACTGCTTGTTCATTGTCCATGTTTCGAGCCATACATTAATATAGGAAGCGCGTCAGTCTCATAATCAATCTTATGACAGTAGTCGTAAATATAATACCAATTGGGAAAAAAACTTTTGTATGGGAGAAAAGATATTCTGATGGATCACAAAATGCGTTTTGTAAATTATGCCACTGTGCCGTTGTGCCTAAAGCCTGTAGCCTCGCTGCACACGAAAAGTCAGAAGAACACAGACAGAGAACTCCATCAACAGGACAGAATACACTTCAAGTGGAGAATTCGCCTAGACAAAATTATGATACGGTTAAGGCAGCAGAACTTCAAGTGGCTGTATGTGTGGCCTGTCACTGTGCCATCCGTTCTGTCGACCATCTTAGTGAAATAATGATAGGTCATGGACAAGGGAGTACTTTAGAGCACATACAGTTGCACAGAACAAAATGTTGTTTAATAAAAAAAACAAACCATAATCTCACCATCAATGACAGATGATCTCATTGTTGACTTAAAGTACAAGAAATACCACTTAATTATAGATGAATCTACTGACACTTCAACACAAAAGCACTTGTATATTTTGGTTGGTGTTCTTCAACATGAGTCATTTAAAGAGCTTGCCACCTTTGCTCTGACTTGCTTAATGACTCCAGTTAGTAATGCTGTTATTGAGAGGGTGTTCTCTTGTATCATCAGTCAAAACAAAAGCTAGAAATAGAACGTAGCTGCAGCTTCTTGAGGCTATAGTGAGAATAAGAACAGAACTGCTCTTATCTAACAAATGTTGCAAGGATTTTACTGCCTCCCTAATATGGTGAAGAGCTTATCTACTGATAAAGTGTATAATGGTGCTGGTTTCAGTGGTGAGGATAGTGTGATGACCTTGATTTGGAGCTCTTCTTATGATGAGGTACTAGGTGAGTATGAAATAGCACTGTTTTTCCTCCTGGCTTTATTTTGGCTTTTTCAGGCAGTGTTTGGCTTATTTTCTCACATTTTAGTTGGCAATCCTGATTCGTACTTGGAGTAGATTTGAGTTTGAGAAGAAAGTTGAACGACAAGTTTCTGCTGGAAGGTACAACCTAACTTGTTGAAGTGTAAAATTAAACAGTATAATGTCAACATTATTAATTATATAAGCAAACAGAAATTCAGTCACGCTGTACGTGATGTACACAATTAGATGTCGGCTAATTTTCAATTTATATTTAATTATCTACATATTATAAGGGAGGAGTTATTCTCCCAAAGTCTGTTCTAAGTCTGAAGACTGGTCTGTGCTTTTCTGTTTAGTGTATATTAAACTGTCGTGCTCTAGGTTGTACCTTTCATATAATATACTAACTTTGCTTGCATGCACTATAAACTAGTTGATGTAAATAATTCTATTGAAAACTTGTTTTTAAATTAGTCAGGGGTCACAATTATTATGATATTAAATTTTTCTTAATGTCAAAATATAAAAATAAGTTAATCATGATTCATGTAAGGTGTTGCATGACCGATACTTTTCCATAAAACATTGTAAATTGCTATTCATTTTCCGAAAAACAATATCTTTGTTAGAATCGTAACTAACGATGTCCCTTTCATTTCCTGTAGGAGCAGCGTACAGTGTTCATGGTGACATGCTGGTGAATGCATTTTGGCATGAGTGACCATTTTGTGTACATCAGATGCCATGTGTTTGGATCACACTGAAAATCAGTTGAGGTAACTGTTGTAAGTATGAAGCAGGTGAGGTAACTGTTGTAAGTATGAAGCAGGTGAGGTAACTGTTGTAAGTATGAAGAAGGTGAGGTAACTGTTGTAAGTATGAAGAAGGTGAGGTAACTGTTGTAAGTATGAAGAAGGTGATGTAACTGTTGTAAGTATGAAGCAGGTGAGGTAACTGTTGTAAGTATGAAGAAGGTGAGGTAACTGTTGTAAGTATGAAGCAGGTGAGGTAACTGTTGTAAGTATGAAGAAGGTGATGTAACTGTTGTAAGTATGAAGCAGGTGAGGTAACTGTTGTAAGTATGAAGCAGTTGTTACAACTACATAACTATAGCCAGATTTTAGTACCGGAAACATTGTGCATAGCATTTTAAAAAACAATCAACTATGAACTAGATTTGAAGAAACCGGTGTCCTTGATTTGGTATTGGAAGTCAGAAACCAGCAGCTCAGTGATAGACTTAAAATGACCATTAATTTTGAATATTAAGATATAACCTGGCTCTCAAAGTTTACCCGCTGCTGTTGTACCACATGATGTCACTTGGAAGCATGAATACTACTCAAGTTCTCATATTTTCGAGATAAATGTCTGGATACATGATAGTTTTCAGAATATTGCATTTTCAGTTAGTTCAAAGTGGTTTATTATCCAAGTGTAGTTCAACATCTCTTCTCAAATTAGTGCATATGACTTATTTATGCTTTTTGACTTTATGTATTATAATGGGAAGGTTTCTCATTTATTCTGGACCTTTCCTTTATTGCAATTTTACTAATAATGTTGAAAAAAAAGTTGCACTAAATCTCTCGACATCCTTTTTGCAGTATTTGTTCTTTGGTTTTTATCTATTTTTACCTACTTGTAAAGAAGCAACTTACCTTTCTTGTTGTTCTAGAAGATGTTCTGTTTCTCCCCTATGTCATTCTCAATTTTATTTTCTTCCCTGTAGATGGTATGTCATTCTATATTTTCTTAACCCTTAGTATACACACAAGGTATTAACCCTTAGTATACACACATCATAAAGTAGATCTGACATACAAACACATGTGATGTTTATTTTACCATTTTCATTGTCTCTTATAGATAAGGTAAAATATCAATCAAGTTTACAGATTAAAGACAACAAAACGAAATATACTTATCAAAATATCTTTAAGTAGGAGCAATGTTTAGTGTTTCTGTTTAGTTTACTTTAAGTAGCACCAATATTGAAAAGTAATGCCTCCAAGTCCATAACTTTGTTAATATACATAATTTACAAATGAAACATACATTTTCAGAAAGCTTGAGATGTCCACTACACAATAGAGTCATTATTTTTCGACATAGTCACCTCCACGTTTCACACACACACGCCAACGTCAAACTAGTTGTTGCATCCCGTCGAAGGAAAAATCTGATGATTTGTCACGAAGCCAGGTACGCACATCTGCTGCCACATCCTCGTCAGAAGCATATCTGTTTCCTTTGAGATGTTCCTTGATCTTTGGGAACAGGAAAAAGTCACAAGGTGCCAAATCGGGCTATATGGTGGGTGCGCTAAAATGTCAAAATTGAGACGCTCTAATGCTGCCGCTGTTTGTCTACTGGTGTGTGGACGAGCATTGTCATGTTGAAGGACTGCGTGTTTTCCAGGACGAACACGTAGCAGTCTTGCCCGTAGTTTCTTCATCATTTCCACATACCGATCAGAATTGACAGTATTGCCGCATTCCAAAAATTACGCCCTGGCAGTCCCAAAAAATGGTCATCAAAACTTTTCCGGCTGACGCGACAGTTTTGAATTTTTTTGGGGTGGGTGAGTTTTGTGCCTGTATTCCATAGACTGGCGCTTGTTTCCAGGGTCGTAATGATGCACCCATGACTCATCGCCAGTGACAATTCGGCAGATAAAGTCATCGCCTCCTCGTTCATATCGCATCAGGTGTTCCTGACACGTCTGATGTCGGCGATGTTTCATTTCCGGTGTCAGCATGCGAGGGACCCATCTTGCACAAACTTTCCTATACCCTAGCAATACATGAATAATGTGATGTACTCGTTCAGTCGAAATTTCAAGCATTGTAGCGACATCTTTTTTGCTTGATGCGGCGATTGACATGAATCAGTTCGTCCAAGCGAGCTTGGTGTTGTTCATCCACTGCTGTAATTGGTCGTCCGCTTCGAGCCTGATCATGCAAGGTCATCGTCGCTGGATTGTCGCCTTTAACAGTCCTTGCCCACCTCCTAACAGTACTCACATCCACACAGGCATCACCATATACCGCTCTCATTCTCCGATGCATGTCGATGGTAACACAACCTTCGGCAGTCAAGAATTCAATCACAGCTCTTTGCTTCAACCGAATTTCCATGTATGACGCCATCTTGGATAATGTTGTGCGCATGCACAACATTCCAGACACTTGACACTTACTGTCCTGAAAACACACTTACATATACTTTATTCTGATATCGGTGTCAATTGCCTCCGAATACTATTAACAAAGTTATGGACTTGGAGGCATTACTTTTCAATGCACCCACGTAGTTTACTTTAAGTAGAAAGCAATATTTAATGTTTAGTTTACTTTAAGTAGCAGCAATATTTAATGTTTAGTTTACTTTAAGTAGCAGCAATATTTAGTTTAGTTTACTTTAAGTAGCAGCAATATTTAATGTTTACATTTCCTTTGTTTTTTGTGGAGAATTATATAACTTTGAAGTATATACTTCTGTGTACAAATAGTCTTATCTATGTACAAATAGTCTTATCTATGTACAAATAGTCTTCTTCTTCTTCACCTTTCAACTCCCAGCGGAGCACAGGTCTTCAACAAACTTCTACAGTTCTTCTCTCTCTCTGCCATCCCTTCCAATTCTTTCCATGTTTTACCTATCCTTTTAATATCAGCCTCCAGCTCTCTTCTTCAGGTCTGTCTAGGCCTTCCCTACTCCTCTTTCCCTGCTGGTTCCAAAACAGTGCCTGTTTTGCAATGCTTCTGGTAGGTCTTCTCAATGTATGTCCTATCCATCGCCAGCATCTCTTCCTGAGCTCTTTCTCCACTGGTACCTGCCTAGTTCTTTCTCTGAGTTCCTCGTTTACGAATAGTCTTTATACAAATAGTCTATCTATGTACAAATAGCTTTCTGATTATTTCTATATTCTGTTCTCTTTCTTTAAGTCACTTTGATCAGATTATTTTTGTCATTTCAGAGCAATGTAACGAGAGAAAACAAAACTGACATTGTCAAGAAGAGCAACAAAATATGGCAAATTTTATGTATGGCTCAGATTTTTATCTTGAACGCAGTGAGCAACATACTGACCAAGTAATTAATGACAGCAACATTAGAATGTTACCACCTACAGTTAGAATGGTTCAGCTGCGAGGACATGACCCAGTGATACACCCTGATACTGAAGAGAATGTAGAGGCTCAGACAGAAGAAGTATTTCTCAATTTCGTATACCAAAGTTATCGCAATGATACAATGCGGGGAGAAACTGATAACTTACAGCCTGTCACTGAATTGCTCAATTTCACTGCTTCACCAATCAGGTATTTGGAGTTTACTTAGTTTGTATTTTGCTGTAGAAACTACAGGATTTTTGTATTTTTGCACTACTCAATGAAAGTGATAAAATAACTTATATTTCTAACAATTTTACTCTCAGACTTTGTTACAACTAAATAAATAAATTTTCATATCAAGTCTATCATAAGAAAGTAACAGTTGAAGCCACCATCAGGTCAAGTCTGTCATAAGAAAGTAACAGTTGAAGCCACCATCAAGTCAAGTCTGTCATAAGAAAGTAACAGTTGAAGCCACCATCAAGTCAAGTCTGTCATAAGAAAGTAACAGTTGAAGTCACCATCAGGTCAAGTCTGTCATAAGAAAGTAACAGTTGAAGCCACCATCAGATCAAGTCTGTCATAAGAAAGTAACAGTTGAAGCCACCATCAGGTCAAGTCTATCATAAGAAAGTAACAGTTGAAGCCACCATCAAGTCTGTTATAAGAAAGTAACAGTTGAAGCCACCATCAGATCAAGTCTGTCATAAGAAAGTAACAGTTGAAGCCACCATCAGGTCAAGTCTGTCATAAGAAAGTAACAGTTGAAGCCACCATCAGGTCAAGTCTGTCATAAGAAAGTAACAGTTGAAGCCACCATCAAGTCAAGTCTGTCATAAGAAAGTAACAGTTGAAGCCACCATCAGGTAAAGTCTGTCATAAGAAAGTAACAGTTGAAGCCACCATCAAGTCAAGTCTATCATAAGAAAGTAACAGTTGAAGCCACCATCAGGTCAAGTCTATCATAAGAAAGTAACAGTTGAAGCCACCATCAAGTCTGTCATAAGAAAGTAACAGTTGAAGCCACCATCAAGTCAAGTCTATCATAAGAAAGTAACAGTTGAAGCCACCATCAGGTCAAGTCTATCATAAGAAAGTAACAGTTGAAGCCACCATCAAGTCTGTCATAAGAAAGTAACAGTTGAAGCCACCATCAAGTCAAGTCTATCATAAGAAAGTAACAGTTGAAGCCACCATCAGATCAAGTCTGTCATAAGAAAGTAACAGTTGAAGCCACCATCAGGTCAAGTCTATCATAAAGTAGAAGCTCAACAGTTAGTGAAGCCACCATCAGGTCAAGTCTATCATAAAGTAACAGTTGAAGCAGTTGAGCCACCATCAGGTCAAGTCTGTCATCGAAAGTAACAGTTGGAGCCACCATCAAGTCAGGTCTGTCATAAGAAAGTAACAGTTGAAGCCACCATCAGGTCAAGTCTGTCATAAGAAAGTAACAGTTGAAGCCACCATCAGATCAAGTCTGTCATAAGAAAGTAACAGTTGAAGCCACCATCAGGTCAAGTCTATCATAAGAAAGTAACAGTTGAAGCCACCATCAAGTCTGTCATAAGAAATTAACAGTTGAAGCCACCATCAGGTCAAGTCTGTCATAAGAAAGTAACAGTTGAAGCCACCATCAAGTCAAGTCTATCATAAGAAAGTAACAGTTGAAGCCACCATCAGATCAAAATAAAATAACATATGTATGTCCTTAACAAATGATAAGTTATCCAGATGGGAACCAGTTGTAACTCTTTACTGGTCTAGAAGATTGGATAAGATTATGTTACTTCTCGTATATGGGTGCCCCTACTGGTGTTTATGTGTCACTACAGGTGTGCGTGTGTCGCTAAATGGTGTATGTGTGTATCGCTACTGGTACTTGTGTGTCACTACCGGTGTATGTGTGTTACTACGGTTGTATGTTTGTCCCCACTACTGGCCCCAACACTCTTCAGCATGATGTTTGCTGCTATGCTCACGGATGTCTTTTGGGAAGCGCGAACATGGGGTAAGATTAGATACAGGACAGACGGTAATCTATTCAATCTTCGGAGGTTAAAATCTTCCACCAAGGTAAAAGAATCAACTATCTCAAACCTGTTGTTTGCTGATGACTGCGCCTCGCTACCAACTCTGCGGAAGAAATGCAGACTTACATGGACAAGTTCTCAATGACCTGTGATAGGTTTGTCCTCACCATTAACATAAAAAAACCAGAGGTCATGTTCCACCCGCCCTAGAGAACAGTATTACGATCAGTCATCAACATTAAATACCAGCGTCTCAGTCAACGGACAACTTTGCTTATCTTGGCAACCTCCTATCCAGATCGGCAAACATAGATTCTGAGGTCAACAATAGGATATCCAAAGCTGCGTTTGGAAGGTTACGTGTCACTGTGTGGGAGCGGAAGGGGATAAGCATAGCCACAAAGCTGAAAGTTTACCAGGTCATAGTGCTAACCACGCTGCTGTACGTGAGACATGGACAGTGTATAGCAGACACGCAAGAAAATTAAACCACTTCCACACAAGCTGTCTACGCAGAATACTAAAAATAAACTGGCAGGAGAAAATTCCGGACAGCAAAGTCCTCACAAGAGCAAAGATCCCAAGTGTCAACACCCTGTTGCAGAAGGCCCAAGTGAAATGGACTGGTCACGTTGCTCGGATGCCTGATAAAAGCATCCCAAAACAGTTGATGTATGGTGAACGAAGGGGACAGACGTTCAGCTGGTGGACAGAAAAAACACTTTAAAGACACTCTTAAAGTGCCTCTGAAATGCTTGATATAGACACCTCATGCTGGGAATCCTTGCAAGATCGCCAAATGTGGCGCTGTAACAACAAAGAGGAACCCGAATAGCTGAGAATCATCGTGTTGTTGAGGCACAGAGAAAACGAGCAGCGCGAAAAGAAAGAGCACACAACACGCACATGTCTAACCTTGATCATGTATGCCCCACCTGTGGTAATGGATTGTGTTCTAGGATTGGACTCTACAGTCACCTCCGTACACACCAGAGAGATGCAGCAGCACACATCTGAGATTGTTGTCTTCATCGCTTGCAATGGACGGCTATATATGTTTGTCACTTTCAGTGTATGTGTGTGTCGCTACCGGTGTACGTGTGTCGCTACGGTGACGTGTGCTCGCTACCGGTGTACGTGTGCGTCGCTACCGGTGTACGGTGTGTGTGCCGCTACCGTGTACGTGTGTGTTTCGCTACCGGTGTACGTGTGTCGCTACCGGTGTACGTGTGTCGCTACCGGTGTATGTGTGTCGCTACCGGTGTACGTGTGTCGCTACCGGTGTATGGCTACTGATATATCAGTGTCACTACATGTGACGCAACATTCTCACCCCACATGCACCACACACAGGGGCTGACATGTACCACACATGGGGGCTGATATTTACCACACACTTGGATTGATGTTTACCACACGGGAGCTGACATGTACCACACATGGGGGCTGATGTTTCCCACACACTTGGGTTGATGTTTCCCATACACAGGGGCTGACGTTTACCACACACAGGGGCTGACATTTACCACACACAGGGGCTGACATGTAACACACACTGTGAATGTATCTTCTTCTATGCGTTCATTCTTTACGACCAATTTTAATCACTCTTTGTCTTCTTCTTCTGGATCAACTTTTGCTATGCGACTACTCCGGTATGTGTCATAAACAAGGCGGTGCGCTTGAGATCTTCACCGGTTCCCCATAGTTTGTCTTGTAGTGTTGTTTCTGTTGGCCAGATCTCCAATCTTCACTACTCAGACTAGGGCAGTCTTGCAGGATGTGCTCTGGGACTGCTTTGGTGCTCCACAGGTGCAGGCTGCTGAGTCCCTGAGACCCATTCTGTGGAGGTGTGCTCTGAGACTGCAGTGTCCGTTCTAAGTCTGAAGACTGTGGTCTGTGCTGTTCTGTTTAGTGTATTTATACTGTCGTGCTCTGGGTTGTATCCTCCATTTGTTTTTTCTCCAGATCATTTTCCTGGATTGTTTCAGGAGAGTCTTTGCTTCTGTAAAACTTTGTGTTGGGTGGTGTTGTGTTAGGCTCCCCAGCCCTTGCGAGTTTGTCAGCCTTTTCGTTTCCTGGTATGCCACAGTGAGCTGGTATCCACTGTAAGACCAGTTCGGATTTTTTGACAACAAGCTGATATTTTGCCGTATGTCCTGAATGAGCTTGTCTTGTCTGGGACATGAGATAGCCTGGAGAACAGATCTTGAATCGCTAAAGACTGCAATATTTTTTGCTGACCACTAGCTGGTCGTGAGAATCTGTATGGCTGCAAGAAGGGCTGTTGCCTGCCCGCGTGCCCAGCGTGTTCGTAGCGCATTGGACTACGGGTGACTAGTCCTCTGTAAGTGCGGGTTCAACTCCGGACTGGCAGAAAAGCTACAGGTTCCCCAGATTTACGGTGTTCTTGGCACCGAACCGAAGGGTTACGATGTCCATGACACTCAAGCAAGAGCTTTCAGCTCAAGTGCTTCTGGATCGAGAGAAAAAAAAAAAAAGAGTTGTTGCCTCTGCTCTAAAGTTGGTGCATGTTTCTCCTGCTGCCAGAGAGTGTGTTTCTGTGTTTCCTTGAGGGTGAGTGATGTAGATTCCGCTGCCTCCTTTTCTGGTAGCATCTGTAGCTGAGCCATCTGTGAACACGTGTCCATGTGCTGGTGGGATATTGCTCTCGTAGCATTTGGAGTGAAATGGCTCTGTCTCTGTTTGTATTTTTTGGAGATTATTCCTGAGACTTCTAGGTGTATTTGGGCCATGTTTTAGTAGCGTGTCCATGGCTCTGGTATTATGGGTTCCCACATTTCTGGGTCAGTTTCTAGGATGTCTGTATGTTGCATATGAAATTCTCTGGCCAGATGGTTGGGACTTTTCTTTGCAAGTCTGTTTTTGTTTTCTCTGGAATTTTGTGTAGAGGGTGTTCTTTTAGCGTTTAGTTTTTCAAACTGGGTGAGTGTTTTAAATTTTCTGCAGAGTTTTAGAGGCTCCATGTCTCGGTTTTTCCATTTCTATGATAGGATTGCTTTTCATTGCTCCCAGAGTTATTCTTAGGCCCATGTTTTGTACCTTGTCTAGTTTCTGTGTGTTTGTTTTGGCTGCTGTTGTCCAAGAGCTGGAGCCATATTCCATGATAGGTCTGACTGCTCCAGTGTAGACCTGCTTTAATATTTTTGAATTTGCCCCAGGATGTGCCAGCTAGTTTCTTCATCACAGCAAGTCTTTGTATGGCTTTTCTTTGAATTTTGTCTATGTTTGGCTTCCAGGTAAGTCTGCTGTCTAGGTTATTCCAAGGAAGGTGGGTGTATCTGTTTGGGGTATTGTTTCATTTTCTAAATTGATGAATACTTTTTCCTTGTGTGGAGAGAGGGAAAAAACAGTTGCTGTGGTTTTTGTGTGGTTAATTTTGAGGCCCCAGCTTTTGTCCAGTTCTCCACTTTTTCCACTGTTTTTTGTAGTAGATAGGATGTTTTTGAGTGTGTTCTGCAGCTGTCCAGATTGCGAAGTCGTCTGCATGTAGGCTGTTTGAGACCTTTAGGGCAGCATTTGGTAATGTCATTTATGTATATTAGGAATAGCTTTGGTGCTATCACACTGCCCTGTGGAACTCCTTCCTTCATTTTTGCATCTTGCTGAGGTGGTTGTCTATTTTACTCTGGCTGTACGTTGGGAGAGGAGGTTTCTGATCCAGGAGAACATGTTGTGGAAGACTCCTGTTTGTAGGACTTTCAGCAATAGGCCATTGTGCCATACCGTATTAAATGTCTGGGACAGGTCAAAGAATATGGCTGCTACTTTCTTTTTTTCCTGGAAGGCATTTTCAATGTCCTGGGTGATGTAAGCCAGTTAGTCCTCTGTGCTTCTGTTTTGTCTGTATCCGGTCTGGGCGGTGAGCAATAAATTGGTTTCTAGGTACCATGTCAGTCTCCTGTTTACTAGCCTCTCCATCAATTTCCCTGCACAGCTGAGAAAGCTGATAGGTCTATAGCTCTTTGGGTCATTTTTGTCCTTGCCTGGTTTCAAGATGGGGTAGATGTGTGCCTCCTTCCAGGTTGATGGAACTTGACCTGTTTTCCAGCTCTGGTTCAAAATGCTGAGGATGGAATTTTGCCAAGAGGACCAAGGTGTTTAAGGAATTCATTGGTAATTCCATCCGCTCCAGGTGCCTTTTTCTCCTTTAGTTTTTTTATTTGGTCTTCTAGCTCCTGCAGGGTAAACATAGCTGACATGCATTCTGTTGGGATTGTAGAGTTAAGACTATTCAATAGTTGCCTTGACTGGTTTTTAACTTCCTTTTTCTTGCCTGTTGAATTTGGACTTGACTTTCCGATTGATAGGTTCTAGCTAATAGGTCTGCTGCTGCTCTGCCGGTGACAAATCCTGTGTCTGTGTGGTGAAGCACAGTTTTGGTCCTTTCTGTCCTGTCACCGTTTAGGGTTTTTGTGAGGTTTCATAGTTTTTTAGTGTCTTTCTCTAGATTTAGGGAGGCAGTTTTTCATCTGGGAGTGAGTGTTCCATTTGGGGTGTTCCTCTGTCCTTTCATGGAGATTATTATGGGTTTATGATCACTGCCCCCTAGTTGATTGCACACACTTCGACTTGTACATTTTTCAACATCTTCAGTAGCTATTGCTAGGTTTGGGTTGCTGGTTCTCCAAGGTCTGGAGTAGTATGAGTGTGGGTCATCATGTTTGGTTATTTGTTACTAAACTGACATCATTGCACTCCGGGCAGACCTATAGGTGCTCAGTCTCCCCAACAGATATCGAAGAGTATGCATACTGATGGTTCCTGTGGCTCGCTGATTAAACACACCTCTCACTCTGCCTCTCAGGCATCCAGTTCGACTTGAACAACGGGTAACTCCAAACTGCTTAAATCGCTTGATCGATTCAACATCGATTTTAGTGTCCTCATCCAACAGAGAGTCGCGAAGAGACCAAGAATATCCCCCTTATCCATCTTCAACTCCCCAACAATCGATGCTGTTGATGCAAGCCTGTCCGCTCTCTCATTACCGTAAACACCTGCATGCCCAGGACAGTATATCCACGTAAGCCGCTGGAGGTTAGAAACTTCTATAGACATCCACTCATATCGAAACCTGCCCTTCTGGATCTTGTGAAGCATCGACTGAGAGTCAGATACAACAACTGCCCCAGTAAATGAAGTCCCAGAAATCCAATGGAGGGCAGCAGTAACGGCCTCAACCTCCATCCTCATACTAGAAGTAGTTGTCCTGTATGCACCACTTCGCTCTGCAACAACCCTACCATGCGTATTAGCCAAGAAACCCCAGCCGGATTTCTCACCACGTTGAACCGACCCATCGGTATATACAACAACATCATCATCCCTTGCATTATCTTCTATCAGCTGCTTAACTGCGAGATCAGCCTTCATGTTGCCCCAATCTCTACATTCTCTTCCAAGAGTAATGATAACGTTGAGATAGTTCATCATGCTACCATCTGTTGGGATCCATTCTTCCCTTTTGGTAGAGTCGCAACCGTAGTCACATGGCCAATTGTTCTCTCAGCCTGGGCCATCCACGACATGCCACGCTTGATTCTCGTGCCCTTAACATCATTAGTGTTCTTGTGAAGTGGATGTCTCTTATCCGAAGTAACCCGCATATATGCCTTGGTTTGGGCGATTGCATGACAGGTAGTGACATAGCGTAGTGACATAAGGCCAAGCATATATCTCATCTTCACAATGGGGTATCTCTAGTGCAGCCCAGAACTATACGCATACCTTCATTCTAAACCCGTTCGAGTCGTTCACATTGTGATCTTGATATCATGTTTGTTTAGGATAAATTTGTTTGGTGGTGAATATATGTTGCAAATTGTGATTTCTTTGTTATTGGTTTTTAGGCAGATGGTTATCGCCTCTGTGTGCGTTGATTGGGAGTGATGCGTTTCCCAGGCTGAGAACCTGTTTTTGATGGCAGTCATGACTCCCCACTTGGGTCGGTCTTCCCTATCTTGCCGGAAGATTTCATCGCCTCTAATGGAGAATCTGTGCGTGCTGGTAAGATGTGTTTCTTGGATGCAGCACATATCGATGTCATGCTCCTTCAGGAAGTTTTGCAGCTCTATTTTTTTGTTTCTGACGCCTTCCGTGTTCCACTGCATTATTTTCAAATCTTGACCCGTGTGTTTACTCTCGTCTTCTCTGGTCGATCTGAGAGTGTGAGGAATTGTGATTGCTGTTGTGTTTGGAGGATGGGGGCCCGGTGTTGAACCTACCTGGTTTAGACCTGTAAATATGACACTGCACGGAGTAGTGTTGGTTGCATAGCTCGGTTGTGGTGCGAGATGCACGTTTTTATTCCCGTGCCGCTTGGGCATGCATCTTCCAACTTCGACGGTTGAGATTTCATTTCTGGAATCCTCCTACCATAGGCAGATTGCCTTTCTAGGGGGTTCTACCTACCCTGGACTGCCGTATTTAACACATAGCGAAAGCGACGTGTCGGTAGCTATCGCAATTCTTATCGGTCACCATCGTACTACTGAGTCGCTTAACTACACCACAAAATATATCTAAACACGTAAAAACAAACAAAGTACTATAGTTTTACAAAATACAGAAATAATGATGATAAACAGCAATGTTTCGACCAAACGGCCTTTATCAAGCAAACAATACAACAAGAATGACGATTTTCGAGGAACGCTACAAATGGACGATTACATGTGGAACATAAACCTATCTAATGAAAATCTGGGAATAAAACGAACAACGAAATGAGTGCAACACAAAACCGGAAGTGGAAAAGAAGAGAAACAATAAACAATATAGTGGATAAATAACACATATATGGAGCAAACACAAATATAGATTACAAGGCACAAGATAAGACAGTACTAAGAAGCATAGGAATGTAATGCGTTGAGTCCAAGAGGTCGCAGGTGCCATAGAATGAAATAAAACGATTCTCCAGGGCGAATCGACTGCGATCATCGGAGGAACATGATCGGATGACTGTGACCTGGACATCATCAGCTCCTGAATGGCCAGTATCATTGAAATGAGTGGCCACAGGAGTCACAGAGCATTGGCGAATATCGCGTAAGTGTTGGAGCTAATCGGTCACTGAGCCTCTTACGGTTTCATCAATATGGGCCTTGTTGCATCGTTTGCAGGTGATGGCATAGATGATATTGCGGGATTCACACGTGAAACTGTCTTGAATGACATACTAGCTTTGGAAAAGAGTCAGTGCGGGTCTGTATTACATATGCACATGTATTACAGCGCCGACGGCCACACTGGATGGTGCCAAAGTGACTCTGGATATTAGGTTTGAGGCGACTGTGTACCAACAAATCGAGGCTTCTGTCCCATCTGTACGCCACCAAAGGATAGTGTTGGAAGACTGAACGTGTCTCAGGATCAGACTGAAGAATAGGGAGATGATGGAATAAGACCTTTTTCACCAGGGAACTATGAGGGTGGAAAGTTAAGATAAGTTTAACCCTGTCAGAATTGGAGGTTCTATGTAGGAAAGGGCCTCCTGGCGAGCAATTAGCTGAACCCTATGCATGGCAGATGTAAGCATATTCTCCGGGTATAAGCGCTTGGAAGAAATCAAGCATCTCGTGAGCTCTATCTAGAAAATCGCTGTCCTCACTACAGAGGCGACAAAAGCGTAAGAGTTGAGAGAAAGGTAAAGAGTCACGACAAGCCTGGGGATGGGAAGAGGTATACAGAAGAAAGCTATGTGTATCAGTAGGCTTGTAGTATACTGATGGTGATAGTGATGTCAAGAAAATTGACACAAGAGGTAGAGATGTGAGAGGTGAACTGAATAGCAGGATTGAAGACATTAATGAAGTTAATGAAGCGTGACAAATCGGCTTCAGGCATATCGGTAATTCCAATACAATCATCGATGTATCTATGATACACGGACGGAAGGGGACCATCATAGGTGTTCCATACTAAGTGTTCAAGATGACCCATGAATAGACAAGCATAACTGGGTCCCATTTTAGTACCCATGGTGACCCACTGATCTGTTCAAAGAACTGGTCATTGAACTGAAAGGAGTTGAGAGTGAGAACTAGTTCTGCAAGACGGAGAGTCGAGGTGGAGACGAGGGTTAGTTCACCTGTCGAGAAAAACTGGAGAGCTTGAAGTCCGTCAGAATGAGGTATAGAGGTATACAGTGAACAGACATCAAGGAGGAAGAGACGATATATATATTATCACAAAATATATCCATGAATAACACAATATATCATGCGTCCAAATAAAGGAAAAGTAGTAATCCAGGCCACAGAAGAAAGATGAAGTGATAACAAATTTATTGCTGACGCTAACCGATACGTTCGCTCAGCGCCATTTGTAAACCGGAAGTCAATCACTCTTTGTGATATGTTTGATCTTTGCCAAGAACGTGTATACGTTGCACATTGGTTTGGTAGGCCCCTAAACGCATAGACATCTACATGTTTAGGACACATGCATCCGATTTCAGCCAAACCTCCTTAGGCGCCTCTTACCACATGCGTGGTAACAGTGGTTCTATTCTTTACACCCCAAATTTGGGTCCTGGTAACCACTCGGGCGGGTGAATGTAAAATAATGATTATATTAAATGACAAGTTGCTATGGAGTACAGAATTCTTGATGACTGGATTTGTAACCATAAACCTTTCTGTTTGTTTAGTCCAGCCGCAGAGATAGGACGCCATCTTGCCAGAATTGGTGATGATATTAACGAGAAGTATGCGGACATGTTTGATGGTATGATATCTGCTCTCAACCTCTCTCTAGATGCTGAAAGTAGTTATCAAGCTTTTACCAGCATAGGTCAAAGGTTGGTCAATCTCACATTTTGTCTTGCTAAACACAACTAAAGCTGTGCAAGTTAAGATACTGGAGACATTTTGTCTGGTTAAACACAACTAAAGCTGTGCAAGTTAAGATACTGGAGACATTTTGTCTGGTTAAACACAACTAAAACTATGCAAGTTAAGATACCGGAGACATTTGGTCTGGTTAACACAACTAAAACTATGCAAGTTAAGATACCGGAGACATTTTGTCTGGTTAACACAACTAAAACTATGCAAGTTAAGATACCAGAGACGTTTTGTCTGGTTAAACACAACTAAAACTATGCAAGTTAAGATACCGGAAACATTTTGTCTGGTTAAACACAACTAAAGCTGTGCAAGTTAAGATACCAGAGACGTTTTGTCTGGTTAAACACAACTAAAGCTGTGCAAGTTAAGATACTGGAGACATTTTGTCTGGTTAAACACAACTAAAGCTGTGCAAGTTAAGATACTGGAGACATTTTGTCTGGTTAAACACAACTAAAGCTGTGCAAGTTAAGATACTGGAGACATTTTGTCTGGTTAAACACAACTAAAACTATGCAAGTTAAGATACCGGAGACATTTTGTCTGGTTAAACACAACTAAAGCTATGCAAGTTAAGATACTGGGGACATTTTGTCTGGTTAAACACAACTAAAGCTATGCAAGTTAAGATACTGGAGACATTTTGTCTGGTTAAACACAACTAAAGCTATGCAAGTTAAGATACTGGAGACATTTTGTCTGGTTAAACACAACTAAAGCTGTGCAAGTTAAGATACTGGGGACATTTTGTCTGGTTAAACACAACTAAAGCTATGCAAGTTAAGATACTGGAGACATTTTGTCTGGTTAAACACAACTAAAACTGTCAAGTTAAGATACTGGAGACATTTTGTCTGGTTAAACACAACTAAAGCTGTGCAAGTTAAGATACTGGGACATTTTCAATGTGAAACATTTCTTCTTGGAAGGGGGACGGACTGATGGGACGTTTAAAGGTTTAATATATTTTATATGTAATGATTAATAGTTGTTGTTTTTTGGTTAACTCTCCAATGTTTGTTTGTTAACTCTTCAATGTTTGTTTGTTAACTCTTCATATTTTTTGTTTGTTAACTCTTCAATGTTTGTTTGTTAACTCTTCAATGTTTGTTTGTTAACTCTCCAATGTTTGTTTGTTAACTCTCCAATGTTTGTTTGTTAACTCTTCAATGTTTGTTTGTTAACTCTTCACATTTTTTGTTTGTTAACTCTCCAATGTTTGTTTGTTAACTCTCCAACGTTTGTTTGTTAACTCTCCAACGTTTGTTTGTTAACTCTTCAATGTTTGTTTGTTAACTCTTCAATGTTTGTTTGTTAACTCTTCAATGTTTGTTTGTTAACTCTTCAATGTTTGTTTGTTAACTCTTCAATGTTTGTTTGTTAACTCTCCAATGTTTGGTTGTTAACTCTCCAATGTTTGTTTGTTAACTCTCCAATGTTAGTTTGTTAACTCTCCAATGTTTGGTTGTTAACTCTCCAATGTTTGTTTGTTAACTCTTCACATTTTTTGTTTGTTAACTCTCCAATGTTTGTTTGTTAACTCTCCAACGTTTGTTTGTTAACTCTCCAACGTTTGTTTGTTAACTCTTCAATGTTTGTTTGTTAACTCTTCAATGTTTGTTTGTTAACTCTTCAATGTTTGTTTGTTAACTCTTCAATGTTTGTTTGTTAACTCTTCAATGTTTGTTTGTTAACTCTCCAATGTTTGGTTGTTAACTCTCCAATGTTTGTTTGTTAACTCTCCAATGTTAGTTTGTTAACTCTCCAATGTTAGTTTGTTAACTCTCCAATGTTTGGTTGTTAACTCTCCAACGTTTGTTTTTTAACTCTCCAATGTTTGTTAACTCTCCAATGTTTGTTTGTTAACTCTCCAATGTATGTTTGTTAACTCTCCAATGTTTGGTTGTTAACTCTCCAGTGTTTGTTTGTTAACTCTCCAATGTTTGTTTGTTAGCTCTCCAATGTTTGGTTGTTAACTCTTCAATGTTTGTTTGTTAACTCTTCAATGTTTGTTTGTTAACTCTCCAATGTTTGTTTGTTAACTCTCCAATGTTTGTTTGTTAACTCTCCAATGTTTGTATTTTAACTCTCCAATGTTTGTTAACTCTCCAATGTGTGTTTGTTAACTCTCCAATGTTTGTTTGTTAACTCTCCAATGTTTGTTTGTTAACTCTTCAATGTTTGTTTGTTAACTCTCCAATGTTTGTTTGTTAACTCTTCAATGTTTGTTTGTTAACTCTTCAACGTTTGTTTATTAACTCTTCAATGTTTGTTTGTTAACTCTCTAATGTTTGTTTGTTATCTCTCCAATGTTTGTTTGTTAACTCTCCAATGTTTGTTTGTTAACTCTCCAATGTTTGTTTGTTAACTCTTCAATGTTTGTTTATTAACTCTTCAATGTTTGTTTGTTAACTCTCTAATGTTTGTTATCTCTCCAATGTTTGTTTGTTAACTCTCCAATGTTTGTTTGTTAACTCTCCAATGTTTGGTTGTACGACATTGGACTTCTCCACCCTAAACGCCTAGGGCGTTCTAACATGTCACCGTCCGAGTTTCGTGCTCTATCACACATCCGTCGACGTGATGACATTGTTATCAAACCTGCTGACAAAGGTGGTGCCATAGTCGTATGGAGTAAAGAACTATACCTACAGGAAGGCCACAACCAACTCCGTAACACCCTATTCTACAATAATATTCCTTCTGATGCCACACTATCCAACATTAGTAAGGTCCGTACAGTCATCAAGAACCTCATTGCCTCAAAAGACCTTCCTACCGCGCATCATCACTATGTATCATCGACAGTTGTTTGGGCAAACCCGCATTCTATATGCTCCCAAAATTCATAAACTTCACAATCCTGGTAGGCCTATTGTTTCTGCTTGCTCTTGTCCTACGGAACATATCTCCGAATTCCTTGATAGTATCTTCAATCCTATAGTCACCACACTACCTTCATTCTTGAAAGATACTAACCACACTTTGTCTGTTTTTCTTCTATTAAGTTGTTGCCTGGCAGGACTTATCGTCTCTTCCTCCTTGATGTCTGTTCACTGTATACCTCTATACCTCATTCTGACGGACTTCAAGCTCTCCAGTTTTTCTCGACAGGAGAACTAACCCTCTTGTCTCCACCTCGACTCTCCTTCGTCTTGCAGAACTAGTTCTCACTCTCAACTCCTTTCAGTTCAATGACCAGTTCTTCAAACAGATTAGTGGGGTCGCCATGGGTACTAAAATGGGACCCAGCTATGCTTGTCTATTCATGGGTCATCTCGAACACTTAGTATGGAACACCTATGATGGCCCTCTTCCGTCCATGTATCATAGATACATCGATGATTGTATTGGAGTTACCGATATGTCTGAAGCCGATTTGTCACGCTTCATCACCTTCATCAATGCCTTCAATCCTGCTATTCGGTTCACCTCTCACATCTCTACCTCCTGTGTCAATTTTCTTGACATCACTATCACCATCAGCCTATCCACTATCACTACATCAGTATACTACAAGCCTACTGATACACATAGCTTTCTTCTGTATACCTCTTCCCATCCCCAGGCCTGTCGTGACTCTTTACCTTTCTCCCAACTCTACGCTTCGTCGCCTCTGTAGTGAGGACACGATTTTCTTGATAAAGCTCACGAGATGCTGGATTTCTTCCGCCAGCGCTTATACCCGGAGAATGTGCTTACATCTGCCATGCATCGGGTACAGCTAATTGCTCGCCAGAGGCCCTCTCACATGCATAGAACCCCAATTCTGACAGGGTTAAACTCATCTTAACTTTCCACCCTCATAGTTCCCTGGTGAAAAGGTCTTATTCCATCATCTCCCTATTCTTCAGTCTGATCCTGAGACACGTCCAGTCTTCCAACACTATCCTTTGGTGGCTTACAGACGGGACAGAAGCCTCAAGGATTTGTTGGTACACAGTCGCCTCAAGCCTAATATCCAGAGTCACTTTGGCACCATCCAGTGCGGACGCTCGACGTATGTTATACATGTGCATATGTAATACAGACCCGCACTGTCTCTTTTCCAAAAGCTACGTATGCCATTCAAGACAGTTTCACGGTGAGTCCCGTAATATCATCTATGCCATCACCTGCAAACGATGCAACAAGTCCTATATTGGCGAAACCGGTAAGAGACTCAGTGACCGATTCGCCCAACACTTACGCGAATTCGCCAATGCTCTCGACTCCTGTGGCTACCCATTTCAACGATACTGGCCATTCAGGAGTTGACGATGTCCAGGTCACAGCCATCCGATCATGTTCCTCCGATGATCGCAGTCGATTCGCCCTGGAAAACCGTTTTATTTCATTCTATGGCACTTTGCGACCTCTTGAACTCAACGCATTACATTCCTATGCTTCTTAGTACTGTCTTATCTCGTGCCTTGTTATCTATATGTGTTTGCTCCATATATGTGTCATTTATCCACTATATTGTTTATTGTTTCTCTTCTTTTCCACTTTCGGTTTTTTGTGTCTACTCATTTCGTTGTTCGTTTTTATTCCCAGATTTTCATTAGATAGGTTTATGTTTCCACATGTAATCGTCCATTTGTAGTGTTCCTCGAAATTCGTCATTCTTGTTGTATTATTTGCTTGATAAAGGCCTTTTGGTCAAACGTTGCTGTTTATCGTCACTGTTTATGTATTTTGTAAAACTGTAATACTTTGTGTTTACGTGTTTAGTTGTTAACTCTCCAACATTTGGCTAATGCAAACTTTGTAATTATATTTACATTTCGACATGACTAATGAACTGGCCATATTTTTGTATCATTCTTCTTCTTCTTTTGTCGTCACACTGCTACCAGGTTGTTGCCCAGTGTCGCCACACTGCTACCAGGTTGTTGTCCAGTGTCGTGGTTTTCTGTTTTTGCCTTGCGCTGTTCTGTTGGCTTGTGTGATTGTTATTTTTGCTCTTTCACAGGATTCTGCTACGCCATCTAACCATCTTTTCCGTGGTCTACCTCTTGCTTTCTTTCCCGATGTTCTGTTGTAGAAGACTCTGTATACTGTGGAGTTTGGATGCATTCTTATTAAGTGGCCAAACCACTTCATTCTTTGTTCTCTATGTAATTCAAGCACGGTTTTGTGCTAACTTTCTTTCTTATGCTGATGTTGGTGATTCTGTCTTTTCTTGTGTTGGTAACTTTTGCAGGCAACGCATTTCACATGTAGTTATTTTTGTGACTGCGCTTTGCTCATTGTCCATGTTTGGCCCTGGTAACACAAAGTAGGTATAAAAATGCTGTTGATCATCTGTTGCTTAGCTGCCTGTGACATTTTTGGGTGCCTTAACAATGGGGTTAGCTGGTAGGTTACAGCATTTGTACTCTAGCCTCTATCTCTCTATCCAGTTTTCCGTCTTCTGTGAATATGCTTCCTAAGTATTTGAATTCTTTCACTTGGTTTATTTTAGTGCCATTGACGTGGATGTCTAGATTATTATGTTTTCTTCCCATATTCATTATTTCTGTTTTAGTGTTGTTGATTTTCATGTCATGATTTATACAATTTTTGTTCAAGGTGTCAATATGATGTTGTAGATCTTGTTCATTTTGATGTATCAGGCACTGATCATCTGCAAACAGCAGTTCATTTATTTCATCATTATCTGAATTTGACTCTTGAGTTATTTTATCCATATATGCGATAAAGAGTAGTGGTGAGAGGACACAACCTTGTCTAACACCTGATGTAATGGAGAACCAGTCAGTCATTCCTTCTGTTATTCTTACTGTACTCTGAGAGGACACAACCTTGTCTGACACCTGATGTAATAGAGAACCAGTCAGTCATTCCTTCTGTTATTCTTACTGTACTCTGAGAGGACACAACTTTGTCTGACACCTGATGTAAGGGAGAACCAGTCGGTCATTCCTTCTGTTGTTCTTACTGTACTCTGAGAGGACACAACCTTGTCTAACACCTGATGTAAGGGAGAACCAGTCGGTCATTCCTTCTGTTGTTCTTACTGTACTCTGAGAGGACACAACCTTGTCTAACACCTGATGTAAGGGAGAACCAGTCAGTCATTCCTTCTGTTGTTCTTACTGTACTCTGAGAGGACACAACCTTGTCTAACACCTGATGTAAGGGAGAACCAGTCAGTCATTCCTTCTGTTGTTCTTACTGTACTCTGAGAGGACACAACCTTGTCTAACACCTGATGTAAGGGAGAACCAGTCAGTCATTCCTTCTGTTGTTCTTACTGTACTCTGAGAGGACACAACCTTGTCTAACACCTGATGTAAGGGAGAACCAGTCAGTCATTCCTTCTGTTGTTCTTACTGTACTCTGAGAGGACACAACCTTGTCTAACACCTGATGTAAGGGAGAACCAGTCAGTCATTCCTTCTGTTGTTCTTACTGTACTCTGAGAGGACACAACCTTGTCTAACACCTGATGTAAGGGAGAACCAGTCAGTCATTCCTTCTGTTATTCTTACTGTTTTTGTATTATTTATGCATTTAAATGGTTTGAAAATATGTTCACTAATGCAATACATATGATTCTTCTTCATCCTTCGCCTAGGAAGCATAGGTCCACAACCAAGGCCTTCCAAGGCCATCCTTTCCAGGTCTCTCCACTCTCTCCTCATTTTCTTGCATTCCATCTCCAACTCCTTCTCCGGGTGTTCCTGGTCTTCCTCCTCATTGCCCTGGGGTTCCATCGAAAGTCTGTCTTGTAATGCTGTTTGGGGTTTCTCAGTTGTTCCTATCCATCGCCACCTTCTGTAATTTATTGGTTCTTGTCTCAGCCATATATAGCCATTATGTGATCGTCTCGTCAGTAAGCACATTTTGGTTCTTGTCTCAGCCATTGTGCATTATTGTGTCTGTCTCAGCATCATATAGTAGCACATTATTGTGATCTTGTCTCAGCAAGTATAGTGCACATTTATTGTGTTCTTGTCTCAGCCATATAGTCACATTATTGTGTCTTGTCTCAGCCAATATAGCACATTTATTGTGATCTTGTCTCAGCAAGTATAGTAGCACATTTATTGTGTTCTTGTCTCAGCCAAGTATAGTGTCACATTTATTGTGTTCTTGTCTCAGCCAAGTATAGTAGCACATTATGTGATCTTGTCTCAGTCAAGTATAGTAGCACATTTATTGTGTTCTTGTCTCAGCCAAGTATAGTGTCACATTTATTGTGTTCTTGTCTCAGCAAGTATAGTAGTAGCACATTTATTGTGATCTTGTCTCAGCCAAGTATAGTAGCACATTTATTGTGTTCTTGTCTCAGTCAAGTATAGTAGCACATTTATTGTGTTCTTGTCTCAGCCAAGTATAGTAGCACATTTATTGTGTTCTTGTCTCAGCCAAGTATAGTAGCACATTTATTGTGTTCTTGTCTCAGCCAAGTATAGTAGCACATTTATTGTGATCTTGTCTCAGCCAAGTATAGTAGCACATTTATTGTGTTCTTGTCTCAGCCAAGTATAGTGTCACATTTATTGTGTCTTGTCTCAGCAAGTATAGTAGCACATTTATTGTGTCTTGTCTCAGCCAAGTATAGTGTCACATTTATTGTGTTCTTGTCTCAGCAATATAGTGCACATTTATTGTGTTTGTCTCAGCAGTATATGTCACATTTATTGTGTTCTTGTCTCAGCCATATAGTGTCACATTTATTGTGTTCTGTCTCAGCAAGTATAGTAGCACATTTATAGTGTTCTTGTCTCAGCCACGTATACTGTCACATTTATTGTGATCTTGTCTCAGCCAAGTATAGTAACACATTTATTGTGTTCTTGTCTCAGTCAAGTATAGTAGCACATTTATTGTGATTCTTGTTCTCAGTCAAGTATAGTACACATTATTGTGTTCTTGTCTCAGTCAAGTATAGTAGCACAATTATTGTGATCTTGTCTCAGCCACGTATACTGTCACATTTATTGTGTTCTTGTCTCAGCCACGTATACTGTCACATTTATTGTGTTCTTGTCTCAGCCACGTATAGTAGCACATTTATTGTGTTCTTGTCTCAGTCAAGTATAGTAGCACATTTATTGTGTTCTTGTCTCAGCCAAGTATAGTAGCACATTTATTGTGATCTTGTCTCAGTCAAGTACAGTAGCACATTTATTGTGTTCTTGTCTCAGTCAAGTACAGTAGCACATTTATTGTGATCTTGTCTCAGCCAAGTATAGTAACACATTTATTGTGTTCTTGTCTCAGTCAAGTATAGTAGCACATTTATTGTGTTCTTGTCTCAGTCAAGTATAGTAGCACAATTATAGTGTTCTTGTCTCAGTCAAGTATAGTGTCACATTTATTGTGATCTTGTCTCAGTCAAGTATAGTAGCACATTTATTGTGTTCTTGTCTCAGTCAAGTATAGTAGCACAATTATAGTGTTCTTGTCTCAGTCAAGTATAGTGTCACATTTATTGTGATCTTGTCTCAGTCAAGTATAGTAACACAATTATTGTGTTCTTGTCTCAGTCAAGTATAGTAGCACATTTATTGTGATCTTGTCTCAGTCAAGTATAGTAGCACAATTATTGTGTTCTTGTCTCAGTCAAGTATAGTAGCACAATTATTGTGATCTTGTCTCAGTCAAGTATAGTAGCACATTTATTGTGTTCTTGTCTCAGTCAAGTATACTGTCACATTTATTGTGATCTTGTCTCAGCCAAGTATAGTAACACAATTATTGTGTTCTTGTCTCAGCCAAGTATAGTAGCACAATTATTGTGTTCTTGTCTCAGTCAAGTATAGTAGCACATTTATTGTGTTCTTGTCTCAGTCAAGTATAGTAACACAATTATTGTGTTCTTGTCTCAGCCAAGTATACTGTCACAATTATTGTGATCTTGTCTCAGTCAAGTATAGTGTCACATTTATTGTGATCTTGTCTCAGTCAAGTATAGTAGCACAATTATTGTGATCTTGTCTCAGCCAAGTATAGTAGCACAATTATTGTGTTCTTGTCTCAGTCAAGTATAGTAGCACATTTATTGTGATCTTGTCTCAGCCAAGTATAGTAGCACAATTATTGTGTACAAGTAATAGTAGTGAATATACAACACTAACCAGACTGCTGAAATTCCAAGTCAAATGTGGTGTAGCTAGACAAGAACACTATGTTGGTGACCAAAGAAGAATAGTAAACCAACAAAGAACTGGGGTAGTTAGTCACCACACGCTGAGAGACATAACTGAGAAGGAGATCGGAGCACTTATGGACAAATTGGTTCAACATGCAGTGATGATGATCTGACAACTAAACTAAAATTAATATATTATGTTCTTGTTTCAATAATATATTATGTTCTTGTTTCAATAATATATTATGTTCTTGTTTCAATGATATATTATGTTCTTGTTTCAATAATATATTATGTTCTTGTTTCAATGTACATCATAACGATTGAAAACTTGTAGATTTTCTGACACTATATTTACAGAGTGTTTGCTCAAGGTACCAACTGGGCGATCATGACATTACTTGTCTTTGGTTACCGCATTGCTATGACTGTGCTGAGAAAACAGACACTACACTTTGCTTCTTTTTTAACCAGAATTGTCTCATTTGTGTGTCGGTTTGTGGTATCACAACAGATATCTAAATGGATAGCGGATCATGGTGGATGGGTAATCATCATCATTTTCTATATCATATACGTTTTTGTGACATCTTACTGTGATATGTTACTGTGACATCTTACTGCGATATGTTACTGTGACATGTACTGATATGTTACTGTGATATGTTACTGTGACATCTTACTGTGATATGTTACTGTGACATGTTACTGTGACATTACTTGACTTTACTGGACATCTTACTGTGACATCTTACTGTGACATGTTACTGTGACATCTTACTGTGATATCTTACTGTGACATGTTGCTGTGACATGTTACTGTGACATATTACTGTGATATGTTGCTGTGACATGTTACTGTGACATCTTACTGTGACATGTTACTGTGACATGTTACTGTGATATGTTACTGTGACATCTTACTGTGACATGTTACTGTGACATGTTACTGTGATATGTTACTGTGATATTCGATGAGAACAAGGAATTTTTTGCAAGAACCCCAGAGGAAGCAACGGAAGCAAAGAATATTATTAACAAATAAACAGGGTACAGGTATTAAGAGCTTCGAAAACAGACAAACACAGGATTCGACACTTACCCTCATTTCCTACGACACCCATCAAATGAATGGCTCGCTGGTTGTGTTCGTAAGGACACTCGTATTGCTAGGCTAGGCGATGGGTGTTGTAGGAAATGAGGTTAAGTGGTTCGAATCCAGTGTTTGTCTATTTAATTTTTCGGAAGCTCTTAATACCTGTACCCTGTTTATTTGTTGGTCATGTGATATGTTACCTGACTTGTTTTGAGACACCAAGAATGTTGTCTCATACAAGAGTTTTGTGTTTCCACTGTTGAATGTTGTCATACACTAGTCTTGTGTTTCCACTGTTGAATGTTGTCTTATACACTAGTCTTGTGTTTCCACTGTTGAATGTTATCTCATACACTAGTCTTGTGTTTCCACTGTTGAATGTTGTCTCTACATAGTCTTGTGTTTCCACTGTTGAATGTTGTCTCATACACTAGTCTTGTGTTTCCACTGTTGAATGTTATCCCATACACTAGTCTTGTGTTTCCACTGTTGAATGTTATCTCATACAAGAGTTTTGTGTTTCCACTGTTGAATGTTATCTCATACACTAGTCTTGTGTTTCCACAGTTGAATGTTGTCTCATACACTAGTCTTGTGTTTCCACTGTTGAATGTTGTCTAATACACTAGTCTTGTGTTTCCACTGTTGAATGTTGTCTTATACACTAGTCTTGTGTTCCCGCTGTTGAATGTTGTCTCATACACTAGTCTTGTGTTTCCACTGTTGAATGTTGTCTCATACACTAGTCTTGTGTTTCCACTGTTGAATGTTGTCTCATATACTAGTCTTGTATTTCCACTGTTGAATGTTATCTATACACTAGTCTTGTGTTTCCACTGTTGAATGTTGTCTTATACACTAGTCTTGTGTTTCCACTGTTGAATGTTGTCTCATACACTAGTCTTGTGTTTCCACTGTTGAATGTTAGTCTCCATATACTAGTCTTGTATTTCCACTGTTGAATGTTGTCTTATACACTAGTCTTGTGTTTCCACTGTTGAATGTTATCTCATACTACTTGTCTTGTGTTTCCACTGTTGAATGTCTAGTTGTTCACAACTCTAGTCTTGTGTTTCCACTGTTGAATGTTATCCATATACTAGTCTTGTGTTTCCACTGTTGAATGTTGTCTCATACACTAGACTTGTGTTTCCACTGTTGAATGTTGTCTCATATAATAGTCTTGTATTTCCACTGTTGAATGTTATCTCATACACTAGTCTTGTGTTTCCACGTTGAATGTTTCTCATACACTAGTCTTGTGTTTCCACTGTTGAATGTTATCTCATACACTAGTCTTGTGTTTCCACTGTTGAATGTTGTCTAATACACTAGTCTTGTGTTTCCACTGTTGAATGTTGTCTCTTACACTAGTCTTGTGTTTCCACTGTTGAATGTTGTCTCATACACTAGTCTTGTGTTTCCACTGTTGAATGTTGTCTCATATACTAGTCTTGTTTTTCCACTGTTGAATGTTGTCTTATACACTAGTCTTGTGTTTCCACTGTTGAATGTTGTCTTATACACTAGTCTTGTGTTTCCACTGTTGAATGTTGTCTCATACACTAGTCTTGTGTTTCCACTGTTGAATGTTGTCTCTATACTAGTCTTGTATTTCCACTGTTGAATGTTGTCTTATACACTAGTCTTGTGTTTCCACTGTTGAATGTTATCCCATACACTAGTCTTGTGTTTCCAATGTCTGAATTAGTCTTGTTCACTAGTTTTTGTGTTTCCACTGTTGAATGTTGTCCATACACTAGTCTTGGTGTTTCCTAGCTGTTGAATGTTGTCTCATACACTAGTCTTGTGTTTCCACTGTTGAATGTTGTCTCATAAACTAGTCTTGTGTTTCCACTGTTGAATGTTGTCTTATACACTAGTCTTGTGTTTCCACTGTTGAATGTTTCTTATACACTAGTCTTGTGTTTCCACTGTTGAATGTTATCTCATACACTAGTCTTGTGTTTCCCACTTTTCTGAATGTTGTCTCATATACTAGTCTTGTGTTTCCACTACTGTCTTACATGTCTTGTCCTTGATTTCATACACTAGTCTCTGTGTTTCCACACTGTTGAATGTTGTCTCATACACTAGTCTTGTGTTTCCACTGTTGAATGTTGTCTCATACACTAGTCTTGTGTTTCCACTGTTGAATGTTGTCTATACATAGTTTGTGTTTCCACTGTTGAATGTTATCTCATACACTAGTCTTGTGTTTCCACTGTTGAATGTTGTCTCATACACTAGTCTTGTGTTTCCACTGTTGAATGTTTCTCATAACAGTCTTGTTTTCCACTGTTGAATGTTATCTTATACACTAGTCTTGTGTTTCCACTGTTGAATGTTATCTCATACACTAGTCTTGTGTTTCCACTGTTGAATGTTGTTCATACACTATCACTAGTCTTGTGTATTTCCACTGTTGAATGTTGTCTATACACTAGTCTTGTGTTTCCACTGTTGAATGTTGTCTCATACACTAGTCTTGTGTTTCCACTGTTGAATGTTATCCATACACTTTGCACACTAGTCTTGTGTTTCCACTGTTGAATGTATCTCATGATCTACAAGTGTTTGTTGTGTTCTCCACTGTTGAATGTTATCTCATACACTAGTCTTGTGTTTCCACTGTTGAATGTTGTCTCATACACTAGTCTTGTGTTTCCACTGTTTGACTGATTACATAATATATAATATGTAATAAATAATATAATGTATATATATACACTATTTAAAAGTAAATCCACTGTTGAATCTAAGTTATAGATTTAAATTTACACATAGTAATGCATGTTGAATACAAGTATTGATATTCACTTTTTTATTTAAATATAACTTATACATTAATACAAATGTAATTGATTAATTAAATTTAAAAATATAAACTGCATGATGAAATTCAATGTAATTTGATATCAAATTATTAATTAAAAAATATAACTGTAGCAACAAGTTTGATTGAAATTATTAAAAGTAATAATAAATAAATTCAAATTATTAAAAATATAATGATGATGAATACAAGTATTGATATCAAATTATTTAAAAATATAACTGCATGATGAATACAAGTATTGATATCAAATTATTTTAAAATATAACTGCATGAGAAATACAAGTATTGATATCAAATTATTTTAAATATATACTGCAATGAGAAATACAAGTATTGATATCAAATTATTTTAAAATATAACTGCATGAGAAATACAAGTATTGATATCAAATTATTAAAATATAACTGCATAGAGAAATACAAGTATTGATATCAAATTATTTAAAAATATAACTGCATGATGAATACAAGTATTGATATCAAATTATTTAAAATATAACTGCATGATGAATACAAGTTATTGATGGTAAATGTTTTTTAAAATATGGGACACAAAAACAATAGTCAGAGAAAGAAAACAAGAAATGCAATAATTGTAGATTGCAGAAATTGCAACATTTTCAACTGAGACTTTTTGTTCCCACCACCTGGCTGTTAACTCTTAGAATTCAAGATGCTAATATATAGATCTAGAAGGTAAACATCTCCCATCCCCATGTACCACTGTTTAGTTCTGACACAACATGTTATTTGTTGGTGATCTAAAATAAATTATGTACAAATGTTACATCAAACAAACCAACATGTTACCGCTTGGTTTAGCAAGATGGCGGACACTGGTGTGTGTGTGTGGTAACTTTTGTGCTTTAAAAATATTCGACAAACTTGTTCATAACGAAAAGACATTTGATAAATTTAGAAAATGGCCAGCAGTTTAAAAGAATAAAGATGTTGAAATAGTTATGAATAATTCTCAAGTTGAATTAGCTTTGAAAAGTTATTCTTCTGATCAAGATATTGACACCTTGATTCAGACTATCATTTAGACAATGAAGAATTGTTTGCATTGATTGTTGTTCAAGTCATATATGTTTAAACTTTAGAACAAGGCACAGGGAGTGTAGTGTATATATAGTGTTTCACAATTGGGTACTTTGATACAATCTCACCTGAATACTCCAGTATTCGACTTGACCTAGATCAAGTAACATTACTAGGTCAGGTTAATCCAAAGGATAGGCAACCGGGGCTCAAAGGTCACCCATTGCATGTAATAATAAGATTTGGGTTTCAATAAGAAGTTTTACGTTTTATTTTGTTGTGCAGTCCTAAACAGGACCGTGAGAAGGTTAGACATTGGGAAAATGTAGAATCCTATGTTCTTGTAGATAAATAAGATTACTATGTTTTGTGGCTAATCAATGTTGACAAAGACAAGAAATTCATTTTTAGGGTAGCAGAAAAAGTAACGTTGATCTAGTAAGGGGACTTAACCTAGGTCAAGCTAGATACTCGAGTATCCGGGTGAGATTGTATCAAAGTATCCACACATGTATTCTAGAATATATCTCAAAGCTGTACAGTTTCAGTAGAAGAAAATATCCATTTATGTCGATTGTGACATTTATTGCAAACCTTTAACTGATTTCGCATCGTGGAACACTCAAGTGTAACTATTTCTTATCTGCCTGGACCAATCGTCGCTCAAAAGACGATTACTATTTTGTTGAGATTTTATTATTTTTTGGTTCGATTGAAGATTTATATTAACCGGAAACTACTTAGAAGTGATGTGTAAATGATAACGAATACATAGCAGTATGGCTTATGCTAGAATTCGAATTGAAATGGAGTTTATCAATCATTTTAGGATACCCTGTGACCGTAAAAACTAGCGATTTTTATGAATGTTCATGATGCTACTTTGTGAACAGTTAATAAACCAAACACTCCTTCACTATTTTCTTAATGTTTCTGTATTCATAAATGTATTACCTATATAAAGAGAGCAGTTAGACTGATTTATACAACATATTGTTCATCAAGGCCCTTGAAAAGTTGGATTTTCGTTCTCACAATTTCATTATTTTAAAAAAAATATATGCTAATATTTTTCAAGCATAGTCAACACAACATTATATTTTTGGACACAATAAATATTTTATGAAAGTACATTCATTTATCTTTAATTTGATATATAATAAGTTAAACTTTAAATCATATTTAGAAACAATATTTTAGTTTAGCTAAAGTATGTGTGCAATATTTGAAACTAAAAACATAATTCGTCAGAGGCGAAAACCCGGTAGTGAATCAGTTAATTTATGTCCATTGTGACATTTGCTGCAAACTCTTTAATTTATGTTCATTGTGACATTTGTTGCAAAACTATAATTTATGTTCATTGTGACATTTGTTGCAAACTCTTTAATTTATGTTCATGTGACATTTGTTGCAAACTTTTAATTTATGTTCATTGTGACATTTTTACAAACCTTAATTTATGTTCATTGTGACATTTGTTGCAAACCTTTAATTTATTTCATGGTGACATTTTTACAAACCTTTAATTTATGTTCATTGTGACATTTGTTGCAAACTCTTTAATTTATGTTCAATGTGACATTTGTTGCAAACCTTTAATTTATGTTCATGGTGACATTTGTTGCAAATCTTAATTTATGTTTATTGTGACATTGTTGCAAACCTTTAATTTATGTTCATTGTGACATTTGTTGCAAACCTTTAATTTATGTTCATTGTGACATTTGTTGCAAACCTTTAATTTATGTCCATTGTAACATTTGTTGCAAATCTTTAATTTATGTTTATTGTGACATTTGTTTGCAAACCCTTTAATTTATGTTCATTGTGACATTTGTTGCAAACTCTTTAATTTATGTCCATGTGACATTTGTTGCAAACCTTTAATTTATGTTCATGGTGACATTTGTTGCAAACCCTTTAATTTATGTTCATGGTGACATTTGTGGCAAACTTTTAATTTATGTTCAGCGTGACATTTGTTGCAAACTCTTAAATTTATGTTCAGCGTGACATTTGTGGCAAACCTTTAATTTATATTCATGGTGACATTTGTTGCAAACTCTTAAATTTATGTTCATGGTGACATTTGTTGCAAACCTTTAATTTATGTTCATGGTGACATTTGTTGCAAACCTTTAATTTATGTTCAATGTGACATTTGTTGCAAACCCTTTAATTTATGTTCAATGTGACAATTGTTGCAAACCTTTAATTTGTGTTCAATGTGACATTTGTTGCAAACCTTTAATTTATGTTCATGGTGACATTTGTTGCAAACCTTTAATTTATGTTCATGGTGACATTTGTTGCAAACCTTTAATTTATGTTCATTGTGACATTTGTTGCAAACCTTTAATTTATGTTCATTGTGACATTTGTTGCACTTATTTTGGTGACCTATGTCTAATACTAGTTTGTTATGAGGTCAAAGTCCATTATGAGTTCAAACCAAGCAATAGCCCCAAGTAGTGACTTGTATTTCTGTCCAGCTACAAGTGAGAGATAATGTAGGAAATATATTACATCTGTCCAGCTACAAGTGAGAGATAATGTAGGAAATATATTACATCTGTCCAGCTACAAGTGAGAGATAATGTAGGAAATATATTACATCTGTCCAGCTACAAGTGAGAGATAATGTAGGAAATATATTACATCTGTCCAGCTACAAGTGAGAGATAATGTAGGAAATATATTACATCTGTCCAGCTACAAGTGAGAGATAATGTAGGAAATATATTACATCTGTCCAGCTACAAGTGAGAGATAATGTAGGAAATATATTACATCTGTCCAGCTACAAGTGAGAGATAATGTAGGAAATATATTACATCTGTCCAGCTACAAGTGAGAGATAATGTAGGAAATATATTACATCTGTCCAGCTACAAGTGAGAGATAATGTAGGAAATATATTACATCTGTCCAGCTACAAGTGAGAGATAATGTAGGAAATATATTACATCTGTCCAACTACAAGTGAGAGATAATGTAGGAAATATATTACATCTGTCCAACTACAAGTGAGAGATAATGTAGGAAATATATTACATCTGTCCAACTACAAGTGAGAGATAATGTAGGAAATATATTACATCTGTCCAACTACAAGTGAGAGATAATGTAGGAAATATATTACATCTGTCTTATATCTTTATATCAATTGATGTCAGTGCTTTGTGTTTTTTTTATTTGCAGAGGGCAGCACTGAACTACATTCCTAGTGCATCTTTAAGCACATTCCTCCTTG
Source organism: Arion vulgaris (assembly GCA_020796225.1). Lineage (NCBI taxonomy): Eukaryota > Metazoa > Mollusca > Gastropoda > Stylommatophora > Arionidae > Arion > Arion vulgaris. The sequence goes on along the minus strand of CM036762.1, from coordinate 63,949,175 downwards.
TGTCTGGGTTAGCAGCGTTCTCTGTCTTGGCAGTGGTTACCTTCAACAGATTTCTAAAATAATGTCCATGTTTCTGATTTCTCTTTTATATTAGTCATTGCTTGTTTTATTCAATCAATCAATCATTGCTTGTATTATTATTGATTGTTCTAATAATAGGTACAGAACAATCACATAGAAAATTAGATGATGAAATGTTTAATTACCTTGGTGTGGAAGATAGTCAACAACTAAACTATTTAACATTTGAACAAACAGAAGTTATAAAGTTAGAACAAACAGAAATTATAAAGTTAGAACAAACAGAAATTATAAAGTAAACAGAAATTATAAAGTTAGAACAAACAGAAATTATAAAGTTAGAACAAACAGAAATTATAAAGTTGAACAAACAGAAATTATAAAGTTAGACAAACAGAAATTATAAAGTTAGAACAAACAGAAATTATAAAGTTAGAACAAACAGAATATAGAAAGTTAGAACAAACAGAATATAGAAAGTTAGAACAAACAGAATATAGAAAGTTAGAACAAACAGAAATTATAAAGGTAGAATACATAAGTTTGTGAAAGTTGTTGATGAACATAAGTTTGTGAAAATTGTTGATGAACATAAGTTTGTGAAAATTGTTGATGAACGTTTGTGAAACTTGTTGATGAACATAAGTTTGTGAAAATTGTTGATGAACACAAGTTTGTGAAACTTGTTGATGTTAGTGTTTGTATGAGACACATCTTCGTGTAATATGATGATGAGAAATATTTGTTGATAAATCCTGACTTGGAAACAGAATGTCAGCATGGCAGAGATTATTGCCTTTTTAATACATTTCTGATTTACTTCCCATTGTTGTGTTACTGTCTGATTTACTTCCCATTGTTGTGTTGTTACTGTCTGATTTACTTCCCATTGTTGTGTTACTGTCTGATTTACTTCCCATTGTTGTGTTACTGTCTGATTTACTTCCCATTGTTGTGTTACTGTCTGATTTACTTCCCATTGTTGTGTTACTGTCTGATTTACTTCCCATTGTGTTGTTACTGTCTGATTTACTTCTGATTGTTGCGTTTAATTTTCAGATTTATATTTGTATCATTGATGTGATCTCTGGCATCAACAACAAAAGCATTGAGATTGCAGTAATCAAGGAAGAATGGTTGCATAGCTACCTGGTGCCACTAGCCATAATTATTATTATACACAAAAATTAAAGCATTTCAGGTAATCACCATGCAGAATACAATAGGCAAGTTGCTGGAGAAAATAATTGCCAGGAAAATATCCTGCCAACTAGAGAGGTTATGTCACCTTCCACCCACCCTTGGTGAGTACTGTCCAAATAGAAAGATATGGCATAACGCAGCGGTTTTCACTCGGGCATTGAGACATGTGCTGTTACAATTGACCTCGAAGATACATATAATAGAGTGCCTTTGCATTTATTAATGATACAGCTGACGGAACTCAATATCAGCCTATTCCTCCTCAATTGGATCTTTGCGGCCCTCTTCCAGCGAAAAGTAGTGTAGTGTGGCAGCTGGGCGTAATCACTAACAACAATCCACCCTGGCTTACCACAAGGGTCACCATTATCTTCGGTGTTGTTCAATGCCTACACTGTGAGAATCACAGAACAGATCACGGTTAGAGGAAGGACAATGTCATATGCTGATGATGTGTTGGTGTATCGTCAGGGCAAGGATAGAGAGGAACTTCAGTTAGAACTCGACCACATAGGTAGATGGTGCGATGAAGCAGGAGCATTGGTCAACCCCACAAAAGCAGCGGTGACATGGTTCTCTTTGAACAACCATATTGTCAATATTTCAACACCAATTGTGGTTTTGTGTGCAGAGATCTCAGGCTATGACATACCTTGGGTTTCAGGCCTTGCGAGTCGAAGGTTCTGGGTTCGAATCCGGACCGCGGCCTTCTGTTCACGAGTGCAGTTTTTCCAGAGACCCCTAGGATTGTTGCCGGAGCTACGGAGTTCGTGCTTTGTGCAATACTCTCAGCAGGTGGCGCGCCATTTCTGCGGAGAGGGACCGAGCCATATGGGGTAACCCGGTGCAATGAAGTCAATCCTTCGGCTTTTAAACCCTTTTTAAACAGTTTGATCGAAGTCTTGCTTTTACGGAACACAGCTCATGTGATAATGTAGGCGAGGATAGGTATGAGGGTAATGGCTGCAGCGAATTGTGAACAGCGCCATCTTTGTATATAAACTTAGACAGAATCTTGAATACTCTCCCAACGAAAGACATTACAAACATACACATAATCTTGAATACTCTCCCAACGAAAGACATTACAAACATACACATAATCTTGAATACTCTCCCAACGAAAGACATTACAAACATACACATAATCTTGAATACTCTCCCAACTAAATAGATAGTTTATGATATAAGAGTTTGTGGGCAGAAAGCGTTCTGCCTTGACCACAAATGTGATAAATAACGATGCCAACAGAAGACTACAATATATAACTTTATTTACACAACTAAGTTTCAATAAATCAATGACATTTACATTATGGACGAAGAGAGAAGTTACACCTAAGATATCCTTCAACCTCACGGGTATTTTCTTGATCAATAGAGGTTATCATGACTTTTCAGTCCAAAAAACGCGGTCTAGAAAGGTTCGTGATCGCCTCTTGTAGTCGACTATCTCCTTGCATAATGTGTGGAAGGCGTCTGTTACCTTGGTAACGTCTTCAGAAGCGGACACCTCCATAAATGTGCAGCTAAGGTCAATTGCCAATCTGACACCTGAAGAAATAACATAAATCTAGTTATTAGTTTTATTATTATGTTACAAAGACATCATTGAAACATCTAAATTGTGACTGTAGACGTTGAATAGACATCATTGAAACATCTAAATTGTGACTGTAGACGTTGAATAGACATTATTGAAACATCTAAATTGTGACTGTAGACGTTGAATAGACATTATGAAACAACGCTAGTAAATTGACAGACATGCAAATTAACTCAATGAAACAAACAGTGGAGTATAAAGACGATACAATCTGATGATAAATTTTATGATAAATCATATGCTTCTTCTTTGCGTTCGTTCTTTACGACCAATTTTAATCACTCTTTGTGATATGTTTGATCTTTGCCAAGAACGTGTATACGTTGCACATTGGTTTGGTAGGCCCCTAAACGCATAGACGTCTACATTTTTAGGACACGTGCATCCGATTTCAGCCAAAATCATATGCTTATAACGACACACATTTAAAGTAAGAGATAACTATATATCAAAGAGAACATTATCATATGAACATTGATTTTGAAATAAAGCTTGTTTTGATTTTGACCAAATTTCGACCAAAAATAATACTTCTAAATGTTGTTAGAGATACTATTTTTAGAAGTTGAAACTAATCATTTGTCTATTCTCTCTGTGAACATTGCTATGTCTTCTACGATCAGTTCTTTATTGTTCACAAGTCTTGTAGGATCAGTTCTTTATGTTCACAAGTCTTCTACGATCAATTCTTTATGTTCACAAGTCTTCTACGGTCAATTCTGTATGTTCACAAGTCTTCTACAATCAGTTCTTTATTGTTCACAAGTCTTGTAGGATCAGTTGTTTATGTTCACAAGTCTTGTAGGATCAGTTCTTTATGTTCACAAGTCTTCTACAATCAGTTCTTTATTGTTCACAAGTCTTGTAGGATCAGTTCTTTATATTCACAAGTCTTCTACAATCAGTTCTTTATGTTCACAAGTCTTCTACAATCAGTTCTTTATATTCACAAGTCTTGTAGGATCAGTTCTTTATATTCACAAGTCTTGTAGGATCAGTTCTTTATTATTCACAAGTCTTGTAGGATCAGTTCTTTATGTTTACAAGTCCTTATATGTTCACAAGTCTTTATATGAATTCATAAATTATGTTATGTTATGCGATCGACTTCATGGCACATTGTGCATTCTCATTCGCGCTCTGTTCTCCGTTGCAGCAGCCATCCCAAAGCACATTTGCTCACAATACCCATAAGAAGTTGATGTCAGTGATGGTTCACGTTGGCAGCCTATTCTTTGTATGTAACATTTTTTAGCATACTTATTAACTGTATGAAGCGTGCCATGAACGCTCTTAGTTTTTATTCTTTGCTGGAACAATTCAAGGCATCGGATTTAATTTTGATTCTCGCAAACCTTACCATCTCAACTACACGAAAACACCGCTTCTAATTTTGCAGAAATATGCCAAGTCATTATTGACTACTCGAATATCTATTATGACCTAAATCCTAAAGTAACCAGTACAGAATATTGAACGAAAATGTATGTTACTGGATCTCTGCTAGGTACATGGCCACTATTCATTCTCTAGTTTTACTAGTAGTTAAACATTTAGTATGGATAGTTGGGGTAGTTCCAACTTGAGAAGAATGAATAGAATAAGATAATTCGTTCCAAAATTCGTGATCCTCTTTACCGACCGATATAAAATCATCCACTTGACATAAATTCTTGATTTTTGCATTTTTATATAGGTAACAGTGACGACCTTGCAAAAGAATTTTTTGCCCACCCAAACCTTTAGTTCTGTAAGATTTTATTATATGTTATTATTAAATTTACATTGATGTTGATTTGGTATACTTGTCGAAATTTTACAGTACGATTGTCAAGTTTGTCTATAACTAAGCATTTCCGTGTTCCACATGCAATTCAGTGCGAGACAAAATCGGGAATCCCGTGGAATTAATCAGTTCACAATGTTTCCTACCGACTGTCATTGGCGTATGTACGCAACATTTACTTTCATTTATAGAAGTGGAAGGTATCATTTGTTCACTACTGTAGATGGGATGTCTTGGTATACCATGGTAGTGATCACTGCCCATGCGTTGTCTAAATCGAGAGGCGCCGATCGAGCAGAAGTCGGATTACGTCGAAAGCGTTCACGTATGACAACGCAGCTCGAGACACGATTGGTAAAATTCGACATGCCAAGGCCCAAGTATCTCATCAGGTGCGGAAGAATATAACACAGCCCCTGTGGTGGAATGGGGAGATTGAAACCATTTGGCGCACCAAAAGAAGAGCGGTTAATGCATGTCAAAAGGCACGTCGAGCAGCCACAGCTTTACCTGAGCATATCTTGGAGTTGAAAGTGGACATGGATGAGAAAATGTCACATTTTAAGATTTGTGCTAACCAAGCAAAGTCCGCTAGGTGGGAAGAATTTTGTGCACAAATGTTTTCCGATTGCTCCCTCCAGAAATTTTGGCGGTTTCACCAGGCTATGAACGGCACGCCACACAGACGTATCATACCATATTTTCAAGATCACGATCTGGTGTGGTGGAAAACTGATGAAACTAAAGGAATGGCATTTCTGGATCATTTTATTCAACAGACCAATCGAAATGATAGGGAAGCAAGACTCAATATCGTTTCGCTGTTATCGGAGCAATGTGTCGACACGGAGTGGAATGACGATCTTGAATTCACGAGTGATGAAATACGTGCAATGCTTAAGAGATCACACAATACTGCACCAGGCCCCGATGGTATCCAATACAGTGACATAAGCAGGATATCGGACGAAGACATGAATGAGCTTAGTAAAGAATTCAACACTAGTTTAAAAATGGCGAGATCAGGGAGGAATGGCTACACAGTTATTTAATTGGTTATTGGTTACTAAACTGACGTCATTGCACTCCGGCAAACCCATAGGTGCTCAGTCTCCCCAACAGATATCGAAGAGTATGCATACTGATGGTTCCTGTGGCACGCTGATTAAACACACCTCTCACTCTGCCTCTCAGGCATCCAGTTCGACTTGAACAACGGGCAACTCCAAACTGCTTAAATCGCTTGATCGATTCAAATAGTGAAACAGTACAACAGTACTATAGTTTTACAAAATAAAACAGTGACGATAAAAGCAACGTTCGATTAACAGTTTATCAGCAAACGAACAACAGAGGACAATTGAAACAAAATGACGACCAAATACCAACGTATCTAAGGAAAATCTCAGGAAAATGATTTTCCTTAGATACGTTGGTATTTGGTCGTCCATTTGTGTTTCATTTTAATTTGTCACTCCTGTTTGTTCGTTTGCTTGATAAAGGCCTTGTTGGTCGAAACGTTGCTGTTTATCGTCACTGTTTATGTATTTTGTAAAACTATAGTACTTTGTTTGTACGTGTTTCACTATTTACCAAGTTTTACTGCAGTCTTCCCCTATTTCGATATTGATCGATTCAACATCGATTTTAGTGTCCTCATCCAACAGAGAGTCGCGAAGAGACCGAAGAATATCCCCTTATCCATCTTCAACTCCCCAACAATCGATGCTGTTGATGCAAGCCTGTCCGCTCTCTCATTACCGTAAACACCCGCATCACCAGGACAGTATATCCACGTAAGCCGCTGGAGGTTAGAAACTTCTATAGACGACATCCACTCATACCGAAACCTGCCCTTCTGGATCTTGTGAAGCATCGACTGAGAGTCAGATACAACAACTGCCCCAGTAAATGAAGTCCCAGAAATCCAATGGAGGGCAGCAGTAACGGCCTCAACCTCCATCCTCATACTAGAAGTAGTTGTCCTGTATGCCCCACTTCGCTCTGCAACAACCCTACCATGCGCATTAGCCAAGAAACCCCAGCCGGATTTCTCACCACGTTGAACCGACCCATCGGTATATACAACAACATCATCATCCCTAGCATTATCTTCTATCAGCTGCTTAACTGCGAGATCAGCCTTCGTGTTGCCCCAATCTCTACATTCTCTTCCTAGAGTAATGATAACGTTGAGATAGTTCATCATGCTACCATCTGTTGGGATCCATTCTTCCCTTTTGGTAGGGTCGCAACCGTAGTCAACTGGCCAATTGTTCTCTCAGCCTGGGCCATCCACGACATGCCACGCTTGATTCTCGTGCCCTTAACATCATTAGTGTTCTTGTGTAGTGGATGTCTCTTATCCGAAGTAACCCGCATATATGCCTTGGTTTGGGCGATTGCATGACGGGAGCGTAGTGACAGAAGGCCAAGCATATATCTCATCTTCACAATGGGGTATCTCTAGTGCAGCCCAGAACTATACGCATACCTTCATTCTGAATCCGTTCGAGTCGTTCACATTGTGATCTTGATATCGTAAGAATTCCGAGTCCGTAATCTACCACTGACATTACCAGTCGATCGAACAAAAGGGCAAGAAGTCTCTGCTCAAGGTGTGCGGCCACCATAACTTTGAGAGCCGCAAGACCACGCTTGCACCATTGTATCGTCTGTTCAATATGGTGTTTGAAAGATAGACTACGATCGAAGGTTATTCCAAGATAGCGCAGCCTGTCTCTGCGCTCGATGGTATGTTCATCAAAGATTACACGGGTAGGTCAGCCTTGACGATGTGATTATTCAACGAGCACCACAACATACACGCTTTTTCAGGATTGACCTGAGAGCGAGACTCTCTGCACCAACCCGAGATGGTACGCAATGTTTTCTGAATGTCGTCAACCATCTCTCGTCTATCTATCCCAGTCCTATATATTAAGATATCATCTGCAAATGTCAATGTCCGACCCAATCCTGTTGGCTGAATTTTAGCTACATTTACTGTGTAAATATTAAACAACACGGGTGATAGAGGAGAAACCTGGGGTAATCCCGGGCATATACGTGCAGGATCCGATGTCCGTTCCTAAACGGAGTGCAACGGTTCTCTCCATTAAAGAAGTTATTTAATACCACTGGCAAAACCTAACAAGAATCACAAACACATAAGCAGTTTTAGAATAATTGCAATACAGAACACAGTGGGCAAGCTTCTGGAAAAGTTAGTGGCATGTAGGCTCGATCGGGATTTGGAGGAACGTCGCATGTTTCCTTCCACCCTCGGTGCATACAGGCGGAATAAAAAAACTTGGTGTAATGCATCGATCTTTTCCTATGACGTCTTTAAAGGTTTCCAGCCTGGTTTGGAGACTTGTGCTGTTGTACTAGATCTCGAGGATGCTTACAACAAAGTTCCAATCACATACCTTATACAAATGCTCACGCTACTCAAAATCGATACATTGCTCATAAGATGGATTGCAAGGGCCCTGTTCGAGAGAAAAGTGGCACTCGGGGTGTGGTAATTGGTACTATGTGTCGACAAAAATTTCACCGGGCCTACCCCAGGGTCCCCACTATCTCCAGTACTATTCAATGTATTCACCATAATGATTACGAAGCAGCAATTATCTGGCAGGGGACGAACACTGTCATTTGCAGACGACATCATGGTGTACAGACAGGGAGAAACAGGGATGAAATTGCTAAATAACTCCAGGAAGAACTAAACTGCATAATGGCCTGGCAATGGAGTTCAGGCGGTTACGGAGGCGGTGAACTGGTTGGCATCTCACAACTACTCTTGTGTTTTCATACTCAGTGACTCCATAAGCATGATTGGTAAAGTCGAATCAGGTATGGTGAGACGCAACTGGGTGGAGGTACTGGTACAGACAGTGATCAGAGAAATCACCTTTATTTTTGTCCCTGGACACGCAGGAGTTAGGGGTAATGAACGAGCTGATAGATTAGTTGGTTTGGCTACAATATCAGAGGGAGCTGCCATGGATCGAAGTGACATTCTTCACGCATTGAGAGAGTCTTTCCGAACACGGTAGTTTCAGGGCTGTGAATCCCACTCGCTGACCAGATTGAAAGAGATGGGTGTCAATATTGGTGCAGCCCGAAAAGAACGACATACTAAATATGCAAAGAGATTGATTAATCAACATCGAACTGGCGTGTTGGGTCGCTGGACGCTGCTGGATTTGCTGAGGCGGAGATCGGAGCACCTATGGACATGTCCGGAGTGCTATGATGATAGTCCTCATATAACTGATAACTGATTTGTTCACTGTCACCTTTCTTTTTATAATATGTAATAGGGATACGCCTTTGCAAACATTCGCTCATTACTTTCCCACTACTAGCTACATCTATCTCAACTATTCGGTAGTATTTGTTACTGACATTGTATATCAGAAGGTACATATCGGTTCCTCTCTGTTTAGGAACATATTCTGGTAACTACGTATTACACATAATTGTGTACTTGATAGATGGGGGAGACTGCAGTAAAACTTGGTGAAATAGCGAAACACGTAAAAACAAAGTACTATAGTTTTATAAAATACAGAAAAGTGACGATATAAGCAACTTTCGAAAAGGCCTTTATCAAGCAACGACACAACAAGAGTAACGATTTCGACGAACACTACAAATGGACGATTACATATTGAAACATTGAAACCTATCTAATGAATATCAAACCTATCTAACCTATTCATTAGATAGGTTTCAATGTTTCAATATGTAATCGTCCATTTGTAGTGTTCGTCGAAATTAGTTACTCTTGTTGTGTCGTTTGCTTGATAAAGGCCTTTGGTCGAAACGTTGCTGTATATCGTCACTGTTTCTGTATTTTATAAAACTATAGTACTTTTTTGTATGTGTTTTGTACTTGATAGATGAGGCTATTTGTGACATCAGTTACCGTTTATGTGTGCATGCGTGTGTACTTGATAGATGAGGCTATTTGTGACATCAGTTACCGTTTATGGGTGTGTGTGTACTTGATAGGTGAGGCTATTTGTGACATCAGTTACTGTTTATGTGTGGTGTGTGTACTTGATAGATGAGGCTATTTGTGACATCAGTTACCGTTTATGTGTGGGTGTGTACTTGATAAATGAGGCTATTTGTGACATCAGTTACTTTATGTGTGGTGTGTGTGCTTGATAGACGAGGCTATTTGTGACATCAGTTACCGTTTATGTGTGCATGTGTGTGTGTACTTGATAGATGAGGCTATTTGTGACATCAGTTACCGTTTATGTGTGTGTGTGTGTTGTGTACTTGATAGATGAGGCTATTTGTGACATCAGTTACGTTATGTGTGGTGTGTGCATGTGTACATGTGTGGCATGTGTGTTGTGACATATGTACATGTGTGTGTGTGTGTGTATGTGATTTCAACATGGGAATTTGTAAACATCAAGTAGTTTGATAAGATCGTTTTTTAATAGCAATATATCGCCCATCTCTATCTCTCGCTCTCTCTCACGCTCGCTCTCTCTCTCTCTTGTCTTTCGGTTTCTCTAAATTATATTCATGAAACTTGGTTCTCTAATGAGGACACTGGAAGTCACAAATACGTGCTTTGTATATAACTACTTAATAGAAAAATCTTATACAGCTACTCAATATAAAAATCTAATATAGCTACTCAGTAGAAAAATCTTATATAGCTACTTAATAGAAAAATCTGATATAACTACTCAATATAAAAATCTGATATAGCTACTCAATAGAAAAATCTGATATAACTACTCAATATAAAAATCTAATATAGCTACTCAATAGAAAAATCTGATATAACTACTCAATATAAAAATCTGATATAACTACTCAATAGAAAAATGCCTCGTATATAGCTACTCAATAGAAAAATGCTTCGTATATAGCTACTCAATAGAAAAATGTTGAGAAATACCTTCATCTTCAGAAACTTGTCTAACATGGGCCAGGTCTGCCTTGTTCCCGAGCAGAATGACTGGAACATGTGAAGCTTTCTTGACATCTTCAACCTTGCGTCGCACATCAGACAAGACCTCGAAAGTTTTCCGTGACGTTACAGAGTATACAAGAATGAAGCCATCAGCCCAACGTACAACATCATCTCTAGCTCCCATGTCGTCATTCTAAAATGTTGAAAGATAATATTATTAATAATTCAGATGGAAATTATATTTAGTTTCTTTGTCTTTCTGGATATTGATAACATTCATGACGACGACATACGAATAGAAGCTAGAGGACGCTGTGTTGACGACAATTATTATAATATTCAAGTTTGACTTGATCTCACATGTGAGAAATTCTTTAGATTACACCAGGACAATATTATGCTCAACTTCCTTGGTGTATATAATATACAATTATATAATGACTTGCAGTTTTACCCGTTCTTCGCACGAGGAATTTAGTTTCAATCTATTTGTTTAAACAAACATGACCCGTTACCTCAATATTGACTTCTTCTCCATTAAAAACAATACGTTTTCTTTCCATGCTTGGTTTGAAAATTCTGTCGGTTGGCCACATAAGATTAAAATGTCACTCATTCCGATTGCCAGTAAAACCTAATACAACAGAATTCCCGTTCCCGTTAAAGTTGAATTTAGTTTAAATCTAGTTGTAATATTTCACCACCTTTAAAATTACATTTGTTATCATTTTCCGCTGATCTTTCGAGTTCAGATAAACTCATTCCGATTGCTAGTAAAAGCAGATGCAATTGAATTCCCAGAAAGTTGACAAATAACAATTGGCATATTAAATTTAATTCAGATTATTAACTTATCGATGTATTTAAAAAAAGTTGGCCGAGCGTGAGATGTGTTAAAAATAAATGTGACCGAAGCGTGAATCGACATCACTGTCTACTGCAATGTACACTGGAACGTTATCAACTACACTACAGGATCTTATAAGTAAATTTGTTTTAAAATACGTTATAATAATAGTGACTTTATCATATCTTGATGTGACCGGTACGCTGAGCGGAAAGTAACAACATGATCACCTGACAGGATCGTTAAAACATTATTAGACGTATTCGTCGATTTCTGTGGGGTCTCTGTGGCTGAGTGGTTAAACCTTTTGCCTTGCGAGTCGAAGGTCGTGGGTTCTGTTCACGAGTGCAGTTTTTCCCAGAGGGACCGAGCCATATGGGGTAAAACCAGGTGCAATGAAGTCAATCCTTCGGTTTTAAAACCCTTTAAAACATACAGAGTAGTAAAACATACAGAGAGAACATACAGAGTAAAACATACAGAGTAGTAAACATACAAGTAGAAAACATAGGCAGAGTGTAAAACATACAGAGTAGTAAAACATACAGAGTAGTAAAACATACAGAGTAGTAAAACATACAGAGTAGTAAAACATACAGAGTAGTAAAACATACAGAGTAGTAAAACATACAGAGTAGTAAAACATACAGAGTAGTAAAACATACAGAGTAGTAAACATACAAGTAGAGTAAACATACAGAGTAGTAAAACATACAGAGTAGTAAAACATACAGAGTAGTAAAACATACAGAGTTGTAAAACATACAGAGTAGTAAAACATACAGAGTAGTAAAACATACAGAGTAGTAAAACATACAGAGTAGTAAAACATACAGAGTAGTAAAACATACAGAGTTGTAAAACATACAGAGTAGTAAACATACAGAGTTAAAACATACAGAGTAGTAAAACATACAGAGTAGTAAAACATACAGAGTAGTAAAACATACAGAGTTGTAAAACATACAGAGTAGTAAAACATACAGAGTAGTAAAACATACAGAGTAGTAAAACATACAGAGTAGTAAAACATACAGAGTAGTAAAACATACAGAGTAGTAAAACATACAGAGTTGTAAAACATACAGAGTAGTAAAACATACAGAGTAGTAAAACATACAGAGTAGTAAAACATACAGAGTAGTAAAACATACAGAGTAGTAAAACATACAGAGAAACATACAGAGTAGTAAAACATACAGAGTAGTAAAAAATACAGAGTAGTAAAACATACAGAGTAGTAAAACATACAGAGTAGTAAAACATACAGAGTAGTAAACATAGTAGGTAAAACATACAGAGTAGTAAAACAAAGATGAACATACAGAGTAGTAAAACATACAGAGTAGTAAAACATACAGAGTAGTAAAACATACAGAGTAGTAAAACATACAGAGTAGTAAAACATACAGAGTAGTAAAACATACAGAGTAGTAAAACATACAGAGTAGTAAAACATACAGAGTAGTAAAACATACAGAGTAGTAAAACATACAGAGTAGTAAAACATACAGAGTAGTAAAACATACAGAGTAGTAAAACATACAGAGTAGTAAAACATACAGAGTAGTAAAACATACAGAGTTGTAAAACATACAGAGTTGTAAAACATACAGAGTAGTAAAACATACAGAGTAGTAAAACATACAGAGTAGTAAAACATACAGAGTTGTAAAACATACAGAGTAGTAAAACATACAGAGTTGTAAAACATACAGAGTAGTAAAACATACAGAGTAGTAAAACATACAGAGTGTAAAATACGATTAAAACATACAGAGTAGTAAAACATACAGAGTTGTAAAACATACAGAGTTGTAAAACATACAGAGTAGTAAAACATACAGAGTAGTAAAACATACAGAGTAGTAAAACATACAGAGTTGTAAAACATACAGAGTTGTAAAACATACAGATAAACATACAGAGTAGTAAAACATACAGAGTAGTAAAACATACAGAGTAGTAAACATACAGAGTGTAAACATACAGAGTAGTAAAATACATACAGAGTTGTAAAACATACAGAGTAGTAAAACATACAGAGTAGTAAAACATACAGAGTTGTAAAACATACATACAGAGTTGTAAAACATACAGAGTAGTAAAACATACAGAGTAGTAAAACATACAGAGTAGTAAAACATACAGAGTTGTAAAACATACAGAGTTGTAAAACATACAGAGTTGTAAAACATACAGAGTTGTAAAACATACAGAGTTGTAAAACATACAGAGTAGTAAAACATACAGAGTAGTAAAACATACAGAGTAGTAAAACATACATACAGAGTAGTAAAACATACAGAGTGTAAAACAGATAACAGAGTGTAAAATGAGAAAACATAATGTGTAAACAAACAGAAGGTAAAACTACAGAGTAGTAAACATAGATTGTAAAAATGAGAGAAAATAAAGTGAAACATACAGAGTAGTAAAACATACAGAGAGTAGAAACATACAGAGTAGTAAACATCAGAGTGTAAAAGTACAGAGGTAAAAATAGGTAAACAACAAGTGTAAAATATCAGAGTAGTAAAATACAGAAGTAAGAAAAATAAGATAGTAAAGAATAAGAGTAGTAAAACATCGAGAGTAGTAAAACAAACAGATAGTAAAACATACAGAGTATAAAATAGTATCGATCTGATATCCAAAAGTTCAAAGTGTCATCGAACACTTCAAAAGGGGTCAGAGTATCATTTAACGTATCTAGAAAATAAAATGAAAGGTGTCAGAAAATGTTAGAAAGTATCAGAAAGGTGTCAGAAATGTATCAGAAAGGTATCAGAAAGGTATAAGAAAGGTATAAGAAAGGTATAAGAAAGGTATAAGAAAGGTGTTAGAAAGGTATCAGAAAGGTTAGTTAAGTTAGAAAGGTTCAGAAAGGTATAAGAAAGGTATAAGAAAGGTATAAGAAAGGTATAGAAAGGTTCAGAAAGTATCAGAAAGGATTAGAAGAGTCAGAAAGGTATCAGAAAGGTATCAGAAAGGGGTTAGAAAGTGATCAGAAAGGTATCCAGAAAGGTAGAAGTCAGAAAGGTGTCAGAAAGGTATCAGAAAGAGTGTTAGTAGGGTATCAGAAAGGTATCAGAAAGGTGTGTTAGTAAGGTGTCAAAAAGATTTGTTAGTATGGTGTCAGAAAGGTAGTTCAGTAAAAGGTATCAGAAAGGTATCAGAAAGGGTATAGTATCAGAGGTATCAGAAAGTATCAGAAAGATATCACAAAGGTATAGAAAGATATCAGAAAGATAGAAAGATCTACAGAAAGATATCAGAAAGATATCAGAAAGATATCAGAAAGGTATAGAAAGGTATTAGAAAGATATCAGAAAGATATCAGAAAGATATCAGAAAGATATCAGAAAGATATCAGAAAGATATCAGAAAGATATCAGAAAGGTATAGAAAGATATCAGAAAGATATCACAAAGTATCAGAAAGATATAGAAAGATATCAGAAAGATATCAGAAAGATATCAGAAAGATATCAGAAAGATATCAGAAAGATATCAGAAAGGTATCAGAAAGATATCAGAAAGATATCAGAAAGATATCAGAAAGATATCAGAAAGATATCAGAAAGATATCAGAAAGATATCAGAAAGATATCAGAAAAGATACAGAAAGATATCAGAAAGATATCAGAAAGATATCAGAAAGTATCGAAAGTAGAAATACAGATATCAGAAGATGAAGGTATCAGAAAGATATCAGAAAGATATCAGAAAGATATCAGAAAGATATCAGAAAGATATCAGAAAGGTATAGAAAGATATCAGAAAGGTATCAGAAAGATATCAGAAAGATATCAGAAAGATATCAGAAAGGTATAGAAAGATATCAGAAAGGTATAGTATCAGAAAGATATCAGAAAGTATAGAAAGTATAGAAAGGTATAGAAGTATCAGAAAGGTATTAGAAAGTATCAGAAAGTAGTCAGTCATTTACAACAGATGATCAATTATATAGTTAGTTCATCAAGACATCAAGAATTGATGTAACCTATGATTAATTGTATCTGACTACTAGATGTCTTCTTTATTTTGCATGAGGAGCATCTAGAATGAGAGCCATCATAATGTGAGTATCTAGTAATGTGAGTCTTCTAGGGAATGTAGGAGTCATCTAGTAATGTAGGAATCATCTAGTAATGTAGGAGTCATCTAGTAATGTAGGAGTCATCTAGTAATGTAGGAGTCATCTAGTAATGTAGGAGTCATCTAGTAATGTAGGAGTCATCTAGTAATGGTGGAGTCATCTAGTAATATTGGAGTCATCTAGTAATGTAGTTGTCATCTAGTAATGTAGGAGTCATCTAGTAATGTAGGAGTCATCTAGTAATGTAGGAGTCATCTAGTAATGTAGGAGTCATCTAGTAATGTAGGAGTCATCTAGTAATGTTGGAGTTATCTAGTAATGTTGGAGTCATCTAGTAATGTTGGAGTCATCTAGTAATGTAGGAGTCATCTAGTAATGTAGGAGCTATCTAGTAATGTTGAGTCATCTAGTAATGTAGGAGTCATCTAGTAATGTTGAGCCATCTAGTAATGTGGAGTCATCTATAATTTTGGGAGTCATCTAGTAATGTAGGAGTCATCTAGTAATGTTGGAGTCATCTAGTAATGTTGGAGTCATCTAGTAATGTTGGAGTCATCTAGTAATGTTGGAGTCATCTAGTAATGTAGGAGTCATCTAGTAATGTTGGAGTCATCTAGTAATGATGGAGTCATCTAGTAATGTTGGAGTCATCTAGTAATGATGGAGTCATCTAGTAATGTTGGAGTCATCTAGTAATGATGGAGTCATCTGATAGGAACGTTACTAATCTTTACTTTACGGGATGGATATTACAGTTAAATGTATGAAAGCCGCTTATCCACATTCTTGTCACTCTTGTCACTTTATTAACTTTTGTAACTCTTGCCATTCTTGTCACTTTTGCTGTTCTTGTCAATCTTTCCGCTCTTGTTATTTGTTTCACTCTTGTCGTTCTTGACACTCTTGTCGCCATTGTCTCTTTTGTCTTTCTTGTCTCTCTTGTCTTTCTTGTCTCTCTTGTCATTCTTGTCTTTCTTGTCACTCTTCTCGTTCTTGAAACTCTTGTCTTTCTTGTCACTCTTGTCGTTCTTGAAACTCTTGTCTTTCTTGAAACTCTTGTCTTTCTTGAAACTTTTGTCTTTCTTGTCTCTCTTGAAACTCTTGTCTCTCTTGAAACTCTTGTCTTTCTTGTCTCTCTTGTCATTCTTGTCTTTCTTGTCTTTCTTGTCATTCTTGTCTCTTGTCACTCTTGTCTCTCTTGTCTTTCTTGTCTTTCTTGACACTCTTGTCATTCTTGTCCTCTTTGTCATTCTTGTCTCTTGTCACTCTTGTCTCTCTTGTCACTCTTGTCTTTCTTGTCATTCTTGTCTTCTTATCATTCTTGTCTCTCTTGTCTTCTCTTGTCTCTTCCTGACACTCTTGTCTTTCTTGTCATTCTTGTCTCTCTTGTCATTCTTGTCTCTTGTCACTCTTGTCTCTCTTGTCACTCTTGTCTTTCTTGTCATTCTTGTCTCTCTTGTCTTTCTTGTCTTTCTTGATACTCTTGTCTTTCTTGTCATTCTTGTCTTTCTTGTTGCTCTTGTCACTCTTGTCTTTCTTGTCACTCTTGTCTTTCTTGTCTTTCTTGACACTCTTGTCATTCTTGTCACTCTTGTCACTTTGGTAACTCTTGTCATTCTTGTCACTCTTGTCTCTCTTGTCACTCTTGTCTTTCTTGTCTCTCTTGTCACTCTTGTCACTTTGGTAACTCTTGTCATTCTTGTCACTTTGTTGATCTTTTACTCCTTTCACTCTTGTATTCTCCACGAGGCAGTTAATTCTGTATGTTTATGTTTGTTGGACTACACGCTCTGATATAACTAATACAAGGCTTGTCCTTAGGTTGAAAGCAGCATGTCTCGGCTTTAAAGATGCTTTAATCCCCCTACGTAACAAACAAACAAACAAACAAACAAATTAAACATTAATGTTATAGAACTTATATTTCTGCTAGAAACTGGTCATTAATGTCATAGAGCTATCAGATGTTCTACCATTGAACTGTATACTGGCTTTCATGCCATCAAGTAAGGAGACGATCAGTTGGAGCAACTTTGGGGTATGATTTAATATTTTATATAGTCCTAGTCTGCTGACCGTGTCAAATGCCTTTGTCAGATCTACGAAAGCAAATGAACAATGGCTTTCTCTGCTCTCTGTATTTCTCTTGCAGTTGTCGAAGAGCAAATATCATGTCAGTTGTTGACAGTCCAGCTCTGAATCCACATTGTGACTCTGGAAGAACACGCTCTGCCAGTTTCTGTAGTCGTTTTGAAAGGACTTATAGAGTGTCACTATCTTTGCATCCCTCATTTCCTGAGGAATTTTTCCCTCTCTCCAACACTGAATAAGGAGATGATTGTAAGTGGGAATTGGGGGCAGGGACCAGAGGACATCCTTGTTATGTTTGAGGATTTCTGCAGAAATGTTATTTAATCCTGATGCCTTTCCAATTGAAAGTTTGTTGATTGCTTCGGAAACTTTCAACTCTGTGGGTTCGGTATCCAGCTCGGTTAGTTCATGATGTTTCGGTATGATCTGATCGAGGACTGGGTGTGCTGGTTTCTCCACAGAGTAAAGATTTGAATAATGTTCCACCCACCTTTCGACCTGTTTGGTCATATCTGTTATTGGCTCACCTGTTTCCGATCTTAGCAATTTTTGTGATGTTAGGTTCCAGGGTTACTCTGATATTTTCGTACATTTCCTTGGTGTTTCCCATATCTACAGCATTTTGTATCGCAGAACATAGATTTGACCAGTATTCATTTGCACACCTCTTTGACTCTCGTTGCAATACTGATTTTGTGTGCTGAAGGCGGTCCTTTGAACTTTGTGAGGGGTTCTTGTAATTGATTAGGGCTCTTTTCTTTTCCTCAATTAGGGGGCTGAGGGCTGTTTCATTTCTTTTCCTCAATTAGGGGGCTGAGGGTTGTTTCATTTCTTTTCCTCAATTAGGGGGCTGAGGGTTGTTTCATTTTGTTCCACCCAGTCTTTGTTGGAGAATTTCTTGGCGCCAAAGGAAGAGATGGCGCAGTCATACATATTATTTTTAAGGATGCTCCACTCTTCGTCTATACTACTTTCTTCATTTATGTTGTCAGATAGAGCAGTAAACTCCTTTTGAATGCCTCCTATTTTCTGCCATCCGTTGTATTAAATGTCTGTTATACAGTTTATAATAAATGTCTGTTGTACAGTTTATAATAAATGTCTGTTGTACAGTTTATAATAAATGTCTGTTATACAGTTTATATTAAATGTCTGTTGTTGTACAGTTTATATTAAATGTCTGTTATACAGTTTATATTAAATGTCTGTTATACAGTTTATATTAAATGTCTGTTATACAGTTTATATTAAATGTCTGTTATACAGTTTATATTAAATGTCTGTTATACAGTTTATATTAAATGTCTGCTGGTATACAGTTTATATTAAATGTCTGCTGGTATACAGTTTATATTAAATGTCTGCTGGTATACAGTTTATATTAAATGTCTGCTGGTATACAGTTTATATTAAATGTCTGCTGGTATACATACCGCTGGCCTGGTCATATTCTCCAATAAATCTCTTGGTTAAAAAACGAACACACAAAGCTGGAAAGAAAGACACAACAAAAAAAATAACAACAACAACAATAATGTCAGTTTAATTAATACAAGCTAGAACATGTTCTACTAAACTATAAATAGATCAAATAATGCAAGCTAGAACATGTTCTACTAAACTATAAATAGATCAAATAATGCAAGCTAGAACATGTTCTACTAAACTATAAATAGATCAAATAATACAAGCTAGATATGTTCTACTAAACTATAAATAGATTAAATAATGCAAGCTAGACATGCTCTACTAAACTATAAATAGATTACAAATTGAAATATTCGTTTTGTGTGTTATTGATGTTTCTGTTTCCCAAAGGGTTTAACCAATTAGCGCTGAATTCTTCCATTTGATTTGTGCGGGAGGTTCTAGTGTAACACAGCAACCATATAACAATCTCTGTAACCATGTTGACAACTCTGAAGTTCTGTCATTAACTCATTTTCTTATTTGAGATTGAGGAGACGAGGGAGAGAGAGAGAAAGAAAGTAAGAGAGATTGAGAGAGGAGAGAAAAGAGAGAGAGAGAGAGATAAAAAGAGAAAAAGAAAGAAAGAATGAAAGAGAGAATGAAAGAAAGAGAAAGATAGAAAGAAAGAGAGAGAGAAAGAAAGAGTGAAAGAATGAAATAAAGAGATAAAGAAGGAAAGAAAGAGAGAGAGAGAGAAAGAAAGAGAGAGAGAGAAAGAGAGAGAGAAAGACGGAGAGAGAGAAATAAACAAAGAAAGAGAGAGAGAAAGAAAGAGAGAGAAATAAAAAAAAAATAGAGAAAGAAAGAAAGAGAAAGATAGAAAGAAAGAGATAGAGAATGAAAAAAAGAGACAAAGAAACAAAGAAAGAGAGAGAGAGAAAGAAAGAGAGAGAGAGAAAGAAAGAGAAATGAAAAAGAGAGAGAGAGAGAGAAAAAAGAAAGAGAGAGAGAAAGAGAGAAACAAAGAAGAGAAGAAAAGAAGAGAAGAAAGAAAGAAAAAGAGAAAGAAAGAGAGAGAGAGAGAAAGAAGAGAGAGAAAGAAAGAAAAAGAGAAAGAAAGAGAGAGAGAGAGAAAGAAGAGAGAGAAAGAAAAATAGAGAAAGAAAGAGAGAGAGAGATATAGAACAGAGAGAAAGAAAGAAAGA